>NNCF01133735.1:79623-102061 GCA_002313205.1 Laupala kohalensis
GGAAACTGAAACGGAAACTGAAACGGAAACTGAAACGGAAACTGAAACGGAAACTGAAACGGAAACTGAAACTGAAAACGGAAATGGAAGCTGAGTATGAGACTGAGTATGAAACTGAGACGGAAACTGAGACGGAAACGGAAAACGCATTTATGCGAAAATAGCATATATTCGAAAAACGCATATATGAAAAAATACATATATGGGATATGCGAAAATCGCATATATGGGATATGCGAAAAACCCATTTATGTAATATTCGAAAAACGCACATATCTGATATGCGAAAAACTCATATATGAGAAAAACACATATATGGGATATGCGAAAAACCGATATATGAAATATGCGAAAAACGCATATATGGGATATGCGAAAAACGCATATATGAAAAAAACGCATATGTGGAATATGCGAAAAACGTATATATGGGAAAAACGCATATGTGGGAAAAATACAGACGGAAAAAGGAACTGACACTGAAACTGAAACGGAAACAGAAACGAATAACGCATATATGCGAAAAACCCAAACGCATATATGGGATATACGAAAAACCCATATTTGGAATATGCGAAAAACGTATATATAATAAAAACGCATGAATGCGATAAATGCATATATGGGATTTGCGAAAAACCCATATAACGAATAACGCATATATGTGAACATGCGAAAAATACATATATGGGAAAAATTAATATATGAAATATGCAACAAACGCATAAATGGGAAAAACGCGTAAACGGAAAATGAAACTGAAGCGGAAACGGAAACTGAGTATGAAACTGAGACGGAAACTTAGACGAAAACGGAAAACGCATATATGGGATATGCGAAAAAGGCACATATAGGGAAAACGCATCTATGGAATATGCGAAAAACGTATATATGAAAAAAACGCATGAATGCGATAAATGCATATATGGGATTTGGGAAAACCCTATATAACGAATTACGCATATATGCGAATATGCGAAAAACACATATATGAGAAAAACGCTTATATGAAATATGCAACAAACGCATATATGGGAAAATCGCATATGTGGGAAAAACGCATAAACGGAAAATGAAACTGAACGGGAAATTGAAAGAAACTGAAACGGAAACTGAAACGGAAACAAACGGAAACTGGAACGGAAAAAGAAACGGAAACGGAAACTGGAATGGAAACTGAGACGGAAACGGAAACCTAGACGGAAACTGAGACAAAAACGTATATATGCGAAAAACGCATGAATGCGGAAAATGGATATATGGGATATACGAAAAACGCATATATGGGAAAAACGCATATATGAGATTTTTGAAAAACGCATATATAGGAAAATCACATATGGGATATGCGAAAAACTCATATATGCGAAAAACGCGTATATGCGAAAAACCCATATATGGAATATGAGAAAAACGCATATGTGGGAAAAACGCATAAACGGAAAATGAAACTTTAATGGAAACAGAAATGGAAACTTAAACAGAAACGGAGACTGAAACGGAAACTGTGACAAGAGCGTATATGTGCCAAAACGCATATATGGGATATGCGAAAAACGCATCATGGGAAAAAGGTATTTGTGGGATATACGAAAAACGCATATACGGAAAGAACGCAGATACGGAAACTGAAACTAAAACTGAAATGAAACTAAAACGGAAACTCAAACGGAAACTGGAACTGAAACTGAATTTGAAATAGTTCAATAATAACTTGTACATGTAAATTTTCAAACATATTTGCGTTAAATTACAAACATATTGACATTATATGTATTATAACTCGCAGCTAACTTTTTATCTTATCTAGGAACTTTTGCTGAAATTTTTGAATCCGCCTCTGCCTTAGGGCCCTTGATCGGAATTGATGGGATGGTCCCTTGCTTGCTTCCGGAGAGTAAATTAGTTTATTGTCCTCCACGTGGTCATACGCAGTTTGTACTGTTTTTTGACAATAAATTTATATAAACTGAAGCGGTAACGGAAACTGAAACTGAGACGGAAACTTAGACGGAAACGCATATTTGTGAAAAACGCATATATGAGAAAAACGGAAACTGAAACGGATACTGAAAAAGAAACTGAAACGGAAAATGAAACAGCAACGGAAATAGATACGGAAACGGAAACGCATATGTGCGAGAAACACATATATGCGAAAAACGAATGGGATATACGAAAACCCCATATATGGAATATGCGAAAAACACATATATGGGAAAAACGCATATATGGAATATGCAACAAACGCATATATGGGAAAAACGCTTATATGGGAAAAGCGCATATATAGAATATGAAAAAAACGCATATTTGGGAAATGTGAAAAACACATATGTGGGATATGGGAAAAACGCATATATGCGAAAAACGCATTATCGAATTATCGAAGTATCAGATTATCAGAGTCATATTATCGGAGATCGCAGCCGGATTATCGCAGTGTCGGATAAACGCATATATGGGAAAATGGGTTATATGGAATTTCCGAAAAAGGCATATATAAGAAATACGCCTAATTGGGATATGCGATAAACTCATATATGCGATAAACCCATATATAGGAAATACGAAAAACGCATAAAAGGGAAAAACGCATATATGGAATATGGGAAAAGCGCATATATGGAATATGAAAAAAATCGCATATATGGGATATGCGAAAAACGCTTAAATGGAATATGCGAAAAATGCATATAAATGGATAACGCATATATGAGATTTGGGAAAAACGTATGAATGGAAAAAACGCATGTATGCGAATAAAGCATAAATGGGAAAAAAGCATATATGGAATATGGGAAAATGCATATATACGAGTATACTGGGATGATTATCCCAGTGCCGGTTTACCTATGAGTCGAATAACCCAGAGCTGGACTACCAAGAAGCCGGATTATCGCAATGTTGGATTATAGTGTCGGATTATCAATGTTTTAGAAAATCGGAGTCATATTATCGCAGAGTTGGATTACCGCAGTGTCGGATAAAAGCATATATGCGAAAAACGCATATATTAGAAAAACGCATATATGGGATATGCGAAAAACGCATATATGGGAAAACAGCATATATGGGATATGGGAAAATCACACATATAGGAAAAAAACGCATATATAGCATATAGGTCCCAAGTCGGATTACCCTAGAGACGGACTACCCCAGAGGCGGACTACTCCACAGACGGACTACCCCAGAGACGGTCTACCCTAGTGACGGACTACCCCAGAGTCGCATGACCGACAAAGTCGGATTACCGCAATGTCGGGTAACCGCAGAGGCGGATTACCGCAGAATCGGATTATTGCAGAGTCGAATTATCGAAGAGTCGGATTATCGTCGAGTCGGATTATCGTAGAGTCGGATTATCGTAGAGTCGGATTATCGCAGAGTCGGATTATCGCAGAGTCGGATTATCGCAGAGTTGGTTTATAGCAGAGTTGGAATTTCGGAATTTCGTAGAGTCGCAATTTCGCGGAGTTGGAGCAAGGCAATGTTGCTGTGCTTTTGACACGAGGTCTACTTCAAAATCGTGCGAACGTCTTTTATGCTAAAACAACGGCCATGGATCCCTTTATAATGCCAAACTTTAGAATGAAAATGCAAGGAACAGGGACTGTTTCACGAGAAAGTCTCATTCGACTTGCTGTCTCCAAAAGGACGGCGCAGACTGCGCATGCCTAACTTGTAAACATCCTTCTGCGCTGATCCTTAAACTGACAATATCCCGAGCTGACTGTAGGTGTCAGGAAACTGAATCAGTTTTCATCTTAGTCATCGGTTGCGAAAGTTGGGCATAGATTGACCGTAAAATATTCTACAATGCAGTCAAATGTCATGACCTGTAGGAGAACGCCCGGCGGAAATTCTACAGACAGCTTCGCGACGTGATATAAGTTTTTCCCCCGTTACTCTCTTATGTTATGGAGCGAACGGTTTCCGTTTTACACGTAACACTGGGGGTCGTCTCATTTCGGGAGGTCAGCTCAGGGACATACTCGCGACTTTCTATCTGACCTCATGAGCTGAATCAGGCTACTGTTCCCAACAGCACGATGGACATACAACATTGCAACGCCACGCCACTGCCACTAAGCCGAGTTTCCTGGTCTTTTCTTGTTTTAACTCAGCTATAGTAAGACAAGATATAACAAATAATTTTCTCTATTTTCAGTGTCATACCGTACGTGAAGCTTATGCTAACATCAGGCTTCGTCGAATTGATACTGGAAGTAACATCATGGTCATCGCAGTCGAATAAAGTCTCAAGCTCAATTAATAGATCATTCTTGGAAAGAGCGTTCGCATTTCGAATGATAGCGTCGGGCGTCGATTTGGTTCGTGCCACATGCGTGTTGTGGTTGAGTATGGGAACGTGGTGTAACATGGGAGCGCTGTGGTCCCTCACCCTTACAGGTCTATGCACTATTTCAAGAATGGCAATGGGATCACTGAATCGGTGTAGAAAACGCTTCACGAGGAATCGGACGGAGGCGACCACCGACGACATTCCCATGACTTCTCTTGTGAATGATCCTCGAAAACAGAATTAATTATGGACCAAATAATATCGGAAGGCAACTGGCTACCTCCTCATCGTCACTTTTCTTCGTTCCGAGACGACTTGACCAGGTGATGTTCTCTGACACATAACATTTCGTTCACATTAAAATCATCCCCTTTCGTGAAATAGTTTACTTACTTGACAATTCCTACTGCAAACTTTTTCTGTGCAAGTCAAAGATAAAAAATTAGTTCAATTTTGGTTTCAGAACAATAAAAAAACCATACCAAACGTCAATCAATTTCAAGCAATCGCCGTCCCTTTATTTGATATGGAAAAGTTTAAACTGCTGTTGTCAACATCAAAACAATTTGCAATCTCTCAAAATTATCAGAATCTAAAATTAAACTACTTTTTTACTTGCACGGTACAAAAATTGTTTCCACTCAGAATAATCCAGTGGATTAATATTTTCGTCCGCAGAAGGACAAGGATATTAGTGTGAGCGAAAGTTAATGTTTCAGGGAGCATCTCAGGGTCAAGATGTTTCGGAACGAATAAGTGGTGACAGAGTGAGGGAAATAGCCAACCACCTTCGTGTATTTTACTGATTATGATATGAATGAACTAGATCATTTCTCTTCAATATACGTACATTCTGCATAAGACAAGTTATGTCTTTCGACCTTCTTTCGGACGATTAATATATTTTTATTGTGTTTTTCTGGAACCCAAAGATTCGTTTCGTGATTTAAACCACCGTCAGGTGTAAAAAAATAGAAGATCCAAAAATGGTCGTAAGTTATATTTTTTTTATTTATATAATTATTTATATTTAAGTTTAATATCTAGTTTTGTGTATTGCAAACAGTCAAATGAAAGAATTATAAATTAAAATAATACTAGAATACTACAGAGAGATTGCATGAAAACCATTTCCAAGTTTGTAGTATTCTTTATCAATTGAATTATAACAATTAAAAAAAACAACATCAAATCATTGATTACTTTACTCTGGTGATATACTTTAATCCCACAAATACAAAAACAACCTCAGTGTATAGAAAATTACAGAATTGGTGGTGATCAACAATGGAGTACAATTCGAATAACAATTCGAATCTAGCCGGCTTCCCATGTTAGAGGGGGAGAACCTGTGTCGTCCGACTTTAAGGGGAGCCGGCTAGAAAGGAGGTGGGAGATGCCCTGATCTTGTAGAACTAGCGACAGGAGAAGAGGAGTAATAACAGCCTCATTCTCAGCATTGACAGGCATAGCTTTTATTACCCAACTCGCCCAGAGCGCAGCGAGCGCCGGCGCGAAGCGTCCGGCGACGAGACAGCAATACTGACGGAGCACATGGCGAGTCTTGTGCAATATTGAGATTGGGTAAAGGAAGTGTCAGAAAGTAGGTTGGACTGAGACAGTTGATGTCAATTCAGGCCGAAAGGAAACGAGATAGGAAGAATTCGGCAGAGACCGTGAAAATCTGTTCTGACCGAGAAGGAGTGTTGTAGGAAATTCGGTAGAGACCGTTCAAGTCAATTCTAACCGACAAGGCGGAGTGGAGTCACATATCTCTCTCTCCTATACTCCCTCTACTCCTCTCTTTCTCGCGAGCGCCAATGTCTCGCGTATTTATGTTGTGGCCCGCGCTCAGTCGGTAGTTCTGTATCGTTTAGGTAAAAGCGCTTCTGATGCGCGGGACANTCTTATTAAATGATCACACTCCCATTGACAGAACACTTATGTCTTCTCCAAGAGTTATTTCATGAAATCCTTTAGTATGCATTTATTATTTTCAATAAATTGTCAGCTTTTTAATAAGTTGGTAATTATCTATTTGATGAGTTGATGTATTTTATTACTTTTTATAAATAGGTCCTAGGCAAATAGTTTAAAATATTAAGTGGTGGAAGTAAATTATTGATAAGTTTACCAAAAACTAAGATGATTTCCTGTGTTTTTGGTAGAATACTGTATCAACAAATATAGACAATTAAATATTCAATAAAGCGATTTGAAAATAATGTGTTTTGCTCATGGGTTATATTTACGGTATTACTTTATCATCTTATGTGCCCCCAGAGAAGTGAGCAATACAACTACAGATTCAGGTACTTTTTTGTAGATTTATTTGGTGTGTGTAGATTCATATGACTCGCATACTCAAATAATTGTGAACGTTCTTACTTTTATCCTTTATATTTTATGAATTTTTGTAAAGTGAATCTTCTCAACTTTTGTCAAGATTAAACTTAAATATCTTCGATGGGGTTGACGATACAATTCTGAAAGTGGCACATCTTGCAGTCTTTAGTATGAGGTTTAGAAAAACGTGAACGCATTGTTGTATACTGAGCTAGTAAAAAAGCTATAGTACCTCAAATATGAAGAAAAGCACAACTAAAAGGAAAAATGATTTCTCATACAACGCGCATGTATGACTTTGATTATGTGATTTCTGTATTATTTGGTGCTTAGACTAAAGTTGACTGAGTGTAAAAACGATTCTTACATTGTTAACGTAAAAAATATTTTAAATGTATTTACGTCATGAACGTTAATACTAAAAAAGACATCCACAGTGAACGACCATTTAAAGTGGACAGCAATTAGTGACAAATCACGGGTTCTAGACTGGAATACTACTTTAGAAAATAAATATAGCAATAAATTTATTTTCGCGGCAAGAAAATAGTTTTAAATATTAGTATAAACATTAATGTTGTATTCAATTTTTGTATTCCAGCTTAAGGGACCTCAAAAACGGGTAAAAAACGGAAGCAAACCGAAAATAAAGTCGTCTGTTGTAGTTTTATTCCTTTTTGCCTCACGTCGCGACTCTTCGATGGACACCACTTTTATTGATTGCTCAAAATCTATCGCAGAACAATGTAATACTCGTAGCCGCAACAACAATGGTGACCTTAGCTTCGGTAAGAGCAAAGAAAACTTGATAAAGGATTTTCGTTGCTTTAATAGTTGGTCGCAGTCCCGACATAAATGCCCTCAATTGTCATCACGTGGTTAGCGTCGCTTTACTGTAGTCTTTCCGCTTATCGCTGATCGTCACTCATATAATCGTACCGTCATAGATTCACAAGAGAACAACGTAATATTCTCTCACACAGACTGAATATGATTTTAAGACTTAACCACGAGAATAAGATGCTATATGCAAAATTGATAGAGCTATGTTTTTCGAAAACCTATTTGGATCTAGAAACTTGTCGGAACTGTAATTAAAAGACCATTCTGTTTACTAACACTGATTTATATTGCGTTTTTTATTCGAATTGTACTCCATTGTTGATCACCACCAATTCTGTAATTTTCTATACACTGAGGTTGTTTTTGTATTTGTGGGATTAAAGTATATCACCAGGTCCAACAAGGTTAAAAATGCTAGAAAATCAATTCCTTAAAGCCACAGAAAGACAGGAAAAAATTTGCTAATTATGCAAAATCCAAGTATCTGTAAGGATGTTTGAGGTTGAATTGTTCAATGATATAGATTTGATTGACAGAGAATATAATATTCAGTTGCATATTAATTGTACTTAAAGAAAAACCTTTTGATAGTTACACTTTTTTATTTTCAACAATTTAACTTAAATTTCCTACCATTATCCTGCTGCAACTTAGCCCACAATATTTTATTTAAGAAAAAATGTTCCTGAAGTTTGTTCACTGAACAACTTCCTCAACAACATTCATTATGGCTTTTATGAGAGTAAACCAGAGAGAAATTGGGATGCAAGTTAGTACATTATATAATCAGTAAATAAAATGCCATTGGAAAACAGGCATTTGTAGTTGATCCATGTTGATAGTTGATACATGAGTAATATTTGCATTTATTCATTAATTAGTTTCAACAATATTCAGTTTGCATCTGATATTTACTCTTCAAAGACAAATAGCTTAATATGAGTTCTGGCAAATATAGATAATGCCATAAGATGAAGGAGTTACTTAAGTCTCATGTTAATATAAATAATTATACTTAACTGTATGTACAATACTTCACTGTACATATAATACGAGTACTTACAGTGAAGAATACTTCTTTATATCATACAGAATGATAAAGCATTTGACAGACAGACAAGACTTCATTATCTCCCTTATTAGTATATTGCAGCTCCGCTCTTAATATCTGGATTTGATGGGCACTTATTCTTACCTATAGATATTTGCTTATAAAGATACACGGAATATTAATAACAATACACCCATTGTTTTTCTTTTCAAAATGGGTGGCCTTGCAATATAACACATATTTACCAGGGACTAACATAAAATTTTTTGTTGACAAGGTATCTCACAACTATGGAGTAGATTGAAATTCTTACAATCTTATTCCTTCGGGTTAGAGATAGTAATTGGGCTAGATGTTATTTTGATTTATCAGTGATTAGATTATGAATTAAATTTTTTTAAAAAGTTTGTTTTATTATAGATATAGAAGTTCATTAATTACTACCTCAATAAAAAAAGAAGTAAAACTCAAGTCACCTTAATTATAATTAAATCAGTGTCATCTGTGCAAAGCCTGATGATTTTGGTACTGATTCTTGAAAAGGAATCCATCAAACATCCAGGATGTCTTCCCCAACAATTCAGCAAAATGTAATAATAATATTAACAACATAAGTAGAAATAAAATTATTTGAAGTAACTACTCTGTTTATTTCTACCATTTTACCATAACTTATTATTAAGATTAACAATGAAGTGATATTCATTTCATGTCTCGTGTTAGTGTTCTAAAGAAAATTGGATGAATATGAATTTGTTTATTTATTGACCATCTTCCTTTGGAATACAAAATAACACATAGAAGGACCTATAGGAGGCATATATATGCCCATACATAGGTTAGTCCCATAAAGTAAAAAAAAAAAAGATTTAATGAGATTTAAATAAACTGACACACAAGTTAGAGAGATATATATCTTCCCTACAATCAAATTTAAAAGTTCATAATAAAATTGGTTGAATTTGGTAAAAGGTGATGATTTTACGTAACACAAATAACAAAACAAAATAAAATGTGAATTAATACATAAAGTAACACATAAAATAATCACTTAATAATACATTTGCAAATATTGTTCTTTAGTTTTTTCTTCAGAGTTTTCTTACTGACACTTAGCGCTTTAACATCACTTGATAGTCCATCTGATTGTAAAATACTAATAACTTCTTTGGCTAATTGTTAGTTTGTTTTTTGGAAGTGGAATGCTTTTATTTCTTATATTCATAGGATTTGTCTCATGTGCATTTTTAAGGTGGTCATACTGATATATTATCGATTTAAGCACAAAGGATTGTTTCATATCTAGTGGTTTGTTGTTTTCATTGTCAGCAATACCAATCAACTAGAGGATTCTTTTCTGCAGTCTTCGAAGAGGATCATAAGCTGACTCATATAGTCCACCCCAGCCAATAATTCCATAAATAGCTAAACTATTGAATAAGCCTTAGTAAATTTGTAGTAAATGATTATTTGAAGTTTGTTTTAATCCGTAGAATACGTATACTAGATATTTTATTTTTTTACAATATTGTTCACATGTACATCCCATTTCATATCATGGTCATTGATAATAGAGGTACCTATTATATTCAACTCTTTGTAACTCTTTTCCATTGATTTTAATATCTATACATGTAGATACTTAGTCAACATAATTACCAAATGTAATGAAAACTGACTTTTTGATGTTGAGAACAAGATTGTTAAAATGTAACCAACTAAATATATCACGTTTATAGTTCATTTTTTTCTGCTGCTTCAGTCCAGGTCGGAATTGCTGTATCATCAGCATACACTACTAATTCCAGCAGAATATCTAGGAAGTCATTGATATAAAAGATGAACAAAAGTGGTACCAGAATTGAGTCCTGTGGAACTCCAGTATTAATCATAATTGGTTGACTTTTTGTGCCATTAATTTTTAGAATTTGAATTCTGTTAAGAAGATAGCTTTCAATTTAGTTGTATGCATATACCTCTTATTCCCATATTATACAACTTAGCTAAAAGAATACCATGGTAAACAGTATTAAAGGCCTTAGAGTAGTCTGAGAAGGCAACAATGGTCAGCTTACTAGCACTGTTAACATATAAAAACTTGCTTAGTAAGGCTATATAATTTATTTTCAAGGTACTACTGTTACTTATTGATGGTCAAATGTCATGTGGACCTCATTATAAATAACAATTACAACTTAATTTGTTTTACTGATGAGAAACTTATTGCCATGAAGTAATCAGTTTTTTATATACATGGGAGTCAAATAAAACTGTCTCGCTAATCATTACATAAGTAAAGCAAACATAAAATAAATCAATATTGCGAGAAAATTTTGAAAGAAAAAACAAACATCAAATTCAACTCAAAATGAGTCACATTCTTAAATGGCAAATAAAAACAGGAAGATTGTTTATTTAATAAAATAGTTGGCAAATATTGTCATAGGACACTTTCTTAACCATGAAATAGAAATTGTGAAGTTGAATTTTACAGTTAAATAGTCAAATAGCCATAAATGAATCCATGACTTTTTCACTAACTCATCACTTTGAGATTTTGGCAAATTTGAAGATTGTCTTTCTTCACTTTTACTTTATTACCTCTCATTTTATATCATCACAAAAATATCTCGCACTATTAACTCAGTCCCTCAATCCATGGTTTTGTTTTGTTATCAGTTTAAGCTATTCATAATTGATGCATACACTAGAATACCTTTCACATTTAAGAATAAAGTTAAAAAAGGGGGAAAATTAACCATAGAACAAAATAAAAATCTTTTATTACATAAAAAACAATGGAAATCATAACGTTCTTGAATGTAGGTCAATTGAAGACAATCAATGTGAATTTATATTTTTTAAAGTTACAATTTGCACAGGACCATGTGGAGGAAAATGTACTAATGTACTCTTCAGAAACAAGCAAAGGACCATCCCATTGATTCCAATCAAGAACCCTATGGCGGGGGGAATTTAACATTTCGGTACTCAAGGTAAAATCATCACATGCACCTCCATAAAACATGAACAAAAATAGTAAGCATCTTATTGTAATACCTACCGAATATCAAAACACTGAATTGTACAGAACATAAAAAGTTGTTTAAAACTATTTCGTACCATAATCATATCTTAAAAACTTTTTATGCCACCGTATTTCGACTGAATAAATAGTTGAACTACTGGCAATATGATTTTGCATTTAATTTATCTACACACAGGAACATGATTTTCCCAACACATGTGGTCCAGCTTTTACAAGTACGTTAAATTATGATAAGATACAAGTACATGATGGATCATGCAACTAAAAACCTCCCTCTCTCCAAATCTCATTGATCTCTGAAAAATAATATTGGAAGGAAACATGAGAAAACATTTAAGTGAAAAAAGGTATGTATGACATTTCACAATATAATTGTAATACAATTTAATTTGACTAATTATTTTAAAAATATATCACATTTAATGTTAGGAGTATGTACAGAACATTTTGATTATGTGTTGACATACTAGATGTTTTCTGTCTTTTTTTATCCAAATAATTCATGAATCACTTCAAAAAATAACTCAATAAATAACCCAAATGATCAACACACGACAACAATACTCTTGGATCCACGGTTTCGATCTAGTGACAGAAGGCAAAAAACAGGGTAAGAGGAGGAATGCAATACAAGGTAAATATAATCATGACCATTATCTACACCAAAAATATTTTATCATCATTTACATCTCTTTTCAAATAACAGAATAAAAAACCTCATGATACTTGGGAATCAATATTAACAATGTAACATTAAGATATTCAATTTCACAACACACTGACATTGAAAATTTGTGTACAAATAAATGAAACATTATGCTCATAGTATTTCCATCCATCACATTCAATGAAGCATTTATTACCAAATTAAGAAATAATTTTATGAAATAATGCTTTCTTTAACAATACAGCTATTGAACTAATCCAAAACCAATTCTTTTTTTAAGAAATTTGTTAACAGTTACAGCACATTTATTTATAAAAATTAATAAGTTCTCATCCATTAACTCTATTCCTTTTATTTGAATAATAAAACAAATAAAAGTAAACAAAGAACACTTATTCTAGTAAATACAAAACTTAATCTAACAAAAACTCACGGAGAAAAATCATTTATCTTAAATATAAACAGAAATTGCACCCAAGAAACTGAACTATATAATTTGCACATATGAATAAAAAATCTGAAAGAATTTTCAATATTTCATCAGAAGTAAGTGAAGACTGTCATAAAAAAGAAAGAAAAAAAAACAGATGGGCATTGTGGTTATGAACTGGTTGTTCTTTCAATAACATATTCTTCAGAGTACATCTTAGCTACAGTATGCTTTTTTAAAATTCCCATCTTGAGACAATTTCACTTGTATATTTCATATTCTGGTATTGTCACTGTAAAAACAATAAATTCGAGATATTAATCTTATTTTACTTGGGGTTTAGTTTAAACCACTTGGGGACTTTACCATTTGGGTTTCCAGTAACCTTGGTACATTTCTCATTATCAGTAGCATCCCCAGACCTTTCGTTGTGTTCTTCTGTTCCTTCACTGGTAGTTGCTACATCAGAACTGCTTTTTGGTCTCTCTTTGATTAATCCTCGTGAACGAAGAGCAACAGCAGACGCAGCTTCTAGTGAAGACAATTGAGATAAAACTTTCTGCTTCAGAAAATGAACATCTTGGTTATTGCTCCCGTGAACACCAAAATGTAAAACAGCACATGGAACACAATTGGCTTCAATTAATTTGGCCGACATTTGAAGTACTTCTTTGGGAGGAGTAGTGTACAAATAAAATGATATTGTTGGATCCTCTAAAAACTCACGCACAAACTGGTAAACATTCTCTACAGTCTCAACAGATGAAAATGTCCCTTGCAACACATTTTGATCAGGAAATTCAATCCTCAACACAGCTCTTTTGTATTTGTGTAGTTGATTTAAAACTCTTTTAGATTCCTCTAATTTCCTTATTGCAGATGTTTGAAAAGGAGAATCATCCATGGTATCCGTTCTGCTTTTCAAATTACGATACAAATATTTAACATCGTCTATAGTCAATTCAAAAAACTCATCAGGCAAATCTTCACTAGATTCATGACTTTGCATCTTACGACTGTACACTATTGGATTCCTTTCAGTGTGTTCTAATAGGCCAGAAGTACTTGGTTCTTCAGGAATATGGACTTCTGTTGATTGGCCAGTTTGCTGATAGAGAGTTTTCTTGTTTGATTCATGTCCTCCATCTGCTTTCACTGAATCAACTTTTGAAAGAGGATATTTACTTGGTGGCTTATTAGCTGATCCATGAGGACGTGAGGTAGATTCCACATTTGATGGCCTTGAAGACGCTTTTCTTTCACGAATTTCTGCAAGAATTTTTTGGTCTAGAGAATTTTTTTTCTTAGAGTGACACATTTCTGGACTTTTAGGTGCTGCAGTAGGAACTGTTCTAGAAGTGCTAGGAACCTGTTTGTTTGTTGGAGGGGGAGATTTCTTTCCTGGGGGAGGAGATAGCTTTTTCATTGCAGGTGGTGATTTCTTCACTAGGGGTGGAGAGGACTTCATAATTTCAGGTTCCCTTTCAGGAGTCTTCCGATCTTCTGATTTCAGTTTTGTTGATGGAGGAGGACTGGATGTTTTACGCAGAGGACTGGATGCTCTACGTTGAGGACTGGATGCTCTATGTTGGGCACTTGGTACTATCTGCTGAGAAGGAGGAGTACTAGTCGAGGGCTGTCTCTTATNTTGGTACAGCATTTTCAACTGCGGGTCGATTCATAAATCTGAACAATACTCTTCCACTAGTCAATCCAAGACTTCGAAGAGTAGTGGTTCTCAGAGATTCCTCACCTCGAATTTCTTGGCGCATATATTGTACAGATGACTGATTCTTCCTATCCAATGGAGGATTTAATTTTAATATTACATTCCACAAATTCTCAGTGGGAAGAAACTTACCATTTAGTCTCTCACCAGATTCAATCTGAAGGCTGACTAGCACCTCCTCTTCCTTACGAAGAGTTTTTGCCTTCACCAATTCAAGTTGAGCGTTATTTGGAAGCCTTGAGAACTGTATAGTCATTGTTGTATCTAATACTCGACTGTGATGCCGGAGGTCATATTCCACAGGATTGAACCCTTGTTTTGAACAAACATCTTCAAGAATTTGTAGAACAGTAGAATTTGATGATACTTTAACAGTTTGTCTTCTCCCATTTGGAGCAAGAACTACTATAGTGTACTGAGACATTATGATGTCTGCTGAGCTCCAAAAGAATATATTTTACTCAATATGAAGAAATTTTTCTCAACCCAATAAACGTTTCAATTCAGAAGTTCTAGTAACAATAACCTTCAAATTAGAAATATAATTCCATTAACTAAGGTTCTACTATTGCTACTGACGGTGAACGATTTCCCCTTTATCTTCATACAGACGCATACGATCTAAGCTGACATATCACACTTTAAAATGTTGTGCAATGTTTATATGAACTTCAACGAATGACTCGCCCAGGACTCGCCATTCATTACTTTCATAGCTAGGTACTTCTGTTTTAAGTTGGCTGTCCGTTCAAGAATCAAGGTGGCAACTCGTTGTTCATCTTTTTCACTTGTTTTTAGAACGTATTGAAATATAGGCGTTTTCTATAAATTACTGTTTCTCACTACACTCCTGCTTCACTCCTCGGCAGCTCTTTGAGAAGACGTTTGTGGCGTCACCTTTGCTGCAGACGTGGTGGCCGCAAGTCGTTGATCGAAAATTTGGACACTTTTGAGCTGCTTTTGAGGTTATATTTGTTACAGATATCATTTTAATACTGGCGATCATTGGTTGTACGTGAAGCTGAATTGACAAGTGTATTTTGTTGGCTTTGCAGATATAATACATTCAAGAACTTGGAGAACATGTTCAAGCGACGGTCTATACGAAACAAATTACTAGACAATTTGCACAAAGGTTTTGTTATTAGTTGTATAGGTCTAACCTGTTATGGCTTTTATTTGTTTGGAGCAAGGTACTACCGATATTTTACTGTCGTGAGACCAACTATAAAAGACAAACAAGCAGAAGAAGAGAGAGATTTGCTGAGTGAAGGCAAAGCCACCCGCGAATCATCAATACTGATTGATTCTGCATCCAATCTGAAAGCGTGATACATTTTGTTGGAGATCGTAGAAAATGAAGCGATGCCGGATGTTGTAGTGTGCGTTTCACTTATTCCCATATTCTATTTGTATATAATTTACTTGTAAATATATATGTTAATAATATATTTATTGTGTTTTTAAATACATACAAAATCCCAAGAATTTTAAGTCTACTCCTTGTGACAAAATGAAGTTGTGTTGAGTGCACAAGAGCTTTGAATGTTTTGGTAAAACGTTTAGTTTAGATGTTGAAGTTGCAAATTTCCAAGGAATAAGTCTGTAATTCATGACATAAAGGCTACTCATTATTTGTTTTTAATGAAAGTAGCAAATTAAGTTAGATGAAAAGATTTGCATGTTTTGTCACCCTATGTGTTTTCTATCTGAATTAACTTTATGTGAGTTACATGTATAATAGATCAGAAACTGAATTATATGAGGCATTGAGGCATAGAGGATTGATCAGAATTGATGGAATGTTGCCTTGCTTGCTTCTGGAGAGTAAATAATAAATTTTATTGTCAAAAAAGCAGTTACTAACTGCGTATGACCATGTGGAGGATAATGAACTAATAATAATAAACTTTTAAACCAAGTAAATAAGTAAATTGTCACTAAAGAAACACTATTCTCAAAAACTTGAAAATAAGTTTGAAACATCTTAAATTGTATGATTCAAATCAGTTTGACGATTAAAGATTTTGAAAAAATCACCATGGAGAAAAAGAAAGTGATTTTGATTTGTAATACTTTTAAAAGTATTTTAATTGTTTCATGAATATTAACTTTCCTACTGCACTCTCACTGAGGAAATTAAAAAAATTTGGTTCTTTAGATAGTGAACACCAAACATGAAAATGGTAGTCCATTTCTCATCCGTCATACGAGTCACCTTTTTACTATAATCACAACTTCCTCAATTGTCACAAGTCTTTGAAGGTTACTTTGCAGTGGTAATAACCTTGCTATGTAATGTATCCTTGCAGATAAAAATTGCAGAGGAGAGGGTGTGAGGACCTGAGTGATTAGTTGAATGTCACCATTACAAGGCCAAAGTTTGGGAGAACTAGATATCAAGATCATATGGAGTACATTTACACAGCGTTATAAGATTAGATGGTGACAAATACATTTCATACAAAATGTCTTTATAAAAATATTGGAACAAGAGGATAATCTTTTATTATAGTATGAATAAACAATGAAGAGGTATTATTCACATAGAAACCAATCTATGTTGATTGAGAATTAAAAATTAAGACAAAGAACTCTTGAATCACATTTCAAACAATCCACATAGTAACAACTAAATTCATTTAATTATTTAAAAGCCTTGAATCATTAAATTAATTTAGATCAAAAGAGTTCTGGTTGTTAATGTATTTCTCAACTGAAATAAATTACAAATTACATTCTTCAAGAACTTTTACTGTTAAGTCTTGAAATCATGTTATAGTAAGTAACACAAACGTATACTCACTTGAAAATATGACACTATCTCTATGTGTAGAATGCTTTACAATATTTAAATCTCTGAAAGGTCTCATGCTTCCAAGACAATATTTGACAATAAATATTTTCTGTTTATAGAGTTAGTCCAGATGTTTAGTGTAAATTTACATGAAAAGAATTTTTTTCTTTTTCATATTAAATACTACAGATGAGCAGGTACATATGCCTTTGAAAGAGCTACTTCTGATAAAATAAGTTTTCTAGTAGTTCTGTGAATAACATGAAAAATAATTTTAAAAATAGTCCATTAACTTTGAATACATCTGGAAATGAACTTTGCATTCTCAGTCCCATCTAATTAAAATTGAATTGAAATATGGGTTAAGTAATGTAAACTTCTATAAAATTTTCTGGATTTTACAAAGGAAAAAAAGATGTTTTGTCCAAATGTTGGACTATAATGGCAATTATGATGTATTCAAATTAAGTATGTTGAAGTTTAGTTAAATTATTCAGTTGATTTATTTGTCATATTATCTTATAAACCCCAGTAAGTACAATGAAACATTACAATAAAAAGAGCATTGCTTCATTTGCTACATTTGTTAGTGACTTATAACTTAAATCTTTTCAGTCAAGATTTTTATTGTGTTAATTAAATTATAAAAACAAAAAATTGTTGATTATGCTTGAACAGAAGCACTTCCAGCATTTTTAGCAGAGAATTAGCACCTTAGGCAATAATTTTCTCTTATTTTGGATGGGTTAGCATTGTACAATCTCATGTAAACAGCGATCTTCCTCTTCCTTTGAAAGCAAATGTGCAAATTTTATCATACTCTGAGTAAAACTGTATACTTGGATATAAGATGAGGCATGACGGGAAACTTTTATACAGAGATTATAAAAACTGGCATTATTTTTTACAAGATTAAGTACAATGTAAACACCATAGAGTCAAACAGTTATACATGAAAATGTTGGTGTACATGAATAAAAATTATATCTAAAGTCTAAATCATAATTAAATAGATTTGTCAATTAAAAATCAATAATAAGGAAGAAATAAACAATACTATGAAAATTTTCTTTTTCTTTTTTCTTTTAACAATTTGTAACAACAATATCCCGCAGTCAGCAGTTTATTGAAACATGAGTTGATACTGACCCTGAATTCACTGAAACCATGCCATTCATGATGACATTTGTTTTATGAAACTGCAGATATGAACATGCAACAAACTTGAAGATGGTTTAATGAAACCCATTACAGACTTCCTTTCAGGATGTGAAATGCTTGATGCTCTTTTCAAGAAGTTTAAGGGTGACATGTTAAATACTTGTAAAAATTACTTTAAAACTCTTTTAAAACTGTAGAATACCACTGAGTGAGGAGTCAAAACAATTTTTGTTAGATGTTGATTATACTTCAATATTTAAGTTCTGAATAGGAATGTAAAAGAGATACAAAAAAATTGTACAATTTCTTTATATTATTTCTATATTGTTATGAGTTACCAAAGGTTACCAAAGAGTTACAAAAAAGTTACCAAAGGTTTCCTTTTTTCCTCTTTCTTGACTAATATGAGAAATTATACCAAATCCTGGAAGAATTAAAATATAAACTTTGGGATGACCAAAACTCAAAATAAATGTTGGTAAAGGATGGGATCTCCTCCACCTGCTGGATCAAACAATGAAGTATTTAAATTTTGATCAGTTAATAATATAGTAATTGCACCTACAAGAACAGGAAGAGAAAGTAATAATAAAAGAGTTATAATTCCTACAGCTCAAACAAATAATGGAGTTTGATCAAAAGATATTCCTGGAGAGAATCATATTAATTATTGTTGTAATAAAGTTTGCTGCACCTAAAATTGAACAAATTCCGGCTGAATGAAAAGAAAAAAACTGCTAAATAAACTGATGCTCCAGCATGAGCAATGTTACTAGATAAAGGAGGATAAACAGTTCAACCAGTTCCTACCCCGGTTTCTACTATTCTACTTGATAAAAGTATTCTACTTTTCTACTATCCCAGGTCATGCTCCAAAAATAAAATATAATGTTCCAATGTCTTTATGATTTGTTGAAAATAATCATTGTTGCGGTAAAATAGCTGAGAGTTTAGGTGGTAAATTGTAAATTTATTTAGGAGATATATTCTCTTTTATCATTATTGGTCTTATATTCAAAATATGAAATGATATTAAATTGCAAATTTAATGATGTAGTTGTACTAAGACTTATTTATTTTTTTAACTTTGAAGGTTAATAGTTTAATTTAACTTAAAATCTTTATAATAATATTAAATAAGAAAAGAATATTAATCTACATAATGAAATTATTGATGTAAATATTAAATAGAAATAATTTAAATTCAATAATGTTTTTCATAAAAATAAAATATTTTACATTGTCTCGTTAAAACTAAGAAAGAAGAAATTATGATTATTATATAACAAAGAAGAGTTAATAATGAACATATAATTATAATAAAGATAATTTGATAATTAATTATGTTGTGTAATACAATTCATTTTGATAAAAATCCCCAAAAAGGGGGTAAACCTCCTAAGATATAAAGTTAATTATAATAATAATTTTTATTATTAAGTTGTTTTCAAAAAACTAAATTAATTGATTTAAATGGAAAATGTTAAAATAAGTAAAAATTCAGGTTATGAATAATATTATTAATGTGTAAATAGAAAGATATAATAAAAATTAATTTAAATTTATTATTATTGATATTATTAATCATCTAATATAATTAATTGAAGAATAAGTAAAAAATTTTCAAATAGAAGTTTGATTTAAATCTCCAATAGCTCAAATTGAAGAAAATAAAATTTTTAAAAAATTAAACTATTGATAAACATAAAGAATGAAAAAGGGAGCAATTTTTTGTCAGGTGAATGAAATTAGACAATTGAATCTGGATATTCCTTCAATGATCGAAGGAAATCAGAAATGAAAGGGAGCTGAACCCAATTTAATTATGAAGGAAATTATAATTAAATTATTAATTAAATAAGAATTATTATAAAAAAGTTACAATAAATTAATATTATTAATCTAGAAATAATAAAAATTGAAGATGCTAAAGTTTGAATTAGAAAATATATTAAGGAAGCTTCAGAAGATATAATATTATTAGTTTCAGTTAATAGAGGAATAAATTCTAATATATTAATTTCTAAACCTATTCATACTATAATTCATGAATTAGCAGAAATTGTGATGAATGTACCAAAAATTAATATTGTCAATAAAATTACTTTTGTAAAATCAAATTTTTTAATTAAAAAGAAGTTAGTTCTTCTAATATCTGGGTATGAACCCAATAGCTTTTTTAGCTTACCTTTTTTATAAACATAAACAAAACATACATTTTGTATTAATTTTTTAAACAAGGATTAATGATGAAGAAGAATGATATGATTATAAAGAGTAGTATAATTAAAATTTTTTTTGTTAGAAAAATAAATTTTTTTTTATTAACTTAAATATTAAAATATGAAAATATAATACATTTATTCTTTTTTATCATTATTTATTTGTTATAAAATTTAAAGGGAAATTTATATTCCTTTTGACTTTCATTAGAAAGAAAATTATAATTAATATTTATTTAAAATATGGTAAAATGCATTCATAAAACGTCATGCACGTGAATTTTTGAAATTTAAAGAAATAGTTTAATTCTATTGGGTGTAATAGAATTAGGTATTTAGCGTATGGCTGTGTACATATTAAAACAAAATACATCAACTTGTATGAAATATACAAAACACATGAAAACGTCTGAGAGGACAATCAGATGATGTGGATCATAGTTTGTTTCACCTCACCACAGTCACACAGCGGAGTCTTACGCATGCCCCACCTATGGAGTGAGTCGCCGCACCTACCGCTGAGCGTTCGCACTAAATTCAATGCGACCCAGATGTTTCGAGGAAGATGGGAGCCTTCAGGCGAAGTTCCTATGCTCACGAGTGAATGGTTCTCAGAGGGCGCGTGCCACCTCCAATCCCTCTTCCATTCCTCCGCAGGATCCTCAGTGATGTATCCCGCTGCCCCGGCAGCTGGTCGGCGGAATTTAAGGTGTCCGTAGTCTCCTGACAGGTCCGCATGTATGGGCAAGTCCTGATTAGCGTTTATAACAGACATAGTTCTCAGAAGGGTTCTTTGGCGGCGCACGGTTGGAGGTTCTATGTTGCTGAGAACGGGAAGCCAGAATAACAGGGTAGGTTTGATGCAGCTAGTGATTATTCTCATCGTGTCGTTAAATACTGTGTCAATTTTCTTGGTGTGCGGACTATACAGCCATGTTGCGACGGAGTTTTCACCTGCTGAGAAGACAAGACTGAGTGCTGTGGTACGAAGGGTATCGGTTTTGGTTCCCCATGATGTTACAGCCAGCTTGTGTAGTATGTTGTTTCGAGAATGGAGTTTTGAGGCCAATTTAGTTAGATGAGTTCTGAAGCTTAGTGTACTATCAAGCGTTATTTCAAGGTATTTAGGTTGCGGGTTGTATGGGAGAGTGACATCATCAAGAGTTACTCTGACAGTAAAGTGTGCCAGTCTATTGTTTAAGTGGAAGCAGGAAGTTTCTGTTTTGGTTGTGCTGGGTGTCAGTCTCCAATTCTTGAAATATTTTCCTAATATCTTCAAGTCTTCAGTTAGTGTGTTTCCCAGGTTGATTAGATTTTTATCTTGTGTGGCAAGGGCTAAGTCGTCCGCATATGCGAATTTTCTGCTCACAGTTTCGGGTATGTCACATATATAGGAATTAAATAACAGAGGGGGAGGACGGATCCTTGAGGGAGGCCATTGTTTAGCTTTCTTTTTGAGCTTTTCGTGTCACCGAAGATTACTTGTAGTTGCCTGTTTGTTAGTAGACAATTTACTAAAGCAACTGTATCAGGACATTTTATAATATTTAGTAGTTTGTAGAGTAAGCCTTCTCGCCACACAGTATCAAATGCTGCCGTTACGTCTACGAAAACTGCGCCAGTTTAAAAAAATTAAGATTTTCGGCTCAAGAAACGGACATGAACTGACGGACTATTGACTAGTCTGTGACCGCTGCAGAACATAATCAAACCTGGCCATGGGACCCCCAATAGCCGGTCACTCTCGGTCATCCTGCCCCAATGGTCAACCACTGACGGCCACACGGATTTCAGTGGCCATTTTTACCTGCAGAAATTCTAAAACAATTTTTTT
>NNCF01133735.1:102323-157518 GCA_002313205.1 Laupala kohalensis
TAGTTTTTGTAGCTGCAGAGATATTATATACTACCAATTACATGAATATGTTATATGATTAGCCCCATGTCACGACTTATCTGAGTGAAAACCGCATTTCGATATCTATTCTATTACAGGTATTTGTTTTTACTGACTCACTCTGTCTAAGAAAGTTTCCTGCGTAAATCCATCTGCACTATATTTATTAGTCGATTGATTACACACACTAGATGACTTGCTAGATGTCAGTTGTTTTCTGCATCCACTTGTCAAGCTATGCACACCTATCTTCCTCCGCGATATCCGACATGACACGTGAATCTGCTGAACCTTCGTAGAAAGAACAAGTTAACGAGGTAGATAAACAGTTCAGTGCGATGGGGTCGTGCGCTTCTCTGGGTTTCTTTTTCGCTTCGTGAGGGGCTCAAGATTTTTACCCGAAATCATCTAGGGGAGAGGGGAGAGTTATTTTCACTCTCTAATCTCCTGGAATTGGCTTATATCAGGACGTCCGTGAAAGAGTTCTTGGGCTATGCGGTGCCGGTTCTGTCAGGTCGTGCGTTCCGCCTACTGAGTTCGCTTCTTTCAGGGGCAATACAGGTATTTGTGACGTTAGGGCTAATACCCTCTTAACGATAATGTAAAATTGTTGTTTTATCTTTTTTGTTAATAAATGCATTTTTCTTGAATAAAAATTACATTGCTTAACCATCGCTCTACTGGGTGTGGAACGGTCGATGGTCCCTGAAGTTAATTCTGTGGACAGATAATGAAATATTTAAACTCTAAATTATGTATTAATTGATGTAATCATACGTGCTAATATTGATTGTAGCTTTCAACACAAGCTAATCGGTCATTTAGGCAATCTGTAGAATATTTGAATGAATCATATTGTGTCTTATGAGAAAAGAATTCATTCTCAACATTTCCGAGTCCTTTATCTGGAGAAACAAAAATTGTTGTCCAAAACCTATTTTAAGCTTTAAAACATTTTTAAAGAGATCATCGGACATTTGATTTTTTGTTCAGGAATTTCCTCCTGTTCGCCAATGTAATCGACGCCATTGGTGTGCAGGTTTCTTATGATCTGCTCAAGTGAGTTCATGGTTTATATTAGTTTCTTTGTAAATAACATTTTTGTTACAAATCACATTATAGTCACTAGTTGTTATTACTCATCAAAGTAACTTACAACGTTATTTAAATAAGAAAAATAATATGTTTTGAACGATTTGACTAACATTACCCGGTAGAACAACCTAAAATAGGCCCCGCTACTCGTGCTGTAGGCACTGGACGCTTTCGTCAGGGAACTATAAGCTTTCGACCTCACTCTTGCAGATAATCCAACAAACCTATTGAGCCTTACAATCAGCTTTATCAATGTTTTGGCGGATTTAGTGCTTATTTATGACGATTATCAGAGTTAAAAAGAAACCCTGTTTTCCGACCATTTTTAAAACCGACTGTCCCATGAGTTAAACTTTTATTGGTCAATTTGAATTGGTTAACTCGAGACTTACTCAAGAGAATTGTCATAGTTCGCTTAAAGTCTTTGTCTTTCTCTAATCGTTTCAGGCGAGGGGTTGAGGCTTGAATCTCATTTTCGTTGGAATTAACAGTACTCTTAGGGTTCGTCTTAAGTAGACCGCGAAACAAAACTTAATCAACGTTGAGACAACAGAACTAAACACCGCATGAAGTATTTCAGAATCAAGAATTCGGAGAATGTTGGCTTAAGTCTTTGGTGACGTGTAACTTGAATAATCTGAAAGATAGTATCATTACAACAGAAACACTGATTCTAATGTTTTAGGCTCAGTGCAAAAAAGAAAAAGTCTTTATCCTAAAAAACTGGACTATCCTGATTTTGTCACATCTTGATCAACCACAATAAATAAATAAATAAATGCATTGCTTGCTTCCAGAGAGTAAATTAGTTGTTGTCCTCCACATTTTCATACGCAGTTTGTAACTGCTTTTTCGACAATAAATTTATAAATGTATAAATAAATATGTGCCACAATTTTCTATAATTACTATTAAATCATATATTATTCCTTCTTCTCGGAAACTGTACAACAGATCTTATAAAATGATAATAGAAACAAATTAAGGTAAAAAATTCGAACAAATATGACGTAATGTCCGGGAAACTCCTGGACAATCATTAAACCGAAGACCGGATTAAAATAGCACGTCACAAAGAGTGCAACAATGGAGACAGGACGTTTCAATGGGCGCCGGCGTCTTCTGAAGAATTATACGTATCAAAGATACTAATCTAGTTTCACACTACATAACTTAATTTAATAAGTAACAAAGAAAACTAGCTTTCGTTGTTATGGTACTTTTCTATACTTCGTTGTAGTTTACTGCAGTAGCGTGCCTAGCGGGGCAGTGGGAGGTTGTTCGCTTCGTCCAGTAAGGGACCTCCAAAGAATAAAACTTAAAAGTAAAAACAAAATATTGAACTTAATTTTATTACAACATTAAAATAACTAATAGCTGATCTGATTATTAAATACAACTCCTTATTCATTTCAAATTCTTTTACGTAATTCTTAACTCAGCTTGCAAACACCTTGATGTGTGGTTAGTCAGGGGACCTCTAAAAGACTCCCATCCAGGAATTCCTAAATTGTAGGTACGCTACTGCTTTACTGAGGGGAAAGTAGCGTGTTTACGTTTAAAATCTGACCATCTTAATTTTTTAAGGTGTACAGCCAAAATAAAAATAAAATCAATTTTATCCCCTATAAAAATGGAATTTTGAAAAATCGTTTTTTAGCGTGCCTCTGTAAGAGTTTGTGTTCACGTCAGTGAAAAAATGAGACGTAAAAAATATTAGGGAATAAATGACAAAATTGGTAAGTGGAGGGGATGGAAATAGGGTGCCGTCAAATCTCACTCATGGCGTCGGGATGCTAAAGACGGCATTGACTAAACAGTCCATTATCAAGAACACAGGCAAAAAATATTTATTGCTGTCAAGTGGCGAATGCCAAACGTTAGTGGTGCTTCAATCTTTCCAATACGCTCTGACACACATAAATTATGCCAAAACTTTGGATTGAAGAAAGGCAAAACTTCTGATCTTTTGCTTGAAAGTGTATTAATAATAGATAATTGTATTAAAATGAAGAAGATAAATTATAAAATCAATATAAAAATTCCGAGCTTAAACATAAGTCGTTAGTATTCAGTTTGTGTCTATGTTTCTACAAGGCACAAGGAGCTTGGAACTCTTCTTTCTCTTCTTAAGTTTCTCAAAGAGCTCACTGCAGTTTGGTTTTTGTTTTGTTTGAAAAATGGAAGAAATTGTGAATAATGTTCTTCATTACAAACAAATATTGCACATCTAAAACGTAAAATAATTTCTTTTTGTCCAGCCCGGTGCTAAAATGTCATAAATATGAAACATTTTATCAACAGTGTTTTGTTGAAACATCGTTGATGTTGGAAGGTGGTGGGGATGAGCAGTGTATTTTATTATTAATGCACATTGCAGATGATCAGAGTATAACCGAAACGTTGGTGAGTTAATATATATTTTTTGCATCCTGACCAAAACGTGAAGATAATTGCACCTATGTAATCTATGGGGTCGATAATTTTATACCATGAGTCAGAAATCTTTGCATTTTTATACGAACTAATGAACCATAAACGTAATGTAAATGTTAATGTAATACATTATTAACAGGAGCAGCTCATAAAAGACAATAATATAATATCTTCAATATTTGAAAAATAAATATAAAAAACTAATTAATTCATCCACACAAACATCCTTGAACATCGAATAAAAAGTTCAACCGCATATTGGATTTCAATGGCCTTACCTTTCATGATTTGTGTGGAAACTTAATGAAAACAAAAATCCTTGTGGCATAGACCCACGCATACAGTTTGGCTTGGAGCCAACGTCCTCACCAGCTGTGCAAACTCTGGCGACATTACAATTGCGGTAACTTCCGATTTCTATTGAAGAGAGAACAAAGAAGACGGACGCTCAAAAGCTGCTGAGTCGCGGTTCCGATGTTCTTTATTATTTTTCCGTCTTGCATTACGCGGCGAACCGTGGAGAGACAAAGAAAAAGTATTTCAATAGTTATGTTTTCAAAAGTTTTCAGTCATTTCATCCTAGTTGGGATGTTGTAATATGTAATTGTTCAAATTTCTTTTCCTTGTAGCACATATACATACACACATATACACAGACATACATACTTACTGATTACCCGGCGTTGTTCGAGATTTTACTTAGACTTATTTGCTTTTATACAGAAAAAAAAATCTGTATTGTAAGATAAAAATACTTTTACTTACTGGTTCCTTAAAACATGTACAGCATCCCAATTTTTCAAATTCATAATAATACAATTTCAATAGAACACATGACTGTATCCACTACACCATCTAGCCGGAACCGCACCGGTTGAATTTCCGCATCTGAGGAGGCATGATGCGGCAACACCATTTCGTTAAAATTCTTGTAAACCTAAACTATGGGTTCGTACTCATTTACAATTAAAAGACGTTTAACATCTTAGTTAAATGCACAAAACGAAATATTCTATTGAATTTGATGATTATTGTTTCTTTCCTTTATTTCTAATAACGTTTTATCGAAAATTTAGGTTAATTTTTGTAGATAGATATGCTATCGCTGACTTTTTTGTAGAACTCGCTGAGGCAAAGAATATCGCCACTCATAGTTGTCACCTATCTCTAAATGTTTGGGTGGCAGCGTTAGCGAATATAACTCTCTTTTTTCCCGATTTTATCGACATTTCTTGTCAAAAACAATTTTTATCTTTCTTATCACACGTATAAAAAATTAAAGTTAGTCTACGTTCATCCTGGACGTTTAAACAATCTTCTTGTCAAAATTATTCACGATCGGTTCAGTGGTTTAGTCGTGGTCAGGTAGCAAACACATAGACACGCTTTGGCGTTACGCTTTTATATATTAGTGAGGATTTGAGTCTATATACATCGTGGGCCACTCCACGTCAAGTGGGCCAGGGTTGTATGGACTGATCTGAAAAACTTCTATGCCAAAAAGTAAGTAATCGACTTCCGAGATTTTACATAGCCATTTTACTTCCTTTTATCGCATTTTTACGAACAATTCTTAATATTTTTTAAAATTGTGTCGTAAAAGCGAATTTCATTCAAATTTTTTCAAATACATCTAGAAGATGGAGCAACAAGCAAGTGAAATAAATGAGTAATTACAGTTATCGTGCACAAAATTCCCGTCTGAATCTGTCAAATTTGCATTCAGCAATAGATTCCCTATGGCGTGAAATTGCAAAAAAGAAACCAATGATTAAGTGATCAATTAATTTTTTTAAAATTTATTTTATTTTTGGCAAGGAATTCGCCGATATAAAAGCAATTAATGTTTTTCTAAACAGTAATTATAAAAAGGATCCTTAGGTCAAAAATGAAAACATTTTTGTTGAAAATACTTGAAAAATGAATCTGAAGTTCTTGGAAAATTTTCAGTGAGTTGAATGAATTTGGAAAATATTTATAGGGAATTTCGCATTTTTAAGATGAAAGAAATATTGAGAATTTTTGGGTGAAAATGTGATAAAAAGGAAGCTGGTTGTGGAAAAACGTATATCGCATCTGTGTGGTTGAATACTTACTATGATGGGATGAAATTATTTGAACGAGGTCTTCTGACGTACCCATATAACCGTGAACACCTTAACGATGTATTGCTCGTGTATTATTTGTTTCAAAACCACATTACCGTGAATACTTGTATTTAATATTTAAATATTCTAGGCATTGCTTTTTGTTTATTATCCTGTATTGTTGGTCCATTTTTACAACGATTATACTTGTTATTTTATTCTTGACATTTTTTGGGTGATTTTCCACTCGTCAACTGCAATGAAAATAATTGTAGGGTCAGTAATAAGTATGACTATATCTGTAGACTTTAATGTACAGGAATTATATCATTAATGTGATTATTTTATTGTTATATTTCAATAGCTAGAGTAAAGAATTCACTGCATATTTTAACAAGAATTTAAATAATAACATTTGTAGAAGTATTTTTAAAGAAAATTTGGACCAGAAAATTTCGAAGTTGCGTGGTAAATTTGTTTATATAACTTCAATACAAAGTTATGTTCCAGTAAGAGAAGAAAAAAAATAAAAAACGACGTGTTTCTGGACTGACTGAAAGAACATTGAGGGCTATTGTAGTCTGAATATCGTGCGAGTGGAAAATTGACATTTTTTTACGTTTAGTACTGATTCATGTGAAACAGGAGACAACAAATACACATTGGATCTAGTTTCGGTTTATTAAGTTTCATGTTCCGTAAAGCATTGCCATATTGAGACAGGTGTTTCTAGTATATTTGTAACACATACGGTGCAGCGTTTAACTTAATGATGATTGTGTGTTAAAAAGGTCGATGGATCTTCTCGTAAACGTCTGATTTATCTTAGAGAGGAACAGAATGTGCACAACTTTGTGTGGAAGGAAAGCATAATGCTCAGAGCCACTTTATAATTTTGCAAGTGAGATACTCTATAACCCGCATTACATTGAAAGTTGGCGGGTTGCATAAGCACAAGGCGTCATAAAAGCAACGAAATGTGCCGTGTTTCACGTGAGGAGAGCTAATGCAGGTAGAGTTTTGGGAAGTTAAAAGGGCTGAGCAATAAAAAATAAATAAATTTAATGCAAATTCCAAACAATTCAGTAATTTGTACTCAAGGTCATATTAAATTTCTTTATGAAATAGAAGTTAATAAAGTGCTGTATTAAATAAAAATATATATCAAGTAAACTACTGTCTTTTAGTGAAAACTAATTTGTCTTCAAAACATTTATGTGACTCCTAATAATAAAGTAATGGGTGTTGTAATAGGAGAGCGGTTTATACCATGACAATGATGCACTTCCATTAAACTTTTAAGTATTTCATCAAGAATTTTATTTTACTTTTGAACTTTGTAATACGCATTAAATGGCAAGTAAATCGCATTTGCCGATCAAAGTAATATTTCATGTTTTCATGATCCACTTCCAATAACTTTTTCTTCCGTGGAATAGTAAACAAGCTATTCATGAGTGATAAGATAATATTTTTCAAACATTTTCCTCATTTATCATCTTTATTTGATTGAGGCTGTAAATGCATGAAACAAAATTAACCAGAAAATACTGAAAATGTTCTTAATAAAATTTTGCATCAACTTTTACAGGACAAAAATCTCTAGATAAAAGATATTTACTTTTAAGTAAACTACTCCTCTCACTTTGAAGCTCTTAACAGATTAATATCTCTTTAAGCTATAATTTTATTTATCCCACGTTTCTCAGTGGAGTTTGCAAATCTCGCGAATAACCAGCCCTACTCTCCTGCTGCGCACTAATGAAGCTATTTCATAGAATTAATGCGGATGAGGATGATTACAATGAATATATATGATGTACTTTGCGGTTTCCCTACTCATAAACCATTGTGAATACAACATACGACGAAAACTTTCTCACTATTAATTGAACATGAAGCGCACATTGTATACTATTTTGTGACAAAACTCTTAAAATGTTGGTCCACGTTCATTTAGATTGTTCATTTCAAGTCATTTGCCAATTGTTTTGTATCATGAGAATTAATAAATATAATACTGTGTTACAAACTTTTGTAATATAAATAAAATAGTGTGTTGTTTTGATAGCTCCGATGGCCAGTAGTAATATAAAATGATATGTACATATTAAATTAGCATTCATTCAAGTTTTAATGTATGGAATGAACCCTAATTCAAACGTGTACAAATACTACCCTATATGTCACGTGGGTAAGCATAATGACTACCGAAATTGAATGGACTAAATTTTAGAAATTAAAATACATGTTTATTTATCGATTCAGTGTTTTATTTTAACGAAACGCAAATTATCTCGTAAAATTAGTTTAAATTCACGCAAGTGTAAAAGGAATTCTAAAATTGAACGGTATTTTTTCTTGAATCTCATTAATCACCATTAACGTTTGATTCAGTCGATAATAAACTAACCAAATCAAGTGCATCCCTGATTTTGGAGCCTCACTACGTTGGTAGATCATCGATGTCTCAGAAAGAGTTTTTATGCAGGAATAGTAAATGTACTCACTAGGCACTAGCCTAATGGGAACTGGGTTTGAGGGTGACTGTGTCATTAACACTATTATTGTTATTTTCGATTTTTTTAGTAATACTAATAGTTATCATCAATTATCAATCTTTTCGAAATAACAATTGAAAACACTACCACAAATAATAACAATTCAGTTATTATAATATTACAGTTATTTATCTATTTTGGAAATAATATTTGTTAAATGCTATGTTGATATTCTAACAAACATGTAGCTATTTTTGTTATTATTATAGGGTGGGGATGCATGCCTTGCGACACACAGATACTTCACTGCCTTGAATCCTTAGATCGGGATTGACGGGATGGTCCCTCACTTGTTTCCTCTCAGTCAATTAGTTTTTGACTTTTTGACAATAAATATAAATTGATATGGTATTATATCAGCAAGTAGACCTAAACTATTTACAAAACTTGGAAATACGAGTATTTATCTTAGGAGATCTAATGAATTAAAAACTCGCGCTCTTCATTTATTTCTGTTGGAAGAGTAGGACAGTTGTTTTGTGAATTTAAAACATGATACTAAATTTCGATTTTCGTTTGAGTCTGTATTTGACGAGAATCATATTTTCATCAGTCACGTGATAAATTTCATAACGAATGCAATAAATGCCGATCTAAACAAGAATGAACAATTTTTATGAATTATTCTATTTTTTCTAAAAAGTCCAATAATGTAAAAAACGATACTTTTTATCGTTTTTTGCTGTCTTTTTTTTTTAAACTCTAGGTCATCGTTGACCGCGAGTCGCATGATGCAGCTGATGTTTTCGTTGGATCATTTTTTTTCGCATATTTAATTGAATTATTTTTTTAATCGTCGCGTAATATTTGAAAAACCTTAACACAATTTTGTTCCCTATTTCATTTTTTAGCAATGTGAAGTAGATGCTTGTGTCGAGATATAAGGAAAAACGTGAACTCGCGCTAGTTTATCCGTAATAATTTAGAGTCAAATTATTAATTATTTTGCTGCGTATTCATCGGTGTTGTGTAGAGTATAGTTCAAACTATCATTTGATACATTTTGGGGGGTACTTTAGCCAAGTTGCTCTCACGGATATAATACCTTAAATGTTTAATATTTTCTACTAATGAAAACCTTAATATATGTTTGCGAAATCGGACGTAATCGTTGCCAGATACACATCTAATAAACAGGTAATAGACACCAGGACCATGCGGAGTACACCGTCCTATCTGCTACAAATGCGCCACTTGTCGCACTGAGGTTGCCTGAGGTTAGCGGAACGTGACCCCGGGCGAGCGACCGGTGTGTCGAGGGACCCGAAGGGAGCTTGTCGGTGGCGTACGACAATGCCGGTACTCGTGGGCTCAGACCCTGATGCTTCATTTGCCCGGTCGTTCCCAGCGGAGTGATGATCTAGGTGGAGGTCAGTTGTGGACGAGACGACCACTTCGGAAGCGTGTGTGAGGCAGGGACAGATTTGCTGCGAGTGGGAACTTTGTTGGAATGAATTGCTTCTGCCTGTTGCTGAGAGGTTATTCTCAATATATCGTGTGGCACACATGGTGAGGGAAAACGGACGGTGGAGCACTGCGTTGCTGACTCGACGTCGGGATTCGAATTGCGGTGAGGTTATTTTTAATCGAGATTCAACGTCTAAATTGACTACCAGGTTTCATAAGCATGTTTTAAAATGACTGTCGGATCCATGGGTTGTTTCAAGATGATGACGTGATATTTCGTCATTTCTCCGTGGTCAAGAAATTCTTCCCACCAAGTAGTCATATTTACGAAAAACTCAATGTTGAGATTTACTACCAGACCCAGTCAGGCTATTTTAAAATGAGCACCAATTTATGAGCTGAATTAAGTTGCTTACTAGAGTTCTCTCCCTTTTCCCAAGTCAAGAATCCTCCCCTCCTTGAACCTAATGTGTTTATCTTCAGTCTTGAAGTGGGAGAGACGTCTTGAAGAGAAGTTAAGAACTTTGGATGTATTCTAAATGGCACTTTCTCTTCTTTCATGCACGCGGAAGAAACTTCGTTTGGTGAGGTATTGATGGGGAAGAAAAGGGGAAGTTGAAAGGTGAAAAACGTGACCATTGGTTTAAGGAGTTCTCCTACTTTCACCCTACATAGAGGTAATACAGAAACGTACTCTGTATGGTAATTACATGTATGTAATACAGAAACGTTGGATATGTCGGATCAGTGATATCGAATATGCTAGTCATAAAAGAGAAATATTTTGAAATGGTGTATATGGCAATGGAAGATTAAACCGTAAAGAAATGACATGAAGCTAAATGTGGTGGAGTGTTTACTAATAAGTTGATAACTCTGTAGGGGGTTAAACTGGCATGGTTTTATTTCTAAGACCATGCCATAGAATTTTCTACGGATATGAAGATGTAAAACCCTTTAAGCCAGCACTAGCACACTTATGCTAGGAGCTACGAGTTAATGCAGAGGTATTTATTTCAAAGACGTGCCAAATAGTATTATGTAACATTCTCAATTATAATAATTTATGGGACTTATACATCGGAAACTGACTTCTGAAATCGGTTTTGCGGAAAGTAAGCACCACATTTTTTTCCTGAATGAGTTCTTATGTCTTGAGCAAGTGTTACTTTTGGCAAATGTTTTTTCAGCTTTTTAAGGAAAACCTAGTAAGTGCAAGGTAATTAAGATGAATTATCGAAAGGTTAATGACAGTGTTCCCAGTAAAAAGGAACAAAAATAATTTTCTTAAATAATTATAATATTTATAAAGTATTTAACAACATATTTTAAACAGATTACAACTGTACTGATGTTTAACAAATACGAACAGTTATTAATTTGTTATAACAAAAATATTATTATTTACAGTAACTATTAAAATAAATAAAATTCGAGATTTAAATAATGTTAATGACGATGCAGTCTGTGGAGGAAAAAATGAGGTGAAAGTTCCAGAGCGGCGCTTCGAAGAGCATGTATTCTTAGGAATGCGTCTTAAGGAATGCTTTTCTCCTTTTTATCCCCTCAACCCGATTCAGAGAAAATTTTGCTGTTCTCCGGCAAGTATTTGATATCTGGCGTGTATCCGTCTGCTCTTATCGATTCTGAAATTTATGATGTTAATTGTTCCAAAAATACATTTACGATATTAAGATTAAGAAAAGAAACTCATGTACTGGATATTTGTAATAATTTCAGATATACAAACTCAAAAGAATGTTGATTTTAACCATAAATTGCGTTTAAAAAGCTGCAAGTGACATACTAAAAAAGTTCACTAATGATTTATTTTTTAAACTGTATCTTTGTAAGATAGTAAATTCAATGGAATGAATTTTACATGATAAGGATCATTGACTTAAGAGCAAGAGAATGATACAACGCTATTGAAATAAATAAAATGATCTGAGACCGAGACCCTCTGGGATGGAAATTACGTACGTACAGCAATTTGGTATCTCAGCACCATCCATACCACATATGCCTGTCGGAGTTTCGCGGTAAGAAAGAAGAACGAAATTAAAACGAAGAGAAAAAAAGTTTCTTCAGTGGTTAGACAATAATTTAATCTTGCATCTCTTAATTTCTCTGTATGGTGAATTCCAATGAAATCAATCAGACTTTTCGAGGATAAACACCAAATTGATATGGAGAACATTTAATAAGTTGTCTTCATGCATTTAATACGTTTTCGACTCCTAGACGAATTTTTAAGAAAATATGACCGGATTCAAGTAGTAATACATGCAAAAAACTTATAAAAATTGAAGATATAAACGTAAACGTAATAATACAACTTTCTTAAATTTTACAGGACATTTCCAACGGTGTTACCCCATTCTCGTACCTGAATAGCTTCACTTCCTCATATTATCGTAATGGAATGTGACTTTTACCTGCCAAATAAGTGAACGCAGTCGATTCAATGCATTAAATACCATTTTTTTCTTTATTTTGACAATTAATTTATTCATGCCCTTCACTTCTGAGTTTTTTCTATAGAGCCTTGGATTTGAGCAACAAGTACTCCATAAAACCATTTACTTGTTTAAAGTAGTAGGATGTGCTCTAAGAGTAATGTAAAATTTAAACAAATGTTTAGTGATCTGTGCAAATTAATGTTGATATCACATTGTTATACTCAATTTGGCGAAAACAACACTTTTTAAGATTTGTCGCCCTCGTCAATCACAGCTTTTTATTGCATTCGTGTGTTTGACTGTTGTGTACATATCTTCTTCATGTGTAGGTCACCCCTCATGTCTTTCAACGTCACTGTGAGACAGGTATTCAACCATGAAATTAAGTGTCACAAATAAACTATTTTTGCTGTTATTTGTTTACTTTAGGTGTGGCGAAGTTTAAGTCACACATTTTTCTCATAAAATTATTTAATTGATTTTGGAATATGAAAAAGAGAGAAGTAAGGTTTTCGAGGAAAATAAAGTACATAACCAACATTTAGCTAGTAGTAAGTGAAAATTTCAGCTGGAAATATGGAATGGGGAATCAAAATCGTGGTCTTCCTGACAGCAAGGGCAAACGCTCCCCCTACCCTTGATAAAATAATGACAATTTCCTTTCGTTAATTATCTCATCACGCGATATTCCATATTCCGTAAGTACTTCAATTGAATTTCAAAGGAGTTGAATGCAATTAACTAATCAACTAATTTCTTTGAAGTACCTGAGAAATGATAAAAAATAATTCTTCGACAGCGACGATATAGTTTCAAGTTCCAGCATCAACAGAATGAAAAGGAGAATAAAAATATCCTTTTGATCTTGAACAGGAACTTAAAAAGAATGCTCTAAATTGATCTCTTGTACAAAAATAATTGTTATAAAATGTTCACCAACTTAACACAAAACCAGGCAACTACATTTTTGCTTGAAATACAAGAATACCCTCTTGAATGCTTTGTCGGCACATAGTTTTGGTGCATTCGAAATGTTCGTGTGAGAATGATATATTCTTTTTCTAAAAATTAAAGTGACATATTGTTATATATTATAAAGAGCGTTGCAAAATATCCTATATACCCAAATATTATACATAATAAATATATATTATAATTATATATAAAAATTAAAATATAAAAATATTATATTATAAATATCAGATATATTATATGGCCAAAATATCCTATATATTTCTATATATTATTTCCGTTCTTGGGCGATACCAACGCTGAAATAAAAGAAGAAACGTCGCTTCTATTATTTCTTAAAATACCACCTTAGAGGTCAAAATGTATATTTTTTGAAAGCTTCCCTTCACTCGTTCTATACTTTGCCGTTTGTTTGATATTTAAATTTTAATTATTTAAATATATAAATGGTATAAAATATGTCATTTCTGTGATGCGGCTCATTCACCAAAGTCATGGAAATTTACAATATGTGCAGAATTCTTCTCTCACAATCGGTAGAGTTTTTTCACGATGTATCCCTGCAATATCGCAGCAAGACCTAAGGTCAGCATCCGCGTGTCTTTTGACCTAGGCCATTACATTTAGATTTCGAACAATTCTGTTAGAGTTTTCCCTATTAGTTCTGAATTTTTGATAATTATTTAGAGAAATTTTTAGTATTATTATCAGTTTATTTGCTGTGAAAATTTGAATCGGGATTAAGTGATATGCTAAAAACTTTGATATAAGGTAGATGAATATTGTGTCGGTGTATCCTCTAAAGTTAAGGAATGAAAAATTTATTTTTCTGCATCTGATACATCGCGTATCGCATCTCGCGATTGCAAGACTCAGTCTTCGAGTAAATGCTCCGATGAGTTTGCTTGTACTGATTCATTTGATGACATTAAAGTACTCCCCCTCCCCCTCCCCCTCTATTCATCGTCAGCTGCAAAGCTCTTCCCCTCCTCGTCGGAGACTTCTCCCGCGAAGGGACGCTGCCAATCGCCGCTAATCCCTGCGGTCTCGATCCGAGGCGGCGCGGCACCCGCCACCGCCACCAGGTGCCTGTCTCGAGCCTCACACCCCGCCCTTCCTTCCTTTCCAACCCTTCACCCGCCAGCGGGTCGATCCGGCGCGGCGGAGGGGAGGAGCCGCGCGGGTCCACCGTCACCATGGCGACGCAGCGGCGCGGCGCTCGCGATGCCAGCGCTGTGCCGCGGCAGCGCCCGCAACCATTCGGCTGCCTTCGCCCCGCGCGCCTCTCACGGTCACGCACTGTGCTCTGCACATTCCCTGAAAATGGCCAAAACACCGGTACGCCAAACAATTACTCATCCGGATAAAGGAATTAATCTTGAAAAAAGATATAAAATTGAAAAAAAAAGCAAAATTGTAAAAAAGAAAATGAAATGATTTTGTATCTGTTCCACAATGCTCAGTTATTATTAAAATTTGGAATATTAAATATAAGTGGCAATACGAGACATTAGTGTCAACGAGACACTCGTAATGTATCAGATATATTTTCAGAGCATTTTTTTCTGAAAAATTAAAACAACTATGGAACAGTAAATTAAAACGGAAAAAAATATGTTAATGTAGCAGTATAGACACGAAAAAATTAATTCCTCGTTAGCACAACACACAGGTTTAGGGTAAATTAGAAATTTCTGGTACATTACTTTTCATGTCTATTCATCTCCAGTCACAGAAAGAGTAAACATCTGACTAAGAAAAATAAAATGTTAAAACACATTTAGATCGAGTTTTTGACAGGAATAAAAGTTGAGTTTTTTTTTTGCGCGAGGGAGAAGTGCTTTAGTCTCACTGCGCGCCGCCCTCACTCGCTCTACACCCACCTCGCGCCCGCCCCCGTCCTCGCCGCCGCCTTCGCAGCCGCGGCGCGTCCGTTCGTCCGCCCGAGCGTCCGTCCGACGTCGACGGGGCACAACTACAACAATCCGGGCGGGCGTGCCGGATCGGTGCGAAAACAAATGAGGGAGCGTTGCGCGCAGGGGACGTACGGAGGCGGAGGAGGCGGCGTGGAGTAGCGTCGCCGCCCGAGCCGGAGCCGGTGTCGCGTCGGAGGCGGCAGGACGCGCCTTCGCAGCCTGGGCGCTGGACGCGGTCGCTCCCGTCGCCGCTGCTACTGCTGCTGCTTCTGTTGAGAGCGCGTCGTTGCCGCCGGTGCATGCCCGGCGCCGTCAACACCTGCCGCCGTCTCAGCACCGTGGACGCCTCGACCGGGACCCCGCCGCCGCCCCGCGCGTCGTGTCCTGTCGTTGGCATTGTGCCGGTGAGTATGTCACGGAACCCTTCTTCCCTGTGGCAGGTCAAGTGTCCATCAGTGTCACGCTCATTAAACGCGTCTTCGAGAACCGATAAATCAATTTAGGGACGAGACATCGACGACGAGTTTGGTGCGCTCCGAAATATTTGTGTTCGTTCACGTTGTCACGAAGAATTATCCCTTCTTTTACGCCTCGCTAAAATGAACTCGGGGGGCGATTAAAGCGGCATTAATTTCTAATAATAAAACACCATGTACGTGCAACTATTAACATTTTACATCTTTCCTAATATAAAAAGTCTAATCAACCGAGGATCAAATTACATTTATCCCGTCGTAGGAAACAAAGTGTCATTAACGGGGCACTTAAGCAACATTTTATCTGCGACGCCTATCAGTGAGCTTTAACGAGGGTGCGCAGAGTATGTAGTCAATAAGTTATTAAAAGGAGCGATCCATATTTCTGCAGTTATGAGCGCACGGAGCTATGAATTTTGTTAAGCCGTTTACGGTTTATTTTTGTAGATGCCGCTTACGTCAGTTGTCGGACGAAACGCCTTTGGAGGTTATTACCTGAATGCGCAGGGGCAGATGGGTGCAGTAGAGGCTTGGCGCCGATTTTTCGAACTCGACGTCTCGTAATGACGAAAAGGATTAAAATGAGGATCCGATAATAATTTCAAAAATATTTTGGGAAATCCATCAACCTTTGTGGTGCATGTGGTTAACGAACGGTACTTCTAGAATTATATTAAATAGAAAGGGGTTTTTATGGAGACTAAAATAATTACAAAATATAAGTTATCAATTTTTTCCTCACCACTTTGTATTCAGTGCCTCTTTATAGAATATCTTATAAAATGGTTGTAATCTCAATTTCATCTGCGTTCGAGTAACTTACAAAAATGAATTTGGATAGTGCACGTTATTTGTTTTTAATCATTGATTATTATGATTTTACCAGGATATCATGGATTATTCAATTTTACAAAATGCCTCGAAACTGCTATTCATTTTTCAAGATATACAACCATTCTTAGCACTGCATGTCGTACATGTTGAGTGAATTTTATAGTTTTACAGAGGTCTTAGGTGTAGAAAGTGGTTATTGTATATAAGTGAGCACGATTGACTTTATCTAAGAAACAAAAGTATATGAGATATTTTTTTCTTTATTTATTGAAAAACACGTGGAATTATTGGAGGACATTCTGTGTAAGGTTTTCTTAATGGAAAAGAAAAACAATCGGTTGAAAATTACTGTATTCTGTTGCCAGAAAATGGACAAGTAACTAAAATAGTGTAATTTAATATACAAATCTGAGAGTGACCACGTGGGATGTTTTATCTTCTTCACTCTCCAGAAGTAAGCGAGGGATCGTACTATTATTTAACCAGACGATCATAGAAAATTATGGAGTTTATCAAGTTGGATAAATATAATCTCACACGACAGAAAAAAGAATACGTATATTAATGAACAGTAGGAAGCATTGCACTGTAATTAACATTACAAAGTCACTTCAGATAGGATAAACTGAACTTTATTGAAAGATTCCATTTCAATAATTCTACAAGAAAAAGAAACCTTAGAACAATCTTTAGAAATGGAATTCTAAAGCTCATATTCCTGAGATTTCATGAAAAAATGCGGTGCTTTGTGCTTCGAATGTTCGACACGTTATGGTCCCCAGCAACTCAAGAATGAATTGATGTTGTATAAGGTTAGTCTTAGAAGCCATATATTTGTGTTGACTGCCAAATAAAATAATTCTATTATAAAATCCTACAAATTAACTCTTCCACATGAAGATTTAATACGTCCGGAAATTGTCACTCTAATTCTATATAATTGAAATAATTTAAGTGATTAAATAAAAGAATATTCTCTTTGGGCCTATTCTTTAATTTTCGAACATTTATGCATCTAATCTTACAGTGATGAACCAATTTATCTGAAATTATTATCAATATTTTTTTAGTTCCACGACATTGCGAGTTACGTGAAATTATAAATTTACACTATAGTACGTTTATTTCAATAATAATCGTGGCATAAGTATTTCGCATTTCGATAAGAAATATCATTACAAGTAAACTAAAGTAGGGATGTTTACTGATGTAATCTTATTCTCACAATTTCAATTTTCATTTTTCTCGAAATAGATTTAGGTGTGATGTTGCCTTTATGTCTGTGTGGAGTTCACTTATATTTCAGAAAGTAGAACACTTTTATATGTTTTTTGGGAGTGACGTTTTATGTANTTCTCACAATTTCAATTTTCATTTTTCTCGAAATAGATTTAGGTGTGATGTTGCCTTTATGTCTGTGTGGAGTTCACTTATATTTCAGAAAGTAGAACACTTTTATATGTTTTTTTTGGGAGTGACGTTTTATGTAATAGTTTATCTAATATTTGAAGACAGAATCAAGGAGAAATTTTCTCGAACAAAACATGTAAATTTATTCAAAAAACCTTAAAACAATTCAATTACTTTGTACAAATTTACAGTACTTGAAATTTCGTTTTCAAAATTTAAGCACTTTTTGTTTGAATCTGCTTAGCTCTAAATTACAAGTTAATTCGAATTAATAGCCTAATAATTCTCGTACCTGATATAATGAGCAATTCTATTACATGATGGGAATCATCAATTACGATTAATTTGAAATCTTGTCAGATACCTCAATTACACATCACGGCCTTAAGGCACAGAATGTCGAGTTAGTAATAAACGTGGGACAAACGTTTGATCAATTACAACTTTTTGTGTAAAAAGATATCCAAAGTGTGTTTTAGCTTATTGTTTCCACGTCCATGAAATATGTTATTGTTTCTCTAGTCACTTCATTTCAATTGATATGATTAATAGCAAACCAATTAAGAGAATGACAGTTATATCCATTTCAAATGTCAATAATTGCGTCCTACGAGGTGATTACATTTGATTATGATTAATAATTGGAAGAAATTGAATTAAGTTTTCATATTAAGTATTTGTGAATCCAAATAATTAATTTGTGGTGAATCAGCGAAAGACGAGTAAAGAATTTAATTTTTTCTTCATAACCTACCTCCTTTTCTGTTTGCTCTTAGCTGTTACATGGGCTCTCAGTGTTTGCTCAACGAAGAGATGAAGAACTGTTGGAGGAATGAGTGAATATATAAGGAAAGCTTTAAAATATTTCAAAGTTTGTATTCGAACAAGGATATATTTGTTAACTGTTTTGCAAAATCAGATTTTGGCAAATTTCTTCCAAAGTTGAAAGAACGTAGAAAAAATCGTCTAGAAGAAATTGTTTATTTTTAAGAATGTACTATAAAGGTAGCAATTGTGTAAACTATATGAGTTGCATCTTCAGGTAGATAACCTAAAGAAAATTTAATTGTAGAAAGATAATTGTAGAGGGACCTTCCTTAAATTAATAATTATATCCATTTTTAACCAAGAACACACTTTTGATTGGGTACTTAATGAGAAAATAATGATTCAAAGTACACGAAATACATAGAAAGTTATCTATTTACACTTAATCAGTATAATGTTTTATTATTTAAAAAAATCCTATGATATTTTTGACCTACTGTAGGATGAAACTTATGTTACATGACTGATTATTTTAAAAAGAGACGGTGCATTTAAAATAAATTAATTTTTTGTTAGGAAGCATCCATAATCTGCATTCCATTTTGGGGCAGTTGTCATAAAACGATAAAATAACTTTCAGATTTGAGGACAAACATCCTTTTTTGATCATCTGATCAAGTTAGTTCGTCCTGATGAAGTGAACAGTGTGCTCCAAACCGAAGGATTACATGTTAATGAAACAGGAAAATATAGCTGAGTTTAAAGCTTCGAAAATATCCTAACTCGGAGGAAAGTTCCTGACTGATTTGTATGGATTCCGGAAAATGTGTTGAAAGGATACAACGAATTTCCAGAGATGACGAATAAACGTATAGATTTTTTTAGATTTTCCAAATGTTTCACACAAAAGATATGTTACTGATTAGTTATAAGACAAATAATATATCTGACATATTTCCAATAATAGAATTGTCTAATAATAAATTGTATGATAACATCCGCGTTTTAAAAGTAACTAGATCACCGAGTTTAGCTCGGATGGCATTGACGTACTCTTAAAACAAAACGTTAGAATCAGTATTAATGTTTGAACAGGCACATCACAATTTCGAAAAAGAAATGAATTCACAAATAACATCAGAACAGCCTGATTCAAAAGATGGATGTATTGCTACCTGGGAGGCAATTCACGAATTGGAAAACGTTCGATATAGATGGGGAAAATAGATTATTAAGAGTAAGGGACACGAGTGAAAATATATTCTTGCGACACAAAATTCGAAACAAAATGGATTGTGTTTGAGGTAAGTAACGCACGCATTATCTTCGTGCTTTTTATTCTTTCAGATCACACGTATTCTCATGATGTTTCATAAGTTTACTAGCAGGCTCTATAAGCTAACTTGTGATTTTCTTGACCAATTTAAGAACTCTATTACTAAAAGATACTCACACTAAAGAGAACTACGTGTAATAATTTACTAGGAAGGACCACGTGTGGAGTGTAGCTTCTTGTTTTCATTTGTTATTATTTTGTTGTGCACTTGTTTTTCTCTGTTCAAACAAGTAGTTGGGGCGGGCTTATGCGCCAAGCCGGAAGTAAAATTTTGTCTTTGTCGAGACTAAGAACTTTCCTTGTTAGGTGACATGTTTGTAATATGACGGATTTCTGCATTTCTGGCAGTACATTTCTGGTCAATGGCAATTTTGCAAAATGCCCTTTCAGAGGTTTAGAAATGACTCCAGTAGCTGAAATTATTAGGTGAATAATAATAATAATTATTATTATTATTTTGATGTAGTGATGTTTACTTCACAGCTCTAAAGGTGTCCTAGCTGGTTCAAATTTCCAATCCCAGATAGCTACCCGCTCTCTAAAGGATTAGATGCACTTTCTTAAAATGTGGGCTATTCCAAAAAGAGCGATCTCTTGTATTTCTCATTCTTTTGGTTTGCCTGGTATGGAATCTAAATGCTTCTTTAAATTTACAGATAGCGCAGCAAGGGAACCTACGATGACAAGGATAATATTTGTTTTAACTCCCAACATCCTATTAATTTCGATAGCCAAATCTTTGCATTTCAGCAGCTTCTCTGCTTCTTTCTGCGCTAAATTTTTATCAGTTGACACTTCTACGTCAATCAGCAAGCAGGTTCTGTTTTTCATGCCCTTAATTACAATATCCGGTTTATTGGCAGGGATGCATCTGTTGGTGTGGATTTGTTTATTGAAAAGTATCGTGGTTTACTCTGTGGTTGATACTTCCATTGGTTCGTGTTTATACCAAACTTCTGGGGTTGGCAAACCTAGATTTCTGTACGTCTATCAGTGAATGTAATTACAAACTTTGTCATGTCTCTTTATGTATTCTTGCTTAGCTAGCTGAGGGCATCCAGAAACTATATGGTCAATTGTTTCTGAGAGAGTGTGGCATAATCTACGTTTGTCATCAGCCGCAATTTTCAATACATATTTCTCATAATGGCTGGTTCTAAGAGCTTGGTCTTACACTGCCATAATCAGTGCTTTGGTCTCTTGTCTCAAGTTCCCTCGTCTCAGTCATCCAAGAGTTCCTTTCGTATCTACATTGTGTTCATTTATTCTCTTTAGATATTGTCCATGTAGCTTCTTGTCACTCCAACTCTTTTTTCATTAGCTGTTAGCATCTTCCTTGTCTTCCGATCTAATGCACTGATTTCTTTCTTCGCCCATCCAACAATGCAAAAACTGTACTCCAGTACAAATACTGCCAAGCTTCCTAATTCCAAAATCTTGTTTTTGCTCTTCAATTTTTCCCAAAATCATTCTGCACCTCCTAATATATTCTTTAGTAATTTTATTTTTCATAATTTCATCCATATTATATTATTCTCTTCAATTCCTAAATATTTGTAGCTTTCATATGGTTCTATTTCCTTGATTGTGGCTTCTTGATCAATTTCCAAGCTTTCCGTTCTTTCTAGCTTGACTTTCTTTATTACATTTGTCAATTCCAAATCTCATCCGAAGGTCATCGCTGTATTCTTTCACTGTGTTAAGTTCATTTTCATTTTTGGCTAATATCTTGAGATCATCCATGTAAAAAAAGATGGGTTATGCTCTTGCGTTTCTTTAGAAGTTGGAATCCCTCATGTTTTTGTGACAAAATTCTAGGTAAAGGGAAGAGGCACGTACAGAATCAAGGGGAGACAATGAATCCCCTTGGAATATTCCTCTTTTTATGGGTATTAGTTGACTTTCTTGATGTCCATTATTGGAATTCGAGATCAAACGCGTGCACCATTTGGTCATGGAATCTCTGCATAATTGTTGGAGACGTTCATGTACCTATACGTCCTTGAGCTTTTTAATAAGTCTATGAGGTACACTGTCAAAGGACGTTTTATAGTCTACCCAAGCTACTGTCAAACTTCTCTTCTTTCTCTTTACCTCCCGCAAAATGGTTTTGTCTATTAGTAAAATCTCATCACATCAAAATGTTCGCTTTCTGCATCCTTTTTGATCCAAGGGTATTATTTCTTTTTCAGCGAAGAGTTGATACATTAAATTTGCTACACTTGATGAAATCAGTTTGTACATGGTTGACAAACATGTTACGGATCTAAAATTCTAAGGGTTGTTAGTGGATTTGTTTTTGGGAATTAAGTTTGTTATTCCCTCTGTCATCCATTCAGGGATAGATTCAGTGACATTTAAAATTCTGTTTATTGATCAGGAGGTGGGGGTGCATTCCAGTGAGTCTTCTAATCCAAAACCATGGTAGTTTATTCGCTCCTGCTGCTTCCAAATTTGCCATCTTAACAAGAATGTTTGCAAATGTTTCTTTATCTACATTTAATTCTGAATTAGTGTTTAACTCATATAAATGGTGAAATATTTCCTCTTTCTTTCGTATCCATTGCGTATCGCCATCGTACTGTTTGTCCGACGACCAGAGAGTGAACCAGTAATTTTCAGTTTACTCTATTCTTGGAATTTCTGTTAATTTATTATTTTTGTTCATTATTTCTCTGTAGAATATTTTGTTAACCTTTGCACACATAGTTTTCTGAGTTCGAAAATTTACTCTTATTTGTATCTTCTNTCAAAAAGAAAAGGATAGTTACAAACATCTCCACTGACATTGGAATTTATATTCTGATATGTAAAATACAATATTGTTCGTATAATATTAGAAAAAATGGGAGTAGATCTTAGAGACGTGTAATCTCTTGGAGTAGGTTCTAGCACAACAAGCCTTGGCTGGATTGAGAGGCTTGGGGAAACCCAGCCCGCAAAATCAAGTGGGTTTGCTCGACAAATCGTGAATTTGAAATTTATAATTGCAAATTCATATTCACGCTACCATCAGAGTAGTTTATCAATGAAATAGTACAGTATCGCGTTCTTTAACTTTTTAATGTTAAAGCAAAAAAATTGCAGAACGTTGAGGTTATGTCTTAGTTCACTGCTTCATGTTCATGATATTTATTGATTGATTGTAGTTATCTGAGTAAAATAATAACAAACAGGCTGAAAATAAGGTTATCTTTTAATCATATTTCAACTTTGTCCTGATCCTTGATCACCGATTCCCGCACTGAACCCTCTGTTCCTAATTATCAATCAATAAAGTATACTTGAACGATAGAATATGGTAAATTATTTCTCTGTGTAAACTGGAATCATGATTCCTCCGTCTATTATTTGGTGTGTTTAGAATCTTCAATTGCTTTATTTGTGACGTGCGAGAGCGGATTGCCGAATGTTAATCGAATACACTCGTAAGTAGAAAATTGTGTCGCCAGGGTTGCGATAACGATCATTTCATTCGATTATTTAGTCAAATGCTCGATGTACGATTTAGGTTATTGTAAGCAATCATATAAACAAAAAATTGTTGCTGTCTTTCTATTCTTCTCCTACTATTTAATAATTCAACTTTACCAACTCAACTAAAAAAATATATAAAACGTGGTCTCCAGAATGTTTTCATTAAAATATAAAAAAGATTTTTTATCTTTTGTATAAAAAAGAAAATATTTATTGTACCCTTTGCTTAAACTCCCTCGATAACTCAAGGCTAGCGCGCTCGCTTGTCCCGGAGGTATCCCAGGATCGGTTCCCGGCGGGACCAGAAAAAATTGTAGCTTATCGATCGTAAGTCTTTGTTAACTTAGAAGTTTATCCTCTTCGACTTACCACCCCAGTTGTAATACTCGGATACGACCATCTAGATTCCACCTAGATGCTGTTTCACGATGTGTCTTCTAAATAAACTCACGTACAGTTGGGTCTTACTAGCACTCGTCATCGTGGTTCATAGTTGACCGAATTAAGTATTACATACACAGAAATTCCCTCATACTGCCTCATATAAAGCGTCCCAATGCTGATATTTTGTTAATATCTCGTATGATAGAGGGTATGACCAAAAACGCATATGTTTTGTTCATGAACATAATAGAGAAGTCATTTCGCTGTCCAAACTCAATGCAAAGCTTGGGAAACAGAATTTTATCCATCAATCATTTCCTAATACTTGACGACAATAATAGTCATCTAAATACGATAATTTTGGAAGACTAGGACAATAGTGAAGAGTTGGCAACACTGGGACGTCGATAAACTGTCACTGATAAAAAAATGGTGATCTGATGACTTAAGGGTTTAGCGACACTACAGTTAGAAAATATGCACATTTGTTGGCGCTATGTATGTTTTGTGCGTGTTCTTGCATGTTTATACAACGCTGTTCCCGAGATCGTGCATAGAGAGAGCACTATTATCTAGTGTACTGCATTATGTGCTATTATACAATATCAGTAAATTGCGATTTAGAGACAATAGCTGTACGAAAATAACACAATTGAAGTCAGCAAAAGCTACGGGTACTTAGATATATTCAGAATATTTTATTCATTCATATACATACCCATTTTTAATAGGGAAACCAATAACATAATCCAACCTTTTCCCTGTATCTGGATTATTTAAATCTTGGACTACAGCGAAGCTATCTCTGTATTTGTGTTACTACGTCGTTAAAATGATTGATTGCGTTAATGATAGAGTGCTTGTTACTAGATTTGAAGGTTCACATGTGGTTATTATTGATTTACAGCTAACTATCATCATGGAAATATAGGCTGAAAATAAGATTACTGTGATAATGTACATTCCAATGCAAGTGGTCATTAAATTGTTAATTTAAAAAGTTTCTTCTAAATTTGATTTTGAAATAAAATCTTTCCGAATGCGGAATTCAGAGTTTATATCTGGGACATAAATCTGTGCTACGTATGACCAACTCTTAAATAAGTTCTTTCTTTGCAATGAATATACAAAGAATTCGGGCTAAAAATAAATGAAGAACATTTGTATACATAAATTCTTGTTTATAAATTGTTTTTGCACATATCCGAACATTGTCCAGCAAAGCACTCGTATGAAACACGCATTAAAGTACATCAGAGAGATTTAAACGCTTCTGAATTTTACATTCTTTGTACAGATGTAACTTTACTTTATTACCAAAATAACCCACAAAAAAAGAAAGAAAATTATTTCAATCGTTACATTTTCGAAATTAAATATATAAAGTTAAAGATCAGATTATTTATCTTCAATGTTCAATATCATATCCTGATATATTTTTGTTTCTTTGACGTATTTTTTGTACTGCAATTGTTATTTTGTCATGGATAATTATTTGTTATTTGTTATTAAAGTCTGAGGATGATCTACAAGCCTACATAGGTTGAAGCGTCGTGAATGGGTATTTAAGAATTAACAAGTCTTCTTCAAGGATAGTTAAAAGTTGATTAATTTGTGTGTGTATACAAATGAGTTCCGATTGTTGATGATTATTCACGCCAGTGACTTAAGTATTTATATTTTTTAGAAAAATGTAATCAATGAAATAAAATAGAAGATAATGTGAAGAAATCGTAAAAAATGTCAAAATTACTATTTGTAATTCACACTTCTTTCAGACAATATAATCTATTTATTAGTTATTAGACGACTGAAATTTACACGTGTGTCTGATTTCAGAAGGCGCGATCAAAACATTAATTTTTATTTAAGTTATAATTATAAACAAATAATAAACGAGGTATTAAATTTTTTTAGTTAGCTATCTTTTACTATTTATTTCCACGATGTAGATGAAGAGTGAAGTGAGAAAAGTTATACAACTTTTCGTATATAAAGTCAATGCAAAGTAAACATGGATTAAGTAAAGATATATTTTCTTATACATCAAAAATAAGAAGAAATAAAGTAGTATTTCACTTTGTTGGATCATTTAGAGATTATAAACTCGTTAAGATAAATGATTTTTTATTATAAAAATAAACAACTAAGTCTTTTATTTCTATGGATAGTTTGGATAATTTCTGTTTTGTTTTCTTACGCTACTGTAACTTCCTAATTACTAAGTTTTGGTTTTCAAGGACATGAGCGATCTTGAAGGAAAAGAGCGATTCAAGTGGAAATTAATATTTCATGTGAAGTGCCTAATTATAAAGTAGGCTCTATCGTTGTCTCAGTTCTTTATACTATGCAAGCTAAAACTTTGAAGCAAACCTTGAAGTGGTTCCAACAGTTATCTTTATAGGAAATATTTGCTAATTTTAAGAAAGATACAAAATACAAAAGCTGTAGAAATACGGTGTGACTTTTATGTTGTTTGAACATGTAATAACTATTTATATGAAGGTAGAATTGTTAAGATCCCCGGAAAGATATAAAAATATTCGACTTTAAATAGCATAGTTAAGAACTATGTCATTGTGGAATCGAAACACACACAAGCAGATTGTGAAAATATATTTGATAATGTACAGGAAAAATATTTGTTCGTAAGTTTCATAATGTGTGACGTTCTATTTTTTTTTAATTCCTGAATTGTAGTACGTACGTATATATTGCATGTGATTTTATAATTACTCGCTGTCATATAATAAAAATATTATGAAAAGACACTGATATGCTATTCATTTCGTTTTCGATGTTCATAAAAACTAGGGGATATACTATAATAATATTCTTTCATTTTATTTATAGACGTATCATTTGTTTCCTGTTTATTTTATTTATGAATAATACTTTTTTCGAGGTACACACAAACATATTAATTTTTATCGGAGTTATACTATTGTAGTTCTTTGAATTTTTGGACATGCTTTTGAGTTGAGTGGTATACCTACCAATTCTTCACTAAATACGAATTATCTTTGAAAGTGATATTTCGTCAGAATTGCTGCACACAGATGGATAGACATTCTAAAAATAACTGTTTTGGAATCAGATACTCCAAAAAACATATTTACGATAAAATCTCACTATTTAATTTTCAGAATTGTATTTTACGTACTATAAATAAACAGAGAGTAAAATAAATTGTAAATAATGTAGAAAATTTAAGTTTGGGGTTATTGGAGAATTGTTTGAATCTTAATAATTGTCATGTTTTATCGAAAATTAAAGAAAAGAAATATGATCGCATAGAGCAAACAGGACATAGAAATATTTTGGGAGGTTGGTTAATTAGAAAAAAAATCGAGAGTAGAAATAGGAGATTACGAAAAAGAACTAGTGACCTTTCAGAATCCCAGAAGTCCATGAAGGAGCAGAAGAAGGAAACATAAAAGCGGGGATCATAAAAGTGGAGATTCGGTGAAGGCAGAAGGAACGACGACGTTTTCCGAGCTTTCCTTTGCGGAAGAGCCATTTCACACTCCGTTTCTCAGCAGATGGAGGAGTGCACTTACTGAAATTCAAGTGTTAATTATCATGTAAATACATTTGATGTGAATGTATGTATCTGCAAGTAGGGCCTGAGACTGAATCCTAAGTATTGGGGATTGATATTATTATGGATGATAGCATTTCAAGTATGTAAGTATGAAATATTTTAAAACATTTCGTAACACCGTTCCTTCCAAATTCTTCTTATGTCTAATTTGTAAGAATTATCTTTTTGTAAATGTCCCGTTTTCTGCCGTCATACTCACCGATTGCCAAAAAATGAGGTATCATTAAAATCATTACTCTATGGAATTAAAAGAAATTTAACATTTTAGCTATTAACTGCTTTTGTTTAAATTAAATTAATTTCGGACTGTTAAAAACTTACAAACGACGAGGTACCACTGAGAGCAACCATACAATTCACTGTTCGAATGCCACTAAAAAATACTATCCTAATTAATATATTTCATTGTCCAAAAGGCAGTTAAAAACTGCGTTCGACCACATGGGGGGAACCTAACTTATTCACTGGAGGAAATATTCTTAAAAATTCATTTTTATCGACACCATAATGTGCCTGGAAATGTTGTGATACTGACTTTTATTTGCATTCAGACATTTTTCGTAACTGTAAATTTTTCTGAGAGGTAATATGTTGGGGGTTCGAACAGTATCAAAGTCTTCTTTTATGATATATTATCTTCAATTATGTATTCATGCGACTAAAAACTATTTTTCATTAATTAATTCTGTGGGTGAATTATTTTCATAGGTCCAGCTCTAGTTTATTTTGTATTGAAATATCATCAAATGATTCAGTTCGGCGTTTTTAATTTATTTTAGATTTATTGCAAAATCACTTTTAATGTCGGTTTACATTTGTAGTTACGTTCTCTCCTGCTTTGCGCCTGGCGACTGCATTCACGAGCCGGTGCTGCGCCTACCTCATTTTTCTGTTTCCCCTGGTTCTTCGTGTAAATGGAACGCTCCGTTGCGTGTTTGGGGACAGTGAAAGCAGTTTATCTCTTCCCTAGCATTGCACATCTCATGCGTTCTCTTTAGTGTCAGGTATTGTTGGTTTTTATTTTTTTGTGTGTGGGTCAACGTTTCATGAAATTTTTGAAATTTAGAAACACACTAAATTATATTCATTTTAATTGTTTGGGATTAAAAAAAATCGACTATTGTTAGTATATGTCATTTATTGAAAGTAAATATGAGTATTTATTTCACAATTCTTTCTTTTTTCTAATTTAATAATATTATTATTATAATTTAATATTATTTACTACTATTTATATTTACTATTAATTACATTCATTTTTTCTATTATTTGCCTTGATTTTCAATAATTTATTATATCTATTTCATAATAGTAAATTAGCTTAGTGTCATCTACGTGTTCGTGCGCAGTTTTCTACAGGTTTTCGGACGTAAGTCATTTATATAATCCACGTTCGTCACCTGGGTTATGAGCATACAGACTAAGGACAGGCCGTGCTACTTAAGAAGTCGAGCGAGTTCAAAGTTCTTATTACTTACATCATAAATTACGTTTTTTGTTCGAAATAAAATTGACAATACTAGTTCTCATTGTGAACAAAACGATCACAAAATAATTTAAATATGAACAAAACAAATATACTTTTAAATGATTTGACTAACATTTCCCGACAGAACTACAAAAATATCGGCGGGCTTCATCGACTATTTGAATCCCAGACGCCCAGTCAAAAACTTAGCATTTTTTTTTTGAACCGTGGTATTTTCTAAATAAGTACAAAGGTGCTGGCCAACAGATATTTCTGGAATATATTAGGAACTACACTATATTTATTGCATTACTAGCTAAGAATCGACATTTTTTCTCGCATAATTTTGAATTCGCCATTGGCATCTTGTAAAGTTATGATTAATTAAAGTTGGAAGTTTGTTAGTGTTGGTGAGTAATGTTTATTAGTGTCCCAAATCTCTTATTTTAACTGATTTAAAAAAGAATGTAAACCAGTCCTGCTACTTTTACTCTTATTTGAATTCACAACACTTAACAACTACCAAATACTTCGGAAAGAAACTTCCAAGGAAACTTCCTTAGTGTTAGAAATAGGTTCTAAGCTTTATTTTGATACAACGATATAAATCAAAGAAAGAAGCTTAATTGCAGAAATAAGCAGTTAATATTTTATTGTAGGTATAAATTTTTAAGACACTTATTTGGTCGTTTCATAGTGGAGTTTATTTTCTGACTCATTTATTATACACTTCAAGTTCAGTACTTTTAGCGAGCGAAATACATATAAAAAAACGGTTATAGTTTTAACTAAATCCCAAGGACTCAAATTTATTATTTAAGATTTGAATGATTGAAACTGTAAGAGAAATTTAATATACCAATATCTAATATTCAGACCTAAAACATGTCTCGTGTTCTCTTGAGTGTACGTTTTTAGGCTTCTGGCTCGCTGTTTGCACAAGATTTACACTTTTCCGATCTACACTACCCAGCTTCTATTCGTTGCATGCTGGACAGTTCAAAATAAAAGAACGATATATTTGTCACGTTCTAGAGAAAAAAAGATATGAGTAAATATTTACTTCTCTCTGGCTTTGATAATATGTTGCTTTAGTAAATATTGCCGAAATTCTACTGTGAAAAACTGCTTCCGGTCCATCAATTCGTTTAAAAAATATGAAAGCACACTATATTCTTTCTCTGCAGGAATGTTGAAATATTTTATTTTCTTCCTTTTTTGTTACTATTAATATATCATCTAGGATAACATAATGTTACATTTATATTTTTGCGTCCTTGAATATTAACAGTATTTAGGATGGATATTTCATGTCGATCATGAAATATAGTTTAGAAATTGGAGTTTTCCAATTAGTGATCTAAATGTAATATCCATCCTAAATAACATAATACTGTATCGTATATTTAAATACTTGTTTTTAATAGAGATTCTGTCTTGATGACCAATTATTCAATAGGGCACTTTATTTACAAAAAAAAGTATTATTTATATACAAATGTGTGGCGAGGTTTTTTGCCTGTACACCTTTAAAATACCCCTTATGTAGAGCCGTGGGCTGTGCATACAATGCCCTGGCATTCACTCTCATTGAATGGATAGTTGCAGTTTTAATTTTGGCAATCTTTGTTTTGAACTTGAAATGATTGTAATTTTATTTACTTGTGATTTGTATCGTAATAGTATTTTTTAGCATCCTATAGTGCTTCTTTAATATTGTTTTATTTAGTTGTAAAATATCTTTTAAGAACTTCTCCAGACGAAAATCGGTTCGTACCCCAGGAACCTAACATCTTTACCTCCCAATTCATATGATTAGGAGAAAGAGCGAGGTGTGATGGTATGAAGCTTGCTCCGTCATAAAATAAGACTATATGTATACAAATAAAATGACGACAGCTACTGAGTCCTACAACAGTTTACTAGTAGTACAAGACTTCCGCGAAAGGGAACAGTGCTAGTATCGAAATCTAAAACTTCAATTTGTTATTTGAAATCTCAACTTCCGAGTACCTACTCGTGGAGGAGATTTTGCTACGTCAACGGCCAGGACAAAATTGCGACGGACCGCAACTCGAACCCGGCACTTTCTAGTCTGACCGCAGGTGTGCTATCCATTGCACCACCCGCCTAGACTCCCGAATCCGTACGCAACTTCCACCTGAAAATCTAAAACTTTAATTTGTTATACACAGAGGGATCAGCTTTCACACCTTCATGAGGAAAAAGACATTGAAATGAAAAGATAAAAATATTTTTTGATCCACCCCGGAATTAAATAACGAACTACTGTGGGGTTGCTAAAATGGACGTATTTATTAATTTCACATGTTTAATAAAATACTGGCACAAATTTTGTATTGTTGTTCAAGAGACGTGGAATGGAAGGATAGTATTTTCTGTTACGAGCTTCCGGAGTAATATGAACAATTACACTTTTATTTGCACAATAACACCCGAATATCAATTGTTCTCTCCTAGTATATTGTATTTTTAAACAATATATTACTTTATTTTTCTCGAACCTCCTGAATGGTTTTTATTTTGATATATATTTTATTTATAAGAATACTTTTTCGTAAAAAGGAGGTTGGAGCATGAGTCGTACCCCAAAAACACTGTGGTAACTATGGGAATGGAAGGTATCTTGATTTTAATAATTAAAAGATTTTAAATTGGAGGACCACGTGGATTACAATGATTTTATATTAAAACAAACAATAAATCAATGGACATACAAATATTAATTGTTTTAAAAAGAAATGACACAGAAACACGTTCCCTAATAATTCCACCAAAAATCTAACCTAAACACAAGAATCAATGGAAATGCATGTAAAATATCTAATACTAAAACTTACATTAATTTAAAGATATTAACACATGACATTAATTTAAAGATAAAAGAGTCATGATTACATGAAAAAAGGTTCAGTTAAATGTTATTGAATTCGTCAATGAAGGCAGGTTAAATTGATCATGAAAGATCATACTGTTCGTTAGATTTTCTCTGGCCTGTGAAATATATGTGAACTCATAGTTACGTTCTTGTAGCATTTGCTGATGGTCAGTTGGCGTACAGCGTCTCAGGCGGTTGGAAGGTGCAGGAGGCAGCGACGGTGTGAGGATCCATGAATAGTGTTTAAAGTTTATATGATCACACTGTTTCCATGATCACAATGTAACCATATTCACGACAGTTCCAGATGGTCGCATCACATGTTTGAAGGAAATGTATAGTTTTACCTCACGCGCGACATGCTTCACAAAATGTTCATGAAGGACACAGTAATTATTGACTCGACGAAGTCTGAAGAGAGAGTGATGATTGAGCTAATGAAGCTACGGGGTCTTCCTCACTAATTCGAGGGAACACACTCCAGCGCAAGTACATTATTACTGAATTTTCGTGTGCAAATTAAAAGTTTTGATACAAATTAAAGAATTGATTCAATGTTACATTAAAATTAGAAAATTGACTCTCAGAATTTATGTGACGATTCTACATATAACGAATAAGTAAGTATGTATATATTTTATCATCATGAAATGTCTGGGTGAGAATAGAGCTCTCTAGTGGCAGATTGACGTAGATAAACCTTTTAGATCTATTGTTAGTATTAGATAATATTATTAGCTTATAATATTGTTAGTATTAGATAATATTATATGGAAATGCACCAGAGGTACATGAGGTTACGTGTGAGCACCCGCCTCAAAGTGAATCAAGGGAGCAAAGTAGAGATGAGGGTGTATGAGAGAGAGAGAGATCTTGTTGAACTCGGACTTCTGTCTGGAACACCCATAGGTGCAGAGGGCGCGGAGGCTGCGCGAAGCGGTCTAGGACTGCAGGGCTGGGGTGGGAAAGGGCGGGGCAGCGGTCGAATCGGGCCACCTGCGTTCACAGAGAAGAAAGTGACTGAAAGCTATGAGGCGGCAGTTACGAAGAAAGAGGAGATTAATTTGTTTTCTCCTATCAATTAATGCAAAACACGCATTACGAACGGAATCCCTAAGGATTTGTTATATTTAATTATCCTTATAAATCATATATTTCCCTGCGTCATTCAAGTATTTTCGCGATCGTCTTTCAGTTTGTTAGTATGATGAACAGAATATCAGTTAATAGAAAAAAAGTCTAGACATCCCTGAAAAGAAAAGAAACAGCACTCCCACTTCCCTTGGTCACACCCATGCTCAAACGGTTATTACTCGAATAATACTATCACGAGAAATGCGAGAATTTCTGTTCGCAAGTGATTGGCAAAAATTATTGCACTGACTCGTGAGGACCGTTTCACACAATTTCGTCACGTTTTATGATATAGTTTATAACTTGACTATTTCATCAAATTGATAAATAACAATCAAACTGTTTAGAGTATAAATATAGGACAGATGTACAAGTGTCAAAGTTTCATCTCTAGGGGAAGAGGGAAACCTTAGAAACCTTAAATGCCAATCCTTCCGACCCCACGACGGATCTAGTGTATGCTCTTTGGCTCAGCAGAACGTATATCATGAAGACGCAAACTCTACCCTTCCATTCTACTACTATTAAACATAACTACATTATGTAATCAACTTAAATAAGTAATTAAAACCTTACGACCTTTGATGGACGAATAATATTTTTAATAATATATCAATCCACGTCGAAACATACTGAGCTAATAACAAAAAAGAAAAATTCGTCTATCAAGGTTGTAAGTTTTTTTGGGTTTCTTAAAGAACAATACAAACTATATTTTAAAATTATAATTAATAATAAATCTCCATACATTAAGAAGAGTGTCTCGGACGGTGGGTGTGGGTGTGTATGTTTGTATGTATTTTATACAAATCTTCAGTTTCATTCCGAGCATGATGAAAATTTGCACACATAACCTTCAAAACACAAAGAAGAGCACTGTCTCGTTGAGATGTCGAAAATCCTCCTATCTACCATTTTTATTATTTTTTATTCTTGCTTTTTTCGCTACATCTCAAGAACTAATTGAGATATTAACTTGATTTTTGTATCTCAGCATTGCTAATTTAAATATTTTGAAATGGGATTTTGGATTTTTTCCTCTATAGTGAGTGTAAAGGATAGAATCAATTTCACGTTTTTTTATGTTGGTGTGTATTTTATAAGAATCCATTATTACGTTTCACTCACTCGCAAGTTTCATTCCTTGTTGCGAAGAGGTTCGATTTGGTTGGAAAGATTTGTTTTTCGTATACTTATTGAAACGAGAATTACTTCTGTAGCGTTTGTGTGGGAACAAAATAATTCAGAAGTCTTAGCTATGCGTATTGCTTATCAAGCTTTTGGTGTAAATTGTATTTTCCTTCTTCCTGGATTTTAGTTATGGAGGGAAATTATCATTTAGTTATGATGTAATCGGCAAGTACTATGTGATAGGTAAGTAAGCTCCAGTCCGAATTTACAAATTTTTTTTGGACTTCATCTTAACATATGGAATGAAAAAAAATCCTACTTTCTGATTACATCATAACTTGGATTCTTTTGGTTTAATTTCCTTCTACTATTAAAATAATTCGTGATTCCGAACATACAAGCATACCATACTGAAATTCTGAGTATTTTTGTACGTTTCTTCGTGGTATTTAGTTTTTAAAATTAACAAAATGGAAATTTAATATCGAGAAAGCAGAGGAATAGGGAAACTAACATGAATTTAGAATATTATATAAGAACCCTGAATAGTGCTGGGAAGAATGAGCTAAACAATTCCCTGTTAACATGTGTTTTGATATCTGTGTCCATTAATTAGTTTTTTTCCAAATCCCGAGCAACGCTGGGTAGTTCTGTCAGTATATAAATAATGGAAACAAATCAGAAAAATTAATATTACAAAAATCACTGAAATTGTGGGTAACCATACCGCGAGTTAACAGATTAATTATGTAATTTTCAATGAAAATGAAGATTAATAGTATCTATCCATTTCTCTGGTCCCAGACTGTTCTAGATATTATTAATTTTTTCTTTTATATTTGGTTCCAATTGATTCGTAACATGCATCGGGTGAAGAAGCGTATCGTCCAGCATGACTTTGACTTGTTCTCCATTTCTCTAAGCGTTAACTTAACGAAATTATAATTGTTAAAATATTTAATCTCTAGTCTAAAAATATACACGAGTGTGAGGCGAAATGGTTTATCTACAATCTCATACTGCTTATGGTATCATAAATGTACGCAATCAAATTCAAGTGCATTATTGACACGAATGTTTCCCTGTCTTTTGTAAAATATTTGGAGTTAGGTATATTTTACATATTTTTGGTAGATATATTTCTTAAAATAAAATTAACGGAAATTTATAGGGGTATTTTTAGTTTGATTCAGAGGTTTCGCAATCTCTCGTTGAACCATTCTCTCAGGTTTTTTAGTCGGTAATGGAATGTTCGACCCATTATTTCTGAAATATTCGATAAACATAGTAATATTTAAGGATAACAACATTCATGATACTATTGGCGTTCAGTGATCATCTGTGAGTTTCTCGAAATTATTCGTGTACATTTTTACAGGGGAATTACAATTTTTAAAATATTTTTAATACGATTCTTTCCAGGTGTAAGACTTTATTCCATTTACTTGATTAATGCAAATTAGATTATTCTTAAAAGAATAAGCAGAGGAACGGTTCCAAATTAGGGTGGGGTCTTTATGGGAAGAGTGAAAAAGAGTGTGTCATTTCAGCCAACATGCTTCAGATAGGAGATAGGTAATGTTACCCGGAAGGATAGAGCCTGAGGTAAGCAAGTAGGTCACAAGGAGCATAAAGGAACAAGGGCCTTAGAAAAGACGGTTCTGAGGATGGCGTAAATGAAAGGGCAGGAGAAGAAAAATGAAAACACACTTCAAAGATGTAGTTGGCAAGAGAACCGGGATGGCTATGCTTGGTTATGTGATATCCGACGACGAGAAATTGCAGTTAAAGGTGCTGAGAATTAGGAAAACGTAGATACTGAATTACGCAAACGAGACAAGGTCAAGAAATTACACTCAACGATGAATATGTCCGAAATACGTAATTTGAGAAAATATATACATAAATACACTGCCCCACAAACTTGCCGGCGCAGTAAATTCATCGCTCCATAACGTGTATGTTTTAAAATGTATCAGAGTGAAATTTGGGCTGAAGAAGCTTCTATGTTTTATCATGACACTCCCTCAATGGAAGCTGTCTGTACCGCCCGAATCGGGTTGGGACACCCTTAAAGTGAAGAGAATGCAATTTTCGAGAAAATTGAGCAAAAATATCACAGTTCCAAATGTGGGGGAGAGCTAATTTCACGTATACAGACAGTAATGTGCAGTTCAGTAGCTGTGATTAAAAAATCTCCCACATCTGATGATCCACTCCACTCCCTACCACACCACTCCCTCTGAAAACAGTGTATTTCAGATGTTCCAAAACTACTCAGGATTGTGTGTGCTAGTTCAAGGATAATTGATTACGCGTTTTTCATCAAAGAAAGTAACTATTTGCGAGCTACCCCCTTGAATAGTTCACCCCTTTTTGAAAATTGGGGGTTTCTCACGTTTAAATCGATTGATTCGTGATGAGAAGCATTGTATTTAGTGTCATTAAACACAAGCAGTACATTTGTTTAAAAAATTAAGTCTTATTATCTAACCACCCCCAACGAGGGGGTGTCCACCCCATTCCCTTTATCAATTTCCAGAGTGATCGCGAAACAATGTTTTACGTGAATAAGGTAGGGAATTGCTTAGTGTGTTAGCACACAAAAGTCCAAGATTCTCGTTCCAATAGTTTTCCATTTCAAAAAAATGAGGAAAAGTGCTATCTTGTACCCTTCAGTTTATATCTTTTTTGTCTGTTGAACGGGTAATGGTAGCATTGTGATTCTGACCCTGTAGAAAGCACAGAACCCCACTTTGATCGACGTATGACGTACAGGTTTCTCTTACCTGCAGTGTGGGATATGTCATCGATCAACGAAGCGTCATTTTTCGAATTATCGTTCGCGTTGATCTGCGCATTTTAGTAGGCAACCCTTCGCACTTCTAAGTGTGGCGGGTTTCATCACATTCCGATTGTCATGAAGTCTAACCTTAAACATGCCAATTGGGGAGGTTATATTATTAACAAATTTATTTTTTCATTATTAAGGTCAATTTGAAATAAATATTTTTCTCATTCACGGCCACGCTGAGACACCAAGTAGTTTGAAATATTTCAAAACAATTTTAGTGTACCATTGTGAAGGAATTTATTTTCATACTTAGTTTTTTCGTCGTGGCTTTCGGTTGTTGCGTCACGTGTCGCAGAGAAATTTCGACTACCATTCTGCACCGCAGCTCTGTATTTCAGGGCTCATGGTACATTGTAGGTTTGGACGTATTCAGATCAAATGTTGCATTGGTTCCGGATAAAACAGCAGTCGAAATGTCGGTTCTTCTACACATTACTACATTTACCAAATTACTAATATCAGATAAAGAAAAGTTTTTAATTGCTCGTATGGTACTCCGAGAAAAGCAATACAAACACTATTCACGTGCTCTAGATTTCTAGATAAAGAATAAAGCATGACACCATCCGGGGAAAAAAACGTACAGCCACATTATTGTTCTATGAGACATTGATTTAAATTTTCTAAGTCATATTGATTTAAATTTTCAAATAGAGCCTGCAGTCCGGCTAGCAACGGGAAATCACTTACGGAAGCTACAGTAAAGTGATTCAGGCGCATTTTTCTTATTATTATTATTATTATTATTATTATTATTACTTTTAATATTATTGTTTAATTTTTTTGTTTGAACGTAATTTTAGTCATTATGATGTCTATTATGCAATGGCGCGCAGCCATTGGCCGTTGGGCTGCAGGGCGCTGGTTTCTCGAAGGCCACGGTCCAGGCGCTGATTTATGCACCTCTGCGAATTTGTTGTGTGTCGTCGCCGTACTTTTGGTGATAGGTGGTGTGGAGCAGAACCCAGAGTATGATATTATTATCGAGGAACTACGCGAACACCGGGTTTTGTTGGAGAGACTGGCGGAGCTTCCTGCTCTCATGAAGGAAATGAAATTTCCAACGGAGGATAGGGAGTCTTGTCTCGGGTTTCTGTCTCGAAAAGTCGACTACCTCGAGAACCAATCTCGACGCAACAACCTGGTTGTTTTCGGTCTGGAGGAACCCGAGGGAGAGACGTGGGGTCGATTCTGAACGTCTGGTGCGAAACTTCGTAGCCAAGCGTGATGTGGAGCTGTCGCACCGTCACATCGATAGGGTACACACAACAGGAAGAAGAAGAGGGCAGCAACCTATAATGATCAAGTTTTCTTCATTTAAGAAGAGAGAAGACCGTGCGACGCAGACGAGCGCGACTCGTACGATCGAGTCTCAGAGGACTTCTCCGTGGGGGTGAGGCAGACTCCCAGAGAGCTCGTTCCTTTTTTACAGGAAGCGAGGGAAAGTGGTCATTAAGATTTGACAAGCTAGTTGTCGATGGGCGCCGCTACGGCTTGGCAGAGCTTCTTGCGTCGGTGGGCGACAGGGCTCCTAAACCACGTCGATCGGCCACCCCTCCACGCACTGCTTCGCCAGCATCCGAAGTCAACGTCACCGCCACCACCGGCAGTGCCACCCTCCAAACACCTGCACCTGACGCAGGCGAGCGGGTCGACCTTCGGACGAGCTACTCCAGCGTCGCCTCCACTGACGCTGCAGCGTCCGCCGTGCAAGTAACATCGAAGGCAACGACTTCCTCCTCGACCGGCACCGGGGTTGCGAAGTCCAGCGCGCGACTCTCCACCACAGCGCCAGCCTTTCACCCCCAGAAAGGCACGACGAAGGGAGGGGTCAGCTACCCTCTCCCTTCCCGTACACCGCTTTCGCGGCGCGACGGACCCAACATGCGCTTGAGATCGGCAACATGGGTCCCTGCTCGAAGTGCGGCGAAGGTGTTGAAAGCAGGTTCGTCGGTAACAAAGCGCTAGGGATACAAGCATGAAGAGCTTGTAATAGGATGTTGGAATGTTGAAGGAATTCGTAGAAAGGTTAGAGAAGGAAATTTTCTGACATATCTGGAAAATTTTACCATTTTGGGTCTTGTTGAAACTTGGAGTAGAAAGGGGGAAACATTTTAAATTAATGGATATACGATATTTTATAAGAGTCTCGAGAGAGAAGGTAAAAGGGCAGGTTGCGGAATTTTCTTGGCAAAAATTCGAAGATTTAGTTATGAAGAATTACACACGAAATTAGATGGTGCAATTGCTTTGAAAATTAGAGACACTGTGTAGGTATTACTTTTATTCTTATAATTGTTTATCGCCAATCACGGGAATCCAAATACTTTACTAACAATTTCTTGGACAAGTTAAGCATAATTATTAATAATTATTCGATAAAATATTCGCCCGTTGAATTTATAATCACGGGTGATTTTGATGCGCGAATCGGGGAATAATATCTGGGCTCATTTTTAAATGACCGTACGAACGACGAAAATTGGCATGGAATCTTAAGAAATAGTAAAGATAAGCACTGCAATGGCGATGGAAAGAAACACTAAGACTTTTGCTACGAACAAAATTTAGACATTCTAAATGGGCGACATGGTTCAGACAAAGTAGGTAACATTACATTCATAAACAAAAATGAAGAAAGTGTTATTGATTGTGCCCTAGTTACAGAATTTTTTTTAACATTTCTTAAAGACTTATGGATCGAACCTAGAATTGATTCACACCATATGGCACTCGGGATAAAAATAAATCTTAAAATACGTGAGGAAGGACAATTGTTTACAGGGAAATCAAGAAGGCTATCAATTATTAAGTGGTCAGATGAAAAGAAAATTAATTTCATAAGAAACTTTAAAAGAAATGTCAGAAAATTGCACTCCGGTGTTCGAAAAAATTACAATTAGGAGATACAAATAGCGCCGCGAGCTATTAGAAAATACTCTCAGAGGAGCAGGAAGGGAAATGAGATCATATTTAGGAAAATTACGAAGGACATAGTTCGTTTTCAGCAGAGTGCAGAGAGGCTAAAATTTCGAGCCAGACAGGCGCTAAAAACATTTCAATTCTTGCGAGGTACTGAACTTCGTCAAAATTATATAATAGAGAAAATTTTATAAAAATACTATTCAAAATGCGAGAAAAATTTGACAGGAAGCAGGAGCTAACCGAATTAGTGGTACCCTAAACAATAAAAATTTCAAAGACTCTTGGTCAACTATTCGTATGCTCAGACTAAATCAAGTAATACAGAATGCTATTGAAGCGGGAGAGTGGGAGACATTTCTCGTCGATGTTCTAAAAAAATTCACCGAATCATATAGAACAAGTTCAATACTCAGAGATATTATCTATTCCGCAACTAGATGGGTAAATCTCAGAAGATGAAGTTTATAAATCAATTGCGGACCTGAAGAGAGGGAAAGCGGCTGGAGTGGATGGTTTACCTCCAGGAAGCATAAAAGTAATAAACGAAGATCTAACTCCAATTTTATTAGAAACTTTCAACTGTGTGTTGTCTACTGGAACTTTTCCGGACAGTTGGAATAGAACTGTAATTCAGCCAATACACAAACATAAAGGGAGCATAAATGATCCGAATAGTTTCAGAGGAATCTCTCTTCTCGGTGTCGTGGGTAAGGTGTTCTGTAAAATATTGCAAAAACGGTTGGCTCTCTGGGTAGAAACGCATAGCAAGCTATCCCAAGTTCGGGCGGGATTTAGAAGCAAATAAAGCACTACTGATAACATTTATGTAATAAATTCATTCGCCGAGAAAGCGACTTCAGTCAATAGAGGAAAGTTGTATTGCGCTTTCGTAAACTTACAAAAAGCATTTGGCACTGTTGACAGGGTTCAACTCTGGGAGAAACTGGGGGAAAAGGGTATTTCACAAAAGTTTATCAATGCACTGCGAGCAATATACAATGCGAATAAGGCATGTGTTAGACGAAAATTTTGTTAGTGACTTTTTTCTGAGGATATTGGAGTGAAACAGGGATGTGTTCTCTCACCGTTGCTCTTCGTTCTGTTCATTGACGATTTAACGGAGTATCTACTTAGAGAAAATATAGATGCACTAGTCTTAGAAATCTCAGGGATAACGATACCAGGATTACCTTTTGCAGACGACATAGTAATTTTTTCTAAATCGATTTCGGGGCTACAGGTGGGACTAAAAAGTTTAGAAGAATTTTGTGATAATAGAAAATTAAAAATAAATACAGACAAAACGAAAATTATAGTTTTAAAAAATGGTTGGGTTTTTTGCAAAAATGATAGATGGACGTTCAAGCAAAAGACAATTGATATTGTGAAAGAATACACTTACCTTGGAGTTAATATGTCTATGAACTTGAACTCGTGTAGACATAAAGAGATAGCAAAGAGTTAAAGAATATTCTCTTTGAACAAAATACGGAAATCTGCAATCAAAGTACCCGAAATATCACCTAGACTCACAGACATGATGTTCAGTTCATTAGTTATACCTGTGATTGCATACGGGGCCGACATTTGTGGAATCACCAACAACTCCATTTTTTATCTATTACAGAACGTATATTTAAAAGAGGTTCTCGGCCTATCGAGAAGCACTGCAAAATGCGGAGTAAGATGGGAGTTTGGAGAATAATCATTAGATATAATTTTGAAATTAAGAGCGCTTAAATACTGGTTAGAAATCAAGAATGATTCTAGGAATGAAATCATGAAACATTGTTTCGAAGAAAGTACAGAAAGGGAGGAGGGGAAAGATAAAAACACTTTTATTAAGTCTAAACCTCAGTAACATGTGGAACAAAGAAGTATACATGATCAATTACAGAGCAGATTTGAATGAAATAAAATTGGCATTTCATAATCACGAAAGACAGGTAACTGTAATTAATAGATTAGAAAAACGTTCACTAGTAGTTCAGGTAGTAGTTGCAGGTCAATGGGGGAGGAAGCCATTTGACTGGTTAAACAAAGCCGCGAGAGCGGGTTACGCATGGTTCAGACTTGGAGGTTGGAAACTAAGAAATTCGAGAATTCTATTGAATCATATTTGTCAACTCTGCGAAGAATATGAAGAATGGATACATATCTTGTTATAGTGCGTTGCAACTGAACGATCTAGGAAACTTTGGGGATAGACCGCGAGATGTGACGTTAGGGATCGAAGTCATGAGGGGTAATCGATCACCGGTAGTGCAACTCCTTGGAAATTTCTTCAATAGAGTTAGAGGAAAGAGGGATAAAAGAATTGTTGAGTTACAAGTAGTGGATGAGAATGATTCTGCCAGCCTTCCTTAATTCTGTTACAGGTCCCTAAATTCTGGTGGATGATGAAATGAAAAAAGATGATTGTAAGAAATGAAAAAGTGAAATGAAGAAACGAAAAATTGATTTGTACAAATGTAATGATGTGTAATATGTAAATATGTATAATACTTAGAGATAGATTGTGTATTATGTAACTCTGAACATATGTAAAAATACGTAAGAACATGTAAATATGTTCTTGTCCTGATCGTTGGTTATCCGTGGTTCCCGACGGTGCTTAACGAACACACCAGTCGCCGTACAATTTTAATTCTATTATATTCATATTTAGGGTAAATTACATAAATTAAACTTTATTTTGTTTAGTTAACATTAGAATGTATTTCTAGATCGTACACGATTATGACTGAAAGTGCGGAAGGCGTTACTGGCACGTTCCTTAAGAGTGAATACTAGAATATTGTAAGCACAATCCACGGCAACTACAGGGCCAAATCACAGTCCCGCCAAAACTATGCTATATTGTAACCATATTGTAAATAACAAATAAAGCTCTTTTCAATTCAATTCAAATTTTCAATCCAGTATGGTCAAAAACAGCTCAAAATGTCTTGTATTTCATCAAAGCACAAGGAAAAGAGAAAAAAAAACCTTTTTGAGTGTTGCTCGCTTAGAAGGTTGTATTTTATTTCTATTGCATATCGCGGTGAAAATAAGTCCATACATCCGTGAGTGAAAACCGAGTTCTTATCTTGTTTATTAAAATCTTGCTTGTAAATTAGTTTATTGTCCTCCACGTGGTATACGCAGTTTGTACTGCTTTTTTGACAATAAATTTACATTTATTATTATTATCTTGCTGTGATTTGCTCTACAAGTAAATGAGACCCCAACGAAGAGTCGTGGTTTCCGTCGTTTTTATGAGATAACAGATGACGCTCCCCGCTTTTATCTTGCGGAAGGAGGATGAATACATAAATGTAAGTACTATCTGAGGGAACAATAATCCCAGATTCATGAATTGCTGTGTGCTTAGTACACAGAGGTTTAGGTCACGGTCGTCTAGCTGGAAGGTTGAGAGCGGGAGCAGGGATGTAGCTTGCCACACGCTTCTATTTTGGATTTTTTCTTACATTTGCGAAAATCTCGCTTTGATGAAATATTGTACCCGATAGATGTACTGAAGGTATTCGTTGATATTATAATGAATCATGTTTAGATTTTTTTTTACGAAATAATATGTTCTTTAGTAACAGAGCCCTGCATTTGAGTTCTATTGTCCATTTCTTCTTTGGGATTAAATCTGGAAATCTTTTTCAAGCAATAAAAGTTTTGAACTCAACAAATTAAATTTAAAATATAAGACTTGAATTATTGTAGTTGGAAAACACAATTTTGTCAAAAATTCTTTCGTTTGCCCATGATGATTTTACATTTTATTGTTCATTTGATTTCATTTACTTGCCTCGCATCGTACACTGGGCTTTTCCATCAAGTTGGGGCATCGCCCGAAGATATTCACCGGTGCTTTTCACCCCCTTACGTTCTTTGAGGATTCATCCAAGCACATCATTCTATGTGTGGCTATCTCCCAGGCATCGCAAAAGTTGTGTTGTTACTATCGAATCAAAGCTTTCTTAAGGGGGCAAACTCTGAGTTATTTTAAAAGTGGTGCCCCGGGCGTAAATAAAACAGTGATTGTTCGCAGAACTGAGTCGAGAGCTACACAGTGAAACTATTTTTATTATGGTTTGAATGTGTTTTCCACCCTTATCTTGCGTTGCAACTTTCCATTTCATTGTATTGATTTTCAAATATATTAAAAATACAATAGGATGGGAAGTGACAATAAAGAAAAAAAAGGTCTACAGTAGCAAAAGATTACTACTCCAACTTCAAACTAAAATGTTCCACTTGGAACCATGTCGCTGTCGTTTCGTTGCCACGTCTTCACGTTATAAGTTAAAGTGTCAAACTTAGGTTTATAAGTATACGTAGAAAAGCAAACTCTCTCTCGCTACAATGTTATATCGTCAAGACATAAATAAAGACACACTCGGTCCAACGAAACATTTATTCTGCGAATGTCGTGACATTTGTGCTGAAACGGAACTATTTAGTGGAACTGCTTCTCAGCTGTCGCGGGACCATTGCAATGGCTCCGCAACTGGAAGTGTCTTGCACAATAATTCAATGCAGAATCCTAAACGCAAACAGCACCATAACCCCCAAGATATAGGTTTGTTCTTTCTACGTAATAATAATTATATTCGTTGACATATTTGAACTTCTGTGTTGTCATTCACGGCACATCGCCTCGGAAGATTTGACACCAGAAATAGACCCATTACTCATTTTATAGCAGGCTGAATCAGTGCAGAGGTCGAGGTATGAATGAACGTTCATCATGTTATCATCATGTTATCATGTTATTTTAACAGATGTTGTTCAGTACCTTGGTTAATTCAAGTTTTTTTTTGTATATGAGTTAATGTTGACTGAGAAATGATAAAAATAAATTCATGTTTACACAGAAAATCTGCAGCCTATTTAGAAGAGAGTCCGACTGTACCGGTCAATGCTAGTTTTCATCACTGTTGCAAGGTAACAGTGATTTACGGGTATCATATATTAGATTATCCGACAATATACTTCGAGCACGTCTAATTATTTTAGTGTTGAGGAAGCTGTGATTGAATCAATGTAATTGTGATATTTGAGCACGCTTAGGGTCGTTTCTAAGAGTCTATTTCTGTTTTATGAAGTGACTATTTGATATTACTTTTACTTTTCTTTCATCTATATTCTCTAAAAATACACTAGTCGGAAGATTTCCAACGTTTTCTACACTCAATATGCAACATGAACATTTTAACCTCGTGCTGTTCGTAAGGTACTATCCACATAATTGTTGCCACAAATAATTAATCTAAAATGAAACAAAACTACCATCTTTTATCTTTCAAAGATGAAATGTCTGGTAGTGAGTAAAAAATAAAAATAAAGTTGGCTGAGAAAAGCAGGAAATCGGAGGTAAGTGTAATTTAAAAAATGACCGCAAGACAGGAAATAGAGGTCTTTCATGTTTCGCGAGTCACGTAAGGACACAGTCTCAAAGACATCTGACTTTGTGAAACTGTTCATCGCGTATTCAATCTTTCTCCTAATCAATCAACCATGATTGGATTGTTTAGGTGTTCCATTTTTTAAACCTACGAAATGTAGAGTTGGCAAAAAAAAACAAGCCAGTTAGCGTTTCCGTGACTTGTAACCATCGATGTATGAACTCACATGCTTTGCGAACGAAATCTCAATGTATGAGAAAACATATGAGAAATTTCTCATACATTACTACATTTCACAGTTACTAATACTTTTGAAACATTTTATCTCAAGATTCGAGAAGAAATCCATGTAATAAGAATTAGAAAGTTGCGCGGAGGAGAGAAACATTCTTTGACAAGACGAAAACGTTTCTTCTTCTACATGGGGTTGTCATGGAGCGTCGTCCTGCGTTTTCGGAAGCATAATTCGAGGACAAAAATGACACGGGTGATCCATGGTAGTATGAAACTCTCAGTGATTTCTTTTGCCCTACTTGCAGTAGAATGAAAACAACAATGCGATCTGTTTATTTGAAATATGGCATCTGAAATAACACAGTAAATGTTAACACCAATTGAAACATATCGGATTCTTCAACGAATTCTCAATACAAATACACAAATTTTTACTTAGGTATGAATACTGTATCCTATATTTAAGAAAAGATAACTTTTGATGAAACAAATGTTATTGTATCGTTTTTTCAGAGAATGATATAAATTGCGTTTTCCGATCCGGTAAAATTGCTCGCACAACTGCTCATGTGAAAAGCAGATATTGCATATGTCAACGCTTACTCATCTGAAAGTTTGCCTTTGTCGTTAGGCCTTATTGATAGCCACTGCAGAACAGAGAATGTACATTGATCGGGCATTACATGCGCTGAAATACTAATGGAATTATTGGAATTCTTAATTTCAGACGTAGAGACAGTCTGTTAAACTCCTCAGCTCAATTATATTTTATATCTATGGCGAGTAGACTTACATAATAAAATTNAATTATATTTTATATCTATGGCGAGTAGACTTACATAATAAAATTTTAGTGAATCTGAGATTCTTGACAATTTAATTGGCCTTCCAACTTTGAATCTGAGTTTAACGGGAGATGAGTTGGATTTTAACTTCGTGGAGGCTTTTCAGGGTAGATTATTCTCCTTTGAATTTAAGTAATTGTCAGTTGTAACATTTTTTCTTATTTTAATAATGTAGGAATTCTGCAGTAAACGTAAAGCCTCGTTACAAAGTATACTTACCAAAATATAAATTTCATTTTAGTCTATGAATGTTCGTATAGAATGTTTTGATACAGTATAAATATAGACGCTAATTATAAACCTCATCTATGAACATTGATGATAAAATTTTATGATTATTTTTAGTGAGCTGTTCCAATACGTTAGGAAAGTTAGTAAAGCTGTTTAAGAAATAGTATTTACAATAAACAAACAAACTATTAATTTCGATTTGTTTGATGAAATTGCAACAGGTGCGTAGTATCTTATGGGAAAAGACTGGACAAAAATTAGCGGTAATCAAGCCAAGTTGAAATGTACTTCTTTAATATTTTCAATATTAAAACACTGCTAGAAGTAAATGGATGGTAATAAATAAAGAATTGAGTATGAACAGTCCTTCTTCTGCATAGTGAAATGTGAATAAACAAATAACGATCTTTTCTTCAGCAGACAAGATTAATGTCTTAGAGTTCAGTGGAAGAACAACATCAAAGAGTAAAAACAAGAACAATACAACACTTTCAAACTTTTAAATCTCGCGATGTTTCGGTACTTATCGGCACCATTATCAAGTGACTCGCTAGTGCGTTTCGCAAATGAATTTATGTATTATCACAAACGTATTTTACTTGATAATGGTGCCAATGGTACCGACACGTCGCGAGTTTTAAAAGTTTGATAGTGTTGTATTGTTCTTGCTTTTACTCTTTGATGTTGTTCTTCCACTGATTTGTAAAAAAAAAATATTGTCTGCTAAAAAAGTCGTTATTTATTTATTCATAAAGAATTAAGTATTTCTCCAAGATGTAAATGTAGATAATAGTTTTTTCTTCAAAACATTGAGTTGAAACGACCCATTCAAAATGAATGCTGAAATTACATTCATTTAAATTTACATTGTTCTCCGATATGATTAAGGAAGCAACCAGTGTTATAGCTGTGGTGGCCGTTTGCATCAAATTTAAAACAACATTTCATTCGGCCTACCATGCATATAGATGAATACGTATATATTATGGCATACATATAGATCAGATTGATTCAGAAAAGGTTGTAAAAATGACAAATTATTGTATACCTCCATATAGATATAGACTTCTCCATGCAATGTTGATCGAGATCGAAATGAAGAGATCTAAGTAAAGTTTACAGTAAATTGGTCACATTCGGACAACACTCTGACCATTTTTGGGGGTTTCTTTATTGCAGTATTTAAATAGTTGACTTCATTTTCTCCTCCACTATTAACTCTTTATTTACATAATTTACCTGCACACAACACTTATTCCGTCGGTATCATTTTTCATTAAAGTGCAAGAATTTTGCAGATAACTGTTTACGAAGATGAATTAACAAATCCTTCAGATGTAACCTTCAGAACTCATCCCATTCTTCGGGGTTCCGGTGTTGGAAAAATAAATACAGGAAATAAGAGGTAGCAATCGATCTGGCACATTATAATGCAAAAGTTCCGTAATTATATTTCAGTTGAGGGAGTTTCCGTTCACACTGTTCTGCACTGAAATAATTTAAAAGGTATAATTGATTATGAGTATCGTTAGATTTATCAATTAATTCAAATGTATGATTTTTATTTAATTTAATTGCAATGAACGAGATAAAATGTAATTTCCTCTTATCTCTTCCTTTATCATATTTAGGATTTTTTACTTCAAAACATGTCACATGAAATTTGATTCTTTGAATTTAGAAGACAGTTATATAATCTATTTATATGTATGTATGTATCTCGTTTCGGCCAGCTTAGGATCACGAATGACAAGTGAATTTTTCTGAGGTCGAAGGAACAGCTTCTATATAGGATCCAGATTGCTGTATCTGGATATTACAACTGCGCTTGTTAGCCGCAGAGGTTGAACTTTTCATATACTACAGCTATTTAAACTGAGACATGGAAATGAAAAGCTACATATTTTATCTTGCCCCAATGAAAATTGAACCCGGGATGACTTGGTGACGAGCGATCACGCTGACACCACGTTTGGGATACAATCTATTTATATATTGAAACCAAATTATATTTTACCTTGAGAAAATATCCCATTATAAACAAACCTCTCTCGGATGTAAATTTCTCATGTATTTTGTTCAGTTATTCTGTGAATTTGAATTGTCCATACCGTACGTACCAAGTGCAGAGAGATATCAAAATTTTATCGTTTTGTCTCCTTAAATTTAGGTAGTAGTAGACGCAAACAGTAAAAAAGGAAGACACGGAACATTTAGCTTACATTTTGCTTCTTTAAAATAATCAATTTTTTGGAATATATAATAATAATAGTTTTTTTCGCATACAAAGTACTTTCGTTTCGGAAATGAAGCTGTTTAATATCACATTTCATAGCGAAACACACGTAACCAATGAATTGCATCGAAATTATTGTACCGTTTTCAAGAAAATAGGTACAAGTAATCATTTCTACCTTAATAGTATAGAATATTCTTGCCTGCAATTTAAGTCTAAAATGATCCAATCTTGCGTTTTTTGCGATTACGATTTAGATGAATGATTATGAATTACAGGATCATTTGAAATTTTATTCCCTCTTTTCTTTCATGTAAAGTTATGTATAGGTACAATATTCATTTAAATTAAACGAGAATTCCTGTCACGAGTTTACGGTGCAAATCCATGTGTATTTTTTTGTGTTGAACATTGATCTCAACAATAATGCAAAGATTTAAACCGTGTATCGCGTAAAAAAACTAGGAAGTGTCCATCAAACCGGTACTTTGAACTACTAGTTTACGACAGTAAATTACTAGTTTTGTATACACTTTCTAATATTTTAGCCTTGTTGCTGTGAGCTGTCATATTGTTTTACAGTATTCTGCATTTTATTGTGTTCAATTTTTCCGTATATTTATTTCACCCTGAGGATCAGAATAATCAATTTGACTTATGTTTGAGCTTAGTTTCTGAACTACTGAGAGGTCCACCTCACGTGCAAGGAAGCAAAATTACAGTTTTAAATCGACGTTATGAAGATATGACAATTTTTCCCAGCATGTTCATACATTTCCTACGGAAGAAAACGAATATGCAATTGCAAAGATTTTTTCTATTTATTAATGTAAACCAGGCGTTGTCCGGAATATTTTCTACTTGTTAGTCCAACGAACCAAATCGCAAGGAGCTCGCAGGTCGAATATTCGCTTCCCAGAGAAAACACAACGCCGGCTGCACAGCTGCACCATTCCACAAAAACATTTATTAAATCCAAACCATTCGTCCAAATTGTACGATATAAAGATGTTTTTAATCTTGGTTAAACGCACAAAATAAAACAAACTTAAATTTGATGATGATTGATTTTTCCTTTTTAAATTATACTCATAAATTCAAGTATTGAAACACTCCTATTTTTAATAACGTTTTTCCGATAATGTAGGTAAACCTTTGCAGATAGACATATGATGTCGCACACTTTTTTGTAGAAATCTTTGAGGCAAACAATATTTCCGTTCATAGTTGTCACTTATCTCTAACAGTTTAGGTGGCGTAGGTACCTCTCTTTTTTCCCGATTTCATTGACATTTATAGTAGAAATTATTCTCTATCTTTATTCTCACGCATTTAAAAAAATAAAAGTTCGTCCTAAACATCTTAGGTATATCCTTGCCAAATTTCATCACGATCGGTTCTGTGGTTTAGTCGCAAATAGACAGACACTTTCGCGTTACACACTTATATATTATTAAGTATGGATATCTTAATTTTAGCGTGGCGAGATTCACTTTTCATTTAACGATATGTATGAGCACGAAGGGGAGATAATTTGCTGGGGACCGAACCGATATTGGAATTGATAATTTCTTCATCGAAGTTTGTGTGAGAGATTGAATTACGTCACTCTTCGTTCTTAATGCAACGAAAGGATTTTCAATCTCTGCAGGGACGCTATTAAACCGTCGTGAAACAAAATAAATTTTGAATTTAATAAAATAGAACAGTATTTTCTGCTCTCTTTATTTCTTATTATTATTCTGAAATTGTGAATGAGACCTTTTCAAGAATTATTATTTGAATGTACTATAAGTCTGTTCATATCGATGATTATATTTTGGTTCCGTAAAGTTCTGTAAAATGATTTATTTTCTAAATTATAAAAAAATACAAAAGCTTTAAATGTATAACAAGAATTTTTTCTTAGTAAGCGCTTGTTATGAAGTAAGGACGAACATATAACCCCTTTCTCAATGCTCTTCAGCAGTATTTTGGACAACCATTGTCGTCCAGTTGTCCCATTTATCATTCTGTGAATTTCCATCACTTTCCGGCTGCCCATAATTGTTCTCGTTTCGCTAATACCTCCACGAGACCCATGAATCACATTTTTTTAAAGCTGTGTCGTAAAGCAAAAGATCGTTTTGTTTGTCAGAAATCAATAATTCCCGGCTCAATTTGTTTTCAAATCAACTCTGGGTTTGCGGTGATCTCGGGATCTATTTTTTTTCAGTCAACGGTGTACGTATCACAGAGAAAACAACATTCATTTTGTTGCGACTCGATTTTGACATTTCGAATGAAGCAATCTCGCAACGAAACCGCATTGTATAGACGCGTAGTATATGCTATATAACTCAGATTTTTTGTCTCCAATTTATTAAGAAAGTATCAATAAAAAAAAAGTTTACAATTATGCTATATATTATTAATACATAAATATTAAAAATTAACATTTGATAATTGTTTTATATTTATTTTATAACTAAGGAAATTGTATTAAGGTCAATATTTATATTTGAAATACATTTATACAAATTTTAAGTAAATATGAAAATTTTGAGAATTTTCTTTCCGCACCAGTGAAAGTTGTGTGTTTAAAGTAATTCCGCTGTGCCGTAGATAAACATGCAATTTTTACCTACTGACATCACTAAGATAAATACGGAAGAACGTGTGTACTAAAGACTTAGAGAACTCAGACCAAATGAGTCATCAGCCATTGTCTCGGTACCCCTTTTTTAAAAACATCGTGGGTATACTAATTAAATTGGAAAAGGGTATATGAATTGGACTAAAATAGACTGAACTTCTACATAAATCTTAAATTGCTTGAAAATTCGCCAACATGATCACTCGACAGAACCATGTAAAATTGATATAATATGATAATATTGGGCGTATTCAAATGTTCAACCTAATTTCAATATATTTGGAACATACATATTTATAGATTCAGTTTTTTTCTATATTCTACAAATCTTAAGTAAGAATATCAAGTTAAGTTCTGATACTTTATCTCTTGCACCACTATGTGCAAATAATGTTTTTATAATTTTTTTATTATAATTTTATTTTTAATTTACAAATGTTAATCATCTTCAGTAAAATTAATTTATATAAAATTAATATCAGTTTTGGAGTCATACCTACACATCCATGGAAGCTATTCAAAAAGATCAAATTCTGGAATCACACTCTTATGTCCATATCTCTTTTGTTAGATACGTGATTTTACATATATCTGTAATAAAAATTCGTGCCATTTTTTCTGGATATTGGGCGTTATTAAGTGATAAATATTATAAAATCTTAGCTGAGTACATTTACGTAGAAATGTCGTAATGAAGTTCTTATCATTTCATTAATAACCTTAATTTATCATTTTAACTGTAATAAAACGATGAAAGCTATTGTTTACGAAACTACTAACTTATCAACATAGTCAATGAGCATAGCTACGTTACCACCGAGACATATTCCATTTACGTACGACTTAAATATCAATCAATACATTAATAAGAATTCTCTGTTACTGAGCTTCAAGGGAAGATTTTAAAATACTTCGTAACGGGTTAGAAGATTCAGAAGACTGAGGTGAGCTGTTAGATTATTGCACGCAAGAGAATGGAAAGAATGGATATTTTACGATCTTTGAAGTATTGCACAAAAATATATTATACAATTTTTATACTTTTCAATAATTTCAATACATTATCGTGAAGCATTTTCATCGATTATGGTCTGTTCACACATTAGTTGATGGTACGGGTAAGTAGAGAATTGTCGCGTGGGGTACAGTTAGGTTCTTGTACTACTTCAAGCGAATTGATACAACACTTTGTACATTGGTGCACTGCGGGTTGCAAATTCATTGTAGCCATACTGTTCGTGAAAACAATTATCCTGGATAATATTCTAAGAACATCGCAATAAGAAAGGGATCTTAAGAAAATATAAGAGATTTCAAAAAATTTATGACTATTCTATACCATATGTTTAAATAATTTGTGTCATGAGAAAGCGAAGAGAGGATTAATATGTAGCAATTAGCATCACACTTGAGATTTATAATACGGTTAGAAGTGTCATTTGCTGAAGGCAAAAGTAGCACATTTACATAAAAGAAAAACGATGTTTGTTCTTTTATGTGGTATAGAAAAAAATCAGCATGCTCATGTCACCCGACTTCACTCACTTAAAATCAGAATTTGGAAAAACAAATTCTTACTGAGGCTTGATCATGTGACAGCAGCATGTCAAAATGTCATCTCTTATACTTCTTCCATCTGAGTTGATGAATGATTGAGTCATTCAGTTAGGACACAGCTGATTTATTTTAGAGACTCTCTTTGATAGCTGGGCCTCTAACCCTCAGACTGCATTGAGGACTGCGTCCTTGCAAGCTCACCAGTGGGTGTTTCAGCGCTGTGTTTGGATACCCATTACGGAAAACGCAAAGGGTATCTCCTTGTTTGCATGGAGCGACTCATCAACTATTAATGAAGGCAATATTACGAGAAAATGTTTTCAGAACAGGGTAATTTCTTAGTTTTTCCACTGTTTGGAATTCTTTCATTCAATTCACTTCTTTTGATAAATGAATTTCACGATTTCAACAATTAAATATGGAATAAATGAAAATTACATTTTTATGTTCGTTTACTCGAATAATTAATATTCGATTTATAAATAAAAGATTGTGCGAATTAATGTACGTAATGTACGTAATTCAATGTGTGATGATGTATGTCTCACTAATCTGTCCCCAAAGAGATCAACCGTCTATGTGAATTTCCATCGGTGTATTTTAACTTCGAAATGATCTGGTAACATACAGATGCATACACAAAAAACTCAGTTTTCGTAAAGAACGGTCTCAGTTTCCACTTTATTCTTGAGTAGATATCTAACCACACAATGAACTTAGACCACCGATTTTCAGCTCATAATTTATGGTGTCGGACCACATTTATCTTCCAGAAACGCTGGCATACAGGAAAGTTAGAGCGAGAGAAAAAGAGAATGAACGAATCAGAGGAGATTCTCTTATTTCTGACAACGTCGGAGTAAAGACCTTAATCGAAGGAGAAACGTCAACCGCGTCCACAATTTTAAAGCACGTAATTTCTCATAACAGCTTTATGTACTATGCACAATTGCTATATGTACTATGCACAATCGGTGCCAGCTATCACTCATTGTTCGCCTCTTATTGGTGAAGTAGGGAGAAACTATAGGATACAAGATACAATCATGTGACCAAGTACAGCTGATTGACTCTACTATGAGAAACTGCTGGCTATATTTTCCAGAAATATGCGAAAGTCCGCATTACATTTTCTCGCCTGATGTTTCTCTATTGATTAAAGTCCTTACGTTGGAGGAGGATACTCTTGCTGTCACTAGAACACAAAAGATAGGGTTGTATCGTACTTATCTACATTGGGTTCAAAGAGGTTAAAAGGAATCGCAGGAGAATGGGCCGGTTTTACAGTCTACTTAGTAAACTTCCATGATGATAAATGGAAGGGAGGTATTTTTTGAATCGAGAAAACTTTGTTGCAGATGCAAAACACTAGTTTATAAAATTTGTATTAATTTATTTGATTTCATGCCATATTTTATGACTTGCTCTTCCCTGCTTCTGACTAACCATATTATTTGGGTGAAGGATGTTGATTTACCGGATAACGTAAGGCATCAAACGAACATCTGCAGTAGGTGAGGGAAGCTCCACATGAAAATCCCATACAGTTGAGACGAGCGGGGGATGGAACTCGTATTCTTCCTCTCAGCAGTGCTCAGGGAGCGAATATGCTACCATTACACTACGGTTTTTGGTACTTTAAATTCTCGCTAAATACTATCACACAGTTCGCAAGCACACCCTAATGTTCATAAATTTCCTCAAAAATATCTCTTTCAAGCAACCATCGGGTCCATGATTTGAATCCCTCTTAGGAAATTTAATTATTTGGCTCACGGTCCACCTGTTACTCTGGTACTAATGTTAATTTTTTTACGACTAATTAAATAATCATACATCCATTTAGTTTTAAATATACACCATTACCACCGAAGAGACGGCCTGATATTTTACTATAAATTCAATAAGGCAATTGTTGAGTTCTTATTATGTACTCTCATTTTGATTGTGTATCTTGAATAATTTTAAAACGTCCTTCTATGAGTATACACTTTATTAATCACAACTTAACCGACACACAAAGCCGCTCTCTGACTGTATATACTTTAAAAATTTAAAACATAATAAAATGAGAACTTTAAAACACCATGTTTCATCCCCATGCGAGGGACATCATCGGGTGGCAAAAATACATTAATTATGCTACGCTGTACCACGGTGTTTTAACTGTCCGGCAAGGCTAGTATTCGAGAGGATGTTTTTGGTATCTGGTTAAGGAATAAATACAGCTTCCCCAAAGAGTTTGCATGGTGGGAACACACAAAATAAAAGTTATACAAAACGAATATGATACAATTTTGTTTATAAATAATTACAATATGGTAAAGACAATAAAAGTAGTGAACCCCCCAGGGGACTTACATCTAGTAAATACGTGTTTGGCGAACACGGGGCCCCG
>NNCF01133735.1:158029-192821 GCA_002313205.1 Laupala kohalensis
CTCCCTAGTGCGTAACTGCATTTTTCCTACCTGTACAAGTTTTTCGGGTTCCAATGACCTTTGATGTCGATATGAGCCGTAAAGCCCCACAAAAAAAAGTAGTGAATAAAAAGTTCATTACATTAGTTGGAAAACAATGTATTGTATATATGAGCGTGATAGTAAATATAATTTAGCAGGTTCAAAGTATGTTTATGAAATCTAATACGCAACATTTCTCAAATAATTCTTTAATGTATAATATTTTAACATAGTCTCAATCCATGTAATAGTTGGTTTTCCTACTATGATCAGAAATGTTAAGTTTTATGTCTTAATATAGATTTTATGCTCCTTAATCGTAAGTTCTAATAATCTCTTAGTCTGTACAATATAACGCATATCACACTGAATTTTACATACATGTTTGTGTTGCGATACTTTATTTTTATGTGCAGTTACTTCAAATTATTTTGTGTCATACCATTTATTTATTAAATAAACGGTATTCGTAGATATAAATTTTTTATTCGAAGCAAGTGTATACACGTACTCACATAACCTGACGACGACTTAAACCAAAGTCGAAACGGTGTATTCTTCAAAGCACAAAATAAATGTTAATTATCCGTAATAAGGTCGTATGTCTTAAATTATTTATCTCAAATTATTTTTCACAATTTTATTTTGAACGAGAATTTTTCGCATAGATCCAACAAGTGCACATAAACTACTGTCTTACGAATCCAAGCACGATAAAGCAAATTTGTGAAAATTTTCATTTATTTGATTACCAGTTTTTTTACAAGCCAGTCATTGCTGAGTTGACCTTCGAAAGCGATTTGCAGGTGCTCTACGCAACGAAAACCGAGAATGTAATGTTCCAGTACCGACAACGTAAAAATGTGTGGCGAAGGTTGCTCGGATGTAAGTAGCGCCATCTCATTATGTAGCTCAGCGCTGTACTTTAAGAATCCTCCAGATTCGGTGCAATCCTCCACTTCTCCCCATTCCAGGCACGTAGCGATGTTTTAATTAACGGAGAGGGTGAAAAACGAAATGCGACTGAGAAAAATAATTGCATTCACTGTTTTCGAGTTTTTGACGTAAACACGTCTTTCGCGATGAAATTTCGAGATATTTGATGGAGAAATTTTGCTGAGGACGTGAAAGCGTATGTTTATTCTTGTGCAAATGTAGTCAATAATAACATCTATATTTCAGTTAGAGCTTAATAGCATATATGATGAATCCAAATTAAGTGATACGAATGATCTTCGGGGATCAAGTTATACGGCAGTCTTCTACGTTTCAATATTCTTTGTAATAATCAAAGTCGACATCATTATATTCGTGGTTTCTTGTTTAGTTCTTCAGATAATATGAACGTTTCTGGATACATATTCTTTCATTTATAACCAGACAGAAAAAGAATTTAATGTAGTATATTCTCTAAATAATAAATTAAATAGGGTAAAATAATTCATTTTGCAGGAAAAGGTTTTTTATGCGTTGATGTGAAATACAAACATCTGTATTTTCAGTTCGTATACTCGATTTAGAACTTCACGCATAGCTCTGCAAATGCATTTTTGATTACTGTGGAATAAAATTGAAGGGTTTGGCTACAAACTTGGGTATCATAAAAAATGGAAAATATATAAAAAGCGAGGTTTTGGAAAATAAGGAAATAAGATGTGGTGTGATATGCCATTTATGGATGGTTTTCTGGCAAAATTAGATTATATACACGGTCACAACCGTTTCGTGTACAATTTGTGGACCGTGTAGAAAGTTGATATTTATCTACATGAGTTACAATATTCTCATTGGAGAAATACGAATTCATATTTCACATGAGAGACATGTCAAAATTCAAAATTTCCAAAATAAAAAAATTAAAACAATGTTAAATACAAACCCTTAAAAAAAATCATAATTCGGTACACAGAGGATTAAAGGTTAAATAAACTGAGTCTAAAAGAGTGTCTTACCATCTTTTACTCCAGAACACTTCCTTTCTTTGAACTACATTGTAGCGGGAAAAGCAACGGAACTCAATTGCAAGAGTATAAGAATATCCAATGCATCGGAATCCCAGCGTCTGTGTGCGAGGGAATTTGTTATTCTAGGTTCAAAGCATACCAATACCGATTTCGTCGCTCAATGCTCCCTTTCCACTGCGGATGACGATTCGACGAGCGTCGACGGGCGATCTGTGCGGTCGCTTCCCCTCCTACAGACACCGGCTGTTCCACTTGACTGTGAAGGAGGGGAATCTGCCTGCCTGCGTGTCTCGCCCACAGGAAGCACAACGTTGCAGGAGGAAAATTAACGATAGCTACAATATACAGTGGACCGCAGATAATATTTCTTTTTATTTCTCGAACTAACTGTTTTTCCGAGCTTCGTTTAGGTCGTAAGCGATGATATACATAAATACGTTTCACTAAAATGGTAGTAAAATGTGTGCATAAATTAAGTGTAAAAATAGTTGTGTTGAAAAAAAAAATTACGTTAACCAATACAGAATGATTCTTGCAATCTTCTCTTATATCTCTTATTGCGTTGTTCAACGTTTTTACCAAAAACCAGAGGACACGATCTCTTCTAGATAATTCAAGATAAGACTATTTAAATAATATCGTGTGTCTAACACGTCGCTGAAATTTTTAATAATTAGAATGATAAGTGTTATAGAGATATATTTATCGGATCGATTTTCTAAAGAAAAGGCTTCCGTAATTTGAGCGTTATTTAATTATTTGTTAAATAATTTATATAAAATGTAACGTTTTTAACTAAACCAACATTTTAAATTAAATGATTCTACTTCATATGGAAGAAAATCCTAAGTCTGTAAAAACTTTTGTTCGTTTACTATCACACGCAACATCTCTTAGACTTTTCGTTTCTTTAGTGACCGGAAGGAGCAAATCACATAAATGAAGAATTGGACGTTAGGACTCTAGAAGTGCGTCAACGATTTCCTAGTTTTTCATCTTTCAGCTTTTCCTTTCCGAAACAACAGAATTTAAAAATCTCAAAGAAACTGCGCTACTTAACTCATTTATGTGAGAAGGATGTAACTTTACCACTTGGGTCGACCATGGTGGAGTAAATTAAAATACAAAGAATTGTAAAGTGGCCTCAAACGATTTTTTCGAGGAAACGTGATGATATCAAGGCAGACCGATAGTTCAGTTACATTATTCTTGCTTGCTTCCGGAGAGTAGATTAGTTTATTATCCTCCACGTCGTCATGTGCAGTTTGTAACTGTTTTTTTTGACAATAAGTGTATTATTATTATTCATTTATTTTCTTGAACTATTTTTACAACTTGTAGTTGGATACAGGTGAGGTGCGAGGTACACCAAGCATCCTCACCTCAAGCAATAGCGCAATGTAAAAATTCTTCTGACTGTTCTACAGATTGGCTACTTCTTGTAAAATTAGAAATATGTTTTTTGGGAGATGAAGCCGATCGATGCTCTGATGCAGACTGTGAGGGATGACTAGTGATGGACAAAGCTGTAGGAACTATATTTACACACCACATTCCATAAGCGAATAATTTCTGATTTTAAATCTTCATATTTTTGAATTTTATCATTGTAAGTAATTTGTAGGTTGTGGGTGTTGGTTCTGCAATATCTATGATGTGTGTGATTTTCTCGAGTTTGTCTATTAGAATAATATCTGGTCTGTTGTGATGGATGTCTTGTCAGTGAGGATTGGTCTATCAAAATAAATTTTGTACCTGCTGTTCTCTAAAATCGATTTTGGGTAGTACCTATAGTCTTCTATTAGTCCATACTTCCCGCAGAGTTTCTGATGGATAATATTAGCAACCTGATTGTGTCTGTGGGTGTAATATGTCTGTCCTAATAGAGTGCATCCTCCTGTGATGTGCTGTATAGTTTCTGGTTTAATTTTGCATCTCCTACATTTGTCATCTGCTATGTCTGTGTCTTGCAATATAAATTTTCTGTAGTTTTTTGTGCTTATTACTTGATCTTTAATTTGCCATGAGAAATCCCTCCATTTCAGAGTATAGATCCCCTTTTCTTAGCTAGGTGTTCTACGCAGCTTTGTTGACATGAGGCTCATCTACATCATGAGTATATCTACCATGAAGTGGTTTAGATTTCCATTGGCAAATTCTCTGACTGATTTCAACGTTAACTTCATTTAGTTGTGGAGAGTGGTCTGCTAAATTCAAAGGATATGTATATTTCATGTCAGCTGCACATGTGGTCTTGTAAAGGTTAGATTCTTACTTTCTCTGGTGAAAGAAAGCACGGAGTTGCTTTGTTTATTATTATTATTATTATTAGTGCACTTAGAGTGCTTTTATCCATCGCCACATGACAAAATAACACCCTAAAAAGCTAAAACGACTGGTGTAGAAATATCGTTCCATGGGTGAGTAAACATGGTCTTTAATTCGTTAAAATGTGTTGTATTTGCACAACTTTCATTAATTATAAGAGACTGATATCGTGAAAAGCAATATAAATATACTCAATATCTCAGTTTTGATCCGTGCCATGGGTTATGAAAGCTGGTTCGCGTTTATTAAATTTCGACATGTTAATTTATTGACACGTGATGTACACACGAAAGGTCACATTGAAATATTGTGCATCTTAGAATTGAAGAGTGATGTATTTATTTAAAAAAATGCATCAATGGAAATAAAATTTTATTCCTCTAAAGTGTTACAACTGTAATTATTGAGAACATAGCTACACACTATTTTATATTGGTTATTGATTTGTTATTTTTACAGCGACGTACCATTGAATCAGAACATTTTAAGAATGAACAAATAATAATTATAACATTACTTTTGAAGAAATTTTCTTTATTTTGGAAATGAATGAATAATCCCAAGGATTATATAGATACTGTCGAACGATGCGTACAATTAAATCTTCCAGATATCAACCATTTTGTAATCGGTCCGAGAAACTGGCCACGTGAAAGTAGGTAATAATGGCAATTGTTCCATACTTTATACTGGCGCAGTGTCTGCCTTGATGCCATCCACGTCTAGCAGCCACGAAAGTATGACCACCTTACCATTCTACGCACCTTGAATACAAAGCTATAAAGGTTTCGTAGAAAATTGTAGATGAGTTACTTCTTGCTCAATTCTACATTATCACATACTATTCATAAATCTTCTGTTGTCCTTTTTATATTGTTTACTGATAAATATGAAACCTAGTGAAACTTAACTCCATCTTACCTGGTAGATGGGGGAAACATATTGAAATATTTTCGCTTATCTTCCATGTTAGTATTTTGTCTAGATTTTTGGATAAATACGATCCAGTGAGAATATTATTATATGTATATTATTTACATTTTACACAACAATTATTCTCCAAAAAGGTTTTTTTTAGTATTTTCTTTATAATTTAACAACTATCACAATTACACGAAAATGTGTAAACCACGCCATGGTAAAATTTATTCTTTAATATTAAGATGTGTTTAATTTAGTCGTAATTTAAAGTTCTCGGTATGGAGTAAAATTGAACAGTAAACACACAAATGTATTCCGTTTCTTTAAAGAGTGAAGTGGAAAAGTCTTCAAAGGGACAAGCGATATCACCTGATATTGTCAGATTTCAGCAAAACAAGGCATTACAATACTTCTCTGTTGTTGTATAGAAAAAATGTTACGTCTCGANGGATGAAAAATCGAGAACGAGTGGAGAAAAAGGATAACGACATTAAAAAATAATTAGGAGCTCGAGCATATTACAGTAGAAAATGTAATACAGTTTATGATAAACATTACTTACAAACGTTTTATTCTTCGGTGCTACCGTATACATTCTCCCACCGTCGACTTTGACAGATATTTTGATAACAAATTTTTGTTTGAGAATGATTTCAATTTAACTGATCTGTTTGTCTCAGTCGTTGGTCATACTCTTGCATTAACCTTAGTTAAATCCCTAGGAAGGTTTCAAAATTATAATAATATTGTTACGTATCNTACGTCTCGACGTAATAATATTGTTACGTCTCGTCGATTTTAATAATGCTGCGCGTTCCGTTTTTTTACGAGTAGTATTGATAATTTTGCTTTACGAAGAAACGACAGTTTATCACAGAAGAGAGTATTAAACTCGGGAAGCATTCATACAGGTGCTCTGGATCGACTCTCAGCGACGTTGTGAGAGGCATTTAAAAAAAATTATGTTTTCGAACAATTTTCCTAATTCATAATTTCTGTATTGTCAAACATACAATTCTTTATTTAAATATTATTTATAATTTATATATTGATTACGCATAGTTTTGTATATGAATTATTATTTATAATTCCCGTATTGACCAAACGTACAATTTTTTATATAAAAGATTAGCTTTTTTCATGAACAGGTTGGAGTCTCTAAAAGTGGTAGGCCTTAAATACATTTCACTCTATATAAAAATTATTTACAAATATACTAATTATTTATCCAGTATTCATACTAATAAGTCAGCAAATAATTCAAAGGTACGTTTGTTCAATTTGTCAGCGTTGTTAACAAATGGAAAATTAATTAATTAATAATAGAAATGTATCATAAATTTATCAATATTCTTTTGATATCATAACAAGCAGTTAACTATTTTTGTTCTTATCAGGGGTTGCTTATCATGGTTTTGCTTTTAGTCGCAGAAATGTTTAATGTGTTGGGGTCCTTGTCGGTATGATGTATCATTGCTTTAAGAGAGTAAATTAGTTCATAGAGCTCTAAGTGGTAATATGCAATTTCACCTGGTATCTTGACACTAAAATTTATGATTTATGGATTTATTAAAAGAAAAAATAATGTAAGTACAAGATAGACGATTGTTGTGAATATATTAATTACACCAACTCTTTAAAATAACATTACATGATATAATATGTGGTCGATCCAGTGTTTACTTTAAACCTTCCTGAGTAGGATTGCGCGTCCGTGTGGGTGTTGAACCAACAGAAAAAAATGCACAACTTCTTCGAGGTTTGAGATTCAGGTTTCCAAACAAAATCTTAGTACTCTAATCCCTAAACGAAGCTAATTCTAAAGAAATATAAAAAGAATAAAAATGATATTAAGCGTACAACAATTTATTGGAAGAAAAACTCTTTGCCTTCTAATCTAAAACAATTCTCATTACCAAGTTTAAAGGGATGAGATTGAAGGAGTATATTTTTCTCACCAGTTTTCTAATGGAGGGTTCTAATGATCTAGATATTGGCGAGCCTTAAACGTTAACATTAGTTATATTTATAATGATTTCCCATCACTTGGAAGATTCCAAAATAATTTTTGTTTGCATAACGTAATCAATCAATAAATAATAAATAATTTTATACTCTTAAATTATTAATTAGTTTATTTTCTTTTTAATATTATTGCACACTTGCTTTGTTTACAATTACAATAAATTTTGGTAGTATTGTAATGAAAATATTTCTCAATAGAGCTGTAATTTGATAATCTTCCCTTAGACTGACTGTAAAGATGAAATAAAACCCCCCAAATATTCAATTTTATTGTAAAGTAAACGCACATAAACGTACGCAGAGTGACTACGGCTTCCAAATGGGCAACAAAGATTAATTAATTGTCCTCTCCGTCTTGAAAAAGACAATAATAAGAACGCTCGTATGTGCTTTCGGACTCAAATATGCTAAATAGGAATTCTCGAATCCGTTTATCGTTTCCATGAGTATTATCACTATTTTCTTTGTATATTCTACCTGGACATATTTTCTTTTTCTGACTTACCTTTACTCAAACTATTTTATAACAGTGAAATATTTTGATAAAGGGATTTTTATTGATTGCTAGATTTACTTTTGGTATTCTAGAAATTACTTTCAGTATTAATTTTAGCTTTTTAAATAATGTCGACTTACTGTAGTTTTAATATAAGGAAAAATATAAAAGAGGCATATAATATTCACTGCAGTGTAATGTGAAAATAAATGACAAATAATCTACTAGCATCTTGTTGCGTTGCGATTAATTTTTTTCTTTTCTTGTAGAAAACATAATCATTGCTTTATGTGAGGATATGAGAATGAAACTTTTGCACATTTAATTTTAGTGACATAATTTTGTTATTAGTTAATGTTATGTTTCTTTATAATATTTGTTGTCTTATAGATTCGTAATATTTTGTAGTATAGTGAAATTTTTGATAAATATTGAAATTGGACATTGTGGCTTATAATGCTATATAATATACTTTCGTAAATTGAGAAAAATAAAAATAAAACATTTGTATTGGAGACATGTACTTAGACGATAAATGATAAAGAACGGTATCATATGAACACACGAGGTATAAATTCCGAAGTCATACAAAGTAGCAATCTTAGGGGGTGAAAATTGAATAACAATCAGAGCAATAACAAGGAAAGTTACTCCTTGAATCTAGGAAGTGTTGGGAGTAACATGAGACGGATAACAGATCTCTCGCAATTCATTTTGAGGCGAAAACACCAGGAAGCGTATGGCGGAGCTCGCTGCAGGTGCGTGGAGTCCCACAAGGCTCGGTTTTCAGGCGCCAGGAGACGGGACGACGACCTCGAGCGGGCGAGAAGCTGCACTTAGGGGTTGAGGGGAGTGGGAAGGACAGGAGGTGGGGGATGAAACGAGAGCGCAAAGAGGGTAGGGTAGGAGGGGCAGGAAGCGGAGGAAGGAGGTGGCAAGGGCGCATCGAGTGGCTTTGAGGAGGGTAGGATAAATTGAGACGCCGCAAGCTTCTCCCTGGAGAGGAACCAGGGTTCTCTGTGGAGGAAGGACAAGGAAAGAAGTCGGGTATGGGGACGACGAAGAGGGAGTTATAATGGCGGGGATGGCCACTTTTTGTGAGATGCTTAAAAAATCAGGGGGATGATTTAAGAAGATCACGTGAAAGTTGGAGAGAAGACCATTCTATTAATATATTCAAATCGGGTATTTGATTACGAAAACTTGATAAACAATAATCCTTTTTAGATAAAATGAACAGTGATGTGATGTGTTAACAGAATGAATCTCTTGTTTGATTTTGGTGATAGCTGTGATATAAATTAGACCCAACTCTTAGATAGGAAGGCTTGGAAAGATGCTGGATAGAAAGTACGAAACTGTCATTTGTCGGACGTGAGTGAGGAAAAATCCCGGGCGATAACTTCACTCTATTTGATCGAGCTGGGAATCGGACTTACTTAGTGGCATGGGGGAAGTGAGAAGAGTTGTTTGTTCAGCATATTTGATTTAGTGTTGTCAAAAACAAAGGACTGTCATTCATTAATTTAAATAACTAACTTATGAACTAAATTATTGTCCTCCACGTGGTCAAACGCAATTTGTAACAGAATTTTTGACAACAAATTTATTTATCGAATCTCTTAAACTAATACTCACTGTGAAAATAAAGTTTAGTGATAAAATATAATAACTTATTGTGAACGTTACATTAATTCTTGGTAAGTGTTGGAATACGGTCAATAATTATTAGAACTCATTTTCTTTAAGAAAAGGCTGATTAAAAATTCTTCTTTCATTTTCCACTAAACATAAAAAAACAAGTGTTTTTGATCAGTGCAAACTAATTCGGTATTCAAAGCTATAGAAAATAAAATAAAAAGAGATTTTGTGTAGGACATAACAGAAGTACTACATAAGATAGATATTTCTAAGAGATCCTTGATGATCATTAAATTTTTATTTAAAAAACCTGAAATCGAAAATTGACTTTGAAAAATTAAAATGATTGAATACCAGTGAATAATAAACAACCGTTAATTCATTTTAGTGGCATCCACATGGGTATTTTATGGCAATCAAGATTGTATGCCGAACAATCTAAAAGGATATACGAATTATTTTCTGATCAGAACTTATTCCTAGGAAAAGTGATATAATACAGCTAAATATGTACAGGCTCATGATTAAGATGATTATATTTTAATGATCTTTGACTTTGGTGTATTGAATGGATAGTATATTCTAATATGATCCGATAATTGTCATAACACTGTTGTTTGTACTCGGATTAGTCCTGTACTAGAAGCGTAGTCAGGATGTATCCAACTATACATGCATGTCTGATGGGTTGCATTTCGCCTGGTAAACGCCTCGTACAACATTTTGGATAGTTTTGTATCTCGAATTGAGTACAAATAGACAGAAAAAATCTGTGTTTTTTATTAACAAACAAATTTAGTGATTTTATCGTTAATTATTTGTGGAATATATGGTATCTCGTAGATTCAGGTAATGATATTGACTAATATTCACACAAATATATAGTTTCAGATAGGATTGGTCATAAATTGAGCACTTTTTCTACAACGTCAACTTTTCGACAATTTATTTTGCCTTCATCGGGGCTAAAAAGAACATACAAAAATTGTATTACTTTTAGTGTACCAACAAAATATCCGAAGGAAAAAAACAACAACTAAAACACTACCCATACTATCTATACCCATATATCATATATCACAATACATTTCTGATATCTAGTAGGATTACAGGTGCCATACATCTTCATATCTTCCGATTAATGGAACGAGAAGTCAGAATACTCGGGGATCGAAGAATATCAACTATTGGATTGAATGATTATATAGATTTGTGATGATATTACAACGCAGTATTTTAATATTTTACGATTTTTATACAAAAGATGCTTCTCATATATACTTGAAATAAATATTAATTTATTTGTCATTAATACTTGTTATCAATATTAAAGAAAATTTGTTGTGTAACTAAAAGAAAATTGAGAAAGGAGTTTGAAATTTAGACGTCATGTTGCCTCTGTGTAATAAAAGAATAACTAAGAATTTTTTTTCGAAGATCAGATCTTAAAATTTTAGCTTGAAGTATATTTTTTTGAATTTTTCTTGAGTTAAGTTAAAAATTATTTTCTGGAAACTTTCAATATTTCACTTTTGTAAAAAGTGTGTGACATGTTTATTGGATTTTCCTTAACGATTTATATATTTTACGGGTCGTTATATTGATTATTTTTTAATATTATTAGTGGTGGGCACTTAGAGATGTTTCGTATTTCAGCCAGTCCTGCTCTAGTGAGTGATCAAGCAAATGACTTCAATTTTACTCTGCAAAGCAAACAATATCGCATAACAGTTTAAAGACAAGCAAACAATATGGTGTCTGCTCCATACGCTATCTAGAGATCAAATACGGAACATTTAACTTAACACCAATAAAACTTACATAATAAATTTGGAGTCGTGAGAAACAATGGCTTGCACGTGGATATCTGTAGGTGGATTCGTTTCCACAGGAAAGACACAGTGGCTGGGAAACGGACGACCACTTGGAACTTGAGCGCCACGGGGAGAAAATTTACATCTAATTACTTGTAAACAAGTTTTGAACTACATTAAAGTGGATAGAACGCCTTTACACTCCAGAATCAAGTGCTGAAAATATCTGTGTATACTCTTGATATGTATTAAAACTGTACCAATAGTGAGAAGAATTACAAAAGAAAAACAACAATAGAACCGAAAATAATAAAAGCAAGAAACGCGAATTGGAATGCTAGAGGTCTACCCACTTATATATCAGATTTAAGCTAGGAACCGTATCGATATGTACTCCTGTATTCCGGATGCCGGAAAAAAAATTCGAGAGAGAGAAAAATAAACACGGTTGTGAAGGGAAAAAATGCACCAATTTACTCGACGCAACATAACACTCCAGTTGGAAGGAAACACGTGGCTCGAGAGAGGCAGTCACAGGGGTTCCCGCTAGAGTGGGCGCGTCCGTCCGATGGAACGGGAGGCGGGGAATTCCCTTTGGAAGAGACGAGGACAGGAGTGGGGGTGGTGATGGGAGGAGGAGAGGGGTTGAGGAGGGGAGAGTGTTACTGTCGTGTAAAGGCGGCGCTTTGAGCCGCGCGGGCGCATCGATTGAGCGGAAGCGCCGCCGTCGCCCTCCTCGTCCTCATCGTTCTCAGTTCCCGTGTCCTTCTCCTCCATCCTCCGTCCTCCGTTCTCACCATAAAGTACAGAGCTCCGAAAGTGATACATGACAGAGAAATTATAATGGTCCTGAAACACAACACGACTTGATGAAAAACCGCAGGTTTATTACGACCAGTAATTACTTCAACAAGTAATAACTGTAAATAATTTGTTAATGAATATTTATGTGAATGAGAGTGTAAATATGTAGAACTTCAGCTATATGGGTAATACTTTCATAAATATACGACTTTCGGTAAAAATGTGGGCTGCAAACAATTGGAAGGGGTATGAATGCAACCCGCTAAACGTACGTATAATGCTTTTAAATGTTCTCTTCGTATCTAGGCGCTATGCAGTTTCAACGTCTTATCAATACACGCCAACGCCCCACCCGTGGCTCAGGTGGCAGTGTTGTCGCTCATCACCAAGTATCACGGGTTCGATTCCCGATGGGGCCAGAAAATTTATTGCTTTTCACATGAATGTCCCAGTTACTAACTACTCCCTACTAACACCTCCACGTGGACCAAGTTGTTGGTAAACCCAGCTAAGCAGATCACCTACTAACAATAGCCTACCACTCAACTACTAACTCCTATCGCTCTACGTAGATTAGCTTCAATAGCTCGCTACATTTCTCATTTACAAATACTACAATAAAAAAATACGCCAACAGATTTCTTTTTTCCACGCTAAGTACGTAAAATGGTATGGGAGGAACTGACAACGAAAAGTAAACATTGTTAATAGAGGTACATAAGTAATTATGTGAGTGAATTTCAGCCATCCAGATGTTTGAACGTTATCATTCGTAATTTATATTATTAATTACCGTATTTAATTAAAATATTTATTAAAATATTGTCGTATTTAATTAAAATTGAATTTTGTATTTACTTCATTTAACAAAAAATTGAATGAAATCAAAGTTCACTTTGTTTGCTGCATATGAAAGAGCAGGGACTAATTAAAATCGGTGTATTACATAAACCATGGGTTATTCTTATTGATATTTCGATCATTTGTATCTGGTTACCTTTTGTGCGAGGTATGTTTACTAAACGCTTCTTTTCACATTTACCAATATGAAAAATAAAAAAAATAATTTTGTATTAAGAAAAGTCAAGGAATCTTTGACACTTGAATTTAATAAATAGAAACAATTGACTCTATCATGAATTTTACGACGAGAAAAATTAAATGATTTGTTAGTATACATACACATGTTAAAATTATAACAATAACATAAAACATTACATAACATAAAAAACACGGTTGCGTTTCTTAAAATTTGAGATTTCTATATTCCACATTTCATTAGTAACCTTCAATTGAAGGAAGACAAGAGAAACATCTCTTCTTAAAATAAATGATATTTAATCTGTTTCTCCTCTGATTAATATTTATTACTTTTTCTTATGAAGTTAACCTTAATTATAAAACACGCCAAGTTATGAATTGTATAGTGACAGTTTTATTGTACGGTGGCTTGAAAATAAAATAATTTAACTAAAAATAAAGTCCTTGTAATAATGAATCACACTTTGGTATAATTTATAAGTATACACGTTCTGTATTGCTAATGTATAAATTAATTCTCATAACATATTCTTGTCTCATGAAATGCAAAATACTTTTGTATGATTTGAATACAATATTACGTCAGAGGACGATATCATAGAAGTCGCTTATACTTGTGCAATCTTTAATACAGGCACTCAATCTTTAACACAGGACTTCATTTGCTTGGAACTTCTTGGTCAGGTTTTGTTGAATCGATTTTTGGATGTGAATATAAATACTACCAGCTCTATAAATTATTTCAAATGCTTAGTATTAGAATAATATCATTGTATTTAAATCACATTCCGTCAAAACTATCTCAAATGTTAACATTTTCTGGACAGAAATCTCACAGTAATTACTGTCAATTTATCGAATTCTGAGTTCATGTCAAATAAAAGTATTATTTAAGTAGATAGAAAAATGCCTGGTTTTGTTAAATAATATTTACTTTAACGAATTAATAATTTTGTATTATCTCACGTATTATCAGATTCATATTGTATTTTCGTCATATAATATTTCTATTTACCATTTATTTAAATATTTTGCTTAATGAAGTAAAATTCCTATATTGTAACGTGTAATGTTATATCGTTTAGTATTTTCAGTGTAGTATTTATAATTATTTTTTAGAAATTTCATGATGTGTAAATTTAGGTGAAGGATGAAAGAGTCTGGCCTTATGCCTGAGACATTGAAAAATTAAAATTCAATTTATTTAATCTCTAACAGCCAAGTATTATCTAGTATTTTTTTCTTTGAATGAATAATTATGGTCTGAAATTGATCTCTCAAATATGAATTGGTAAAAAGATTTGAAAGTTTTTAATTCAAGATTTTTCACCTTAGGATTTAAAAAACTGTATTAAGACCCCAAAAGCTCGGCACTTCATTTTCAGAGAATTTGAACAACGAAACGTCACTGTTTAGAATGTAATGTAAAGAACTTTCGTGAGAGCGAAGATTCGTATACCGAGTACTTTTTTTAAATATTTCATCTTTTACGTCAATCACTGCTCTTTCCAGGGGACTCACCCAATATCGTTCCCTCAGCATGGCATAGGGTATTGATAACTTCCGTGTACATAATGAATCAGGAGTTAGAGAACATGGTATTGAATATTTCTCTAAGCTGCGTTTTCTCTATGGTCACTTCCATCATAAAGTATTCTAGAAAACAGCCTCTCATGTAGCGGTCGACGTTTTTCTCTGTCTTGTCACTAGAGTGCGTTCACGTCGGACATCAAAGTGAAATCAAATTTTCATTTGTTACTTCTATACGCTGATAGTGTTTCTGTGAATTCTACAATTTTCTATACGTATTCTTAAATAACATTGGTTACGTTGTGATATTAGTTTCATATTTTTCATTTGTATATGATCTTCTTTTATCGACAATACAGCATCATCGACATATATAACACTTTTCGAATACAGCTAGTTGATACAATTGAACTTACACATTAATTTTAATCTTTAAACTACATTAGTGAATTGATCGTGCTAGTTCCACGTGTAGTTAAGTTGTCGTGTTTTACAGAATATATTATTTATTATTTCATTATTATCCGATACAATTTAACGTTTTATAGACATTGACCGTATTGAAAAACACAGTGATACATTCAGGATTTTGATCTACACCTGGGGTTTTCATAAATAAGGCAGTTTATATAAATAGCTAGTAACATAATACGAGATACCGTGAGCACATGGGGATATGAGGACATAGTTTAGTAACGGATGCTACAATAATCATTCATATTACTAGACTCTACCTTATTTATAAGGACACTGGGTAATATGTTGTGTGAGTAAATACAGTCAGTGTTTAATTATTAGTTACTAGTTATCTGTACAGACCCTGTACCTTATTCCTAATACCAGGGATTTATTGCCAAATACAAGTGTTACACCTCTCCTAATATACCTATAAAAAATTTCTTCTTCCCCCATCTATTCTACTTCTTTCCTTTCTTCGCTTCTTCTATTTGTTTCCGGCTTCTTTTAATGAATCCCTTATCGTCCCAATTTCTGTTACAAACCTTGAGATAAAGTCGAATTTTCCTTTTGTATCTATCCATCCATCCATCCCTTCGTTTAAAGTCACTTAAACCATTTGCCTTAAGGCATTTCACGAGTTTCCCTCGTTCTTGTTCACACAGTATGCAGACAAATATAAGGTGGTTAAATATTTACAAAAAAGTGTTACGGCCTGTCTTTGTGCACAAAGATTTCGATTTCGTCTTTAGAAGACGCCACTTTCGTACTACTGCGCCGTGGCCTGAGGGAACGACAGCGGTGCTGCCTAGTTTGGAAGCGCCTGCTTCCGTACTCACCCCTCCCACTCCACGCCTACCGACGCCAACACTGTTGCACGAGGCGTCTCTCAGCGCCTGCAGGCGTATCGCTCTGCGAAAGGGACAATGCTCAACGAACGCGACAAAAAACAACGAACCGTGCGTACACCAACTCCCGGCCGAATTTGGATTGAAAAGAAAAGACTGGGGAGGTGACTGCAACGGAGGCGCATGATGAAACAATGGAATTGTGTCGCATCAATATTGCAGACATGTTCAATGTGGGGAGCTACAATATGAGGGCTCGCTCGACTGGTCGGGTCAGAGCTCAAGTTGACCCAATTCACACCGCTGTGCTGATTCAATATAATAGGATATAAACTAGTAATAAATGTGTCAACAAGAAATTAGTTAAGAGAGTAGATTAACTTTCACTCTTTTGCTCCGCGTAGTGCAATGATCAAAATAGCAAATAAAAAAATTCATGATAAAACACTGAGCTGTGTGAGTTAAAGAACGCAATATTAGAAGGCGTCTAATATTGTCTATGTCCCGAAATTTTTTTCTATTATTTTAGCTGAACATATTAGGTGTTGAAGAAAATCGGGATAATTTCGAAATTGAAGAGATTATACAATTTACGTCTATTTCCTAAAGATCGTATAGTTAAATATATTAGATACCTTTATATTTGTTGTGAACTCTTATCAAAACAAAACATGTATGTTCTTCTAATATGTTAACTTTATTTCATACACTAATGCAAGATTTCACTGCTATTATTGTCAATAATTAAAACTTTCCGGGTTGTTAGGCCACGTCATATTTAAAATATTCGACGTTTCGTCGTCAATTACAGCTGACCTCCTAAGGAACTACACTTTAACTAATGTCTGAGACTTAGGAACGGTTATTTAACGGACGGAGATAATCTCCTGTCTCTTANATAAGAGGGGAAACGAATGGGAGAATACTGACGAGATAAGAAGGGGAATGATGGTGAGGAAAGAAGGAAACAATTTTGGTAGATTATTAATAAATGGGAACCGAGGTTTATTCAAAACCGCTTTGTCAGTCAATTCAAGTAGAGGACATTATATTTCCTTCAACTTATCCATCAGTGTGTTTGAACATGGGAAAAGTTTTGTAAGCAATTAATTAACTATATTAATCGTCGTTTTTGAATATAAGTTTAATATATTATACGAGAATTATTTAGAGTTTAAGGACATCCTGAGTTTCGAGAGTTATTTACAACTTCCAAATTTTATGAAAATTTCTTCTAAAATAAGGAGTATAATGTCATGTACTTCGGAGTGTAAAAGTTTGATACGTATTTTGGTGAAAACATTTCCATTATTAACTTGATGGATCATTAATCACAAAAACAGAATAATTTATATATCTCACTGTAGATTTTCCAATCAAATGTGCACGGGTGTATTGACCATGTGAACTTCGGAATAGAAAAGATTATGTCACACTGGAAGCAAAATAGAACAGTTTTTGACACGAGTACTAAATTTCATATCCAGGTAAAGGGTGAGTGTGGACTCATTCTACCGAAACCTCGATCAACTAATGGCGTTTTCCATTTGCTGCTATGAATGTGCTCTGGTGCACCCCGAGTCCAGAGATGTCGCACCAGTATGGGGATATGGATTTTATATTTGTCCATCCAGCCGCACTATCGACGCTTCAAGAGCAATTGGACTTGCTCTGACCGTTTTCTCAGAGGAAGGACTCCACTGGGTATTGTTGACATTAGGTTAGTTTGTGGTAAACGCATCCATCATGGAAGACATAAGTTTATTGCAAATATTGGCTTCGTCTGAAAGCTGATCAGGAAAAAATAAGCGTTGTACGTCGAATTAGACCTTTACAAAATAAGACAATTATTACGATAATGGATTTCGTTTCGTTAATAGTGCACAAGTAATATTGAATTATATACTCATGAATACGAGAAGAATATATATTGATATATTAGTGATTGTTTATATTCAATTACTGTAGTTTGCTAACGTTTGATATCGCTAACGTTTACGTATTACATATATGGCCGGAGCTAGTGGACACTCAGAGCTATAAAAGGAAAACGCTATTAGTGAAACAATCACAATAATTTGGCATTATTGGATTCATCCTGTAATGAGTGAGGGATGTACGCAATTCTAGGAAGGATATTAAATTTTGCCCTAAGGTTCGCCTCAAATGATATTTCAAGGACTTGATAGCTGCCTCGACCAGACTGTTTCTATGAGGGCTGTATGGAGGGCAGAAAATCTTCTGAGTATTGTGGTTACTTAACATTGATTCGATTTCCTCTCGATTGTATTTGCTTGAAATGAAGCTTAGAAGTTCTGCGATGTCCTTACTTGCTTTAACAAAGGTTCTAGCGTTGTAAGGCATGATTGTTTTGAGAAAACCGAACCGGGATGAGAACCTGGTGAGACATGCGATGAGTGTTTGGTATTGAGAGATTCAACTAAATTCAAACATATTGTGTATTCTCATTTTGAACGCAGAAGTAATTTAAGATGCGTCAGTGCAGAATTATACGGAAAAAAGAGAAACATTCAGCTAGTCGTAGCTTCAAACTATGTTTTTGCCCTTGAATGGAGTCTTGGCATCCGATGCATCGCATTGTCAACTAGTTTCCAATACAAATGCGAAATTAAATTTTCCTCTCCACTTCCATACCCTTGGGGTCTGATTTCAAATTAAAAAGAGAATTTCATTATGTTCCATCCACAAACAGAATATTTGAATTCCAACTTATATTTGAAGTACGGTATAAATATACATGAAATATAACATGGAACTTCAATAATTAATTTAGTAAATCAATGTAGAATCTTAGACATTAAATACTTCGAAATCCATCAATATGTGACGACATAGTAACATATTTATTAAGCCAAACATTCGTAAATGTATATAACGCATTATTAAGTATAAACTATTTTGTATAATAATACATCGAATGTACCGGAGGGAATAAGAGAGGGAAGGTAAATTTAAGTAAGTATTTAAATAGTAGCATTTTAAAATGTTTGAAATATATTATCCTATACAAATTCTCTTGATATTTGGCCAGTGTAAAAAGAAAAAGGATTGGGTTTACCAGTAAGTTCTATGTAAAGGAATTTTGATGGCTCAATTTCAAATATATTTCACGTGGTCAATGTCATTATACCGCGAAGACATTGTAATAAAATGTAAAGATATTGTACTTCTCACGTATAGTAATTTTTTAGTGTAAATCATTGATTCCTTCTTAAATTCAATAGAATACATTAACTCAAAATTTTGTAATAGAGTAAGAAATAATTACAATTTAGATAAAATGGATTGAACAATGTGTAGACCACATATTGTAATTTTATTAATTCAGTTTTATCCGTACCCGTACCATCATCTTAATGCTAAATTGAGAATTTATTACACATTGTTTTTCTTTCATCTTATATGCTTCATTATATATTCACGTACTGCGACAATCATTCATTAATTATGTAATTTATTATTTCAATTATTAATGCCAGTTTCGGAGAATTTTTAATCTTTATTACATTTGTATGAATTGGAAAGCTATCTCCATTATAAATATTCTTAATCTTTTCATGTCGAGTGAGGGAGTAAGCCTCTGTCATAATGACGAACCTGCATCAAAATTCTTCCAAGTCATCAAAATGAAATCTCATTCAGTATCCTTAGATCGATGGAAGTAATGGAAGGAACATTTCAATGACTTATTTAAAATAAAATGTAATCCCAAGGATAGTATCAACCAGAGAGTGCTTGGATAAATGCTTCATGAATCTCGTCCCTGTGTCAACAAATAATGACCTGAAAACATAGAGCCATGTCCAAAAATTCGATCTTTTTATTCCTCAAAACGTTTAATCTCATAGCGAACTTGCATAAAAAATATCTGGGTAACACACCTGATACTAGGAGTATAATTTGAAATGAAATGAGCTCATGGTTCTTAATTAAGCTTCGGGAAAATATTAATACAAGTACCAATGTTTATTCAGACACAACGTCAAGTTAACAAGAATAAGGGTTCAAAACCCAGTTGTTATGGTATCTTTGTGTTCTATCACTGAGTTATACTCCGATGATAAACATTACAGTAGTATGGTATCAAGTTAACGATTGTATAACATAGTATGGTATCCTCTGAATTTCCCTTTCTGTTCTCCCAATCTCTGATAATTTTACGGATTCCGTGTTCAAAGATGTAATTCAAGTATTTTTTTCTTCAATTTGCTCCTTGTATTTAGTGTTATGCATCAGAATCACCTCAAAACTAATATTCCTAGTACAACCACGCCAAGCTGCGAGATGGTTCAAACAGGGAAGGCAAACCAAAGATTTAGGCAGAAGATATGAACAGCAGTCTAGTAAGTACATTAGGAACACATAGTAAACAGAAGTTACGAAACTTCTTTTACATTTCTTTAGAACGTCTTCACATTCTGATTTAATCATTGGCAAGGTAAACAATTGAAATTTTACTACTCTTTGAAATCCACTATACACGTACTTCATAATATTAAAATCGACTGTAACGATCCCATAGGGAAACGAGAGTACGTTAGATCACTTTTCCACAACAAATTGTCAATGGATTTCAACAAAATCGTTGTGTCCGTCTTGTGAAAATTTACAGACATACATAGATATAATCTTCGTCAAAGATAGAAAATTTGCTACTCAGGCACTGTCCATACACATATGTGACCCTATGTGGTTGTCCATAGCGGAAAACAAAATTTAGGATCTCTGTCTTTGTTGCACATCGACTTGGGTGGGGGAACTCTATTTCCCTCTCTGAATGTTGACGAACGCGCACAAACTCCTTACCTTCTCCAAGCGAATGTGCAAGAGAGAAGGTGATACCAAACAGTATCTTCTCTCTCATATTAGTACGGACGATCCTCGGTAGACATCGGTTGGTCTGTATTGTATATGTCTAAGGCACCGTCGACGTCCTGTACAAATCTTTTTCGGAAATTTTCGAAGTTGGCGCTATGTCAGCTGTTCATCAGTAACAGATCTACTTCGACTAAAATTCTCAGACATCCCAGGATCTAGTTTATATTATTGTAAAATTAACCATTAAATAGACAATTTTCCACGTTGATGAAGACAACATATACGAGTATGTACAAATATTGATGCCTTAATAATACACGTTAGGTTTTTATTAAGTTTAACTTTTGGAAGAAACTTTGCCGTGAGGATGCATTGCAGATGTGTCTACATGATTATATCTCCTGTTATAGTAATCAATGGAAACTACAGTTGCTAACTGGGAGACAAAAGGATCATTGTTCACAGTTTGGAGGAAAGTATGGAATGAAGGGGAAATTGTGAATGACGCCAAGTTGAGCAGTTTTAAGTGAGAAAGATTAGATGAAAAGTTGGACTCATAAGAACGTTACGTCGAGGATTATGCCATGCAAAAGTAGATAAGGAGAATTCAATTATTGAGATGCGAAAGTTGTGGAAAGAAGCAAGTTGTCGAGGCTGGAGAAAGAGATTTGAATGAAAGAGAAGTCAGGACAGGCAGTGATAGGAGGCGACAGGTTCGTTCCGCACAAGGTGGCACTCGGCGCTGGAGCGGGCGGACTGAGAGGTCGAGAAGCGAGTGACGTCGGCAGATTGACACGCCTTGGTTGTGACGTCACCGAAAGTCCTCGACGAAGGCAGCGGAGGCCTCTTCACGGCGGAGGTAGGACGGGAGGGACGGGAGGACGGCGCTATGAAGCGATCGCTTCCTTATCGAACTCAGGTGCGCGTTGCTCTTAGAGTGAGAAGCGACGCGTTTCATCCGTGACAGCGAACGATACGGGTGGAAAGACTAGTGACAGGTTCGTGACTAAGGGCTATTGACAAGCTCAGGGGCCCGGGTCTCCCTTAAGTTAAAGATGTAATTTAAGAACTTCATCAGCACTAAAGTATATAGTTAATTTACCAGTTGCTAATAAATCAGTTGAACAAATTTCAAATACTTTAAGGACCAACAGCTTTGAAGTTAACATACATAGGTTTAGATTTCTACATACGTCTGTTATTGAATCCATATTTTCAAGTCCGACTGTAATATGTAATAAGCTGACAACAGTTTTTAAGTTATTAAGTTCTAGCTGACTTTTCTTACACTTATCTTCATTACTCACGAAAAAATCTATCTATATTTGTAGATCAAAATACTTTTACTAAATTGTTTTAAAAAACACGTGCAGATCCTAATTTTTTAATTTCATTATATTACAAATTTAATATAAAACTTGACCTTATACCCTACACCATCTCGCGGAAGCCACGTCGGTCGAAGTTTCGCTCCCGAGGTATGACGCAGCTGAACTGTTTTATCACAATTCTTCTAAAATCTAATCTGGTTTAAAGACGTTTGTTCTCTTTGTTACAAGCACAAAACAAATAACCCATTGAATTTAATGATCATTGATTTTTTCCATCTTAAATTACTCTCTGAACTAGTTGCCAAATTTCATCAAGATCAGTCCTGTGGCTTAGTCGTGATCAGGAAGCAAACAGACGCACATTAGCGTTACGCATTAAAAAATTAATAGGAATGTGTGTGTGATAAATACTGCTTTATTATGGACCCGTAAAATTCCAGAATAAAACTTTTCGAGGTTTCTGTTGTTGTGATATGATTGTTCCTTCGTTATAATTGTTTATATAAAAATAAAATACAAAATCCGTGATTTAAAGAATTACATTTCACCCTAAAAGACCCATTTTATTACAAAATATCGAATTATCCTTCCTCATTGAGTCTCTACTATACAAATGCAACACTAGCTACTTCTCTGCAAAATTCCATCAATATTAGTTACATAATTTTGGTGTGTTTTTTAGCCAACCGGTAAATGCACTTTCACATTATAATAGTAGAAAGGATTTTGTCATACGGTTCAAAGCGCTTCAGATATTTGGAACAAATTTACATATTCATGAAGGGATCACAGAAGAATTATAGTATCACTGAAGGTGTTGTTCAAATAACGTTTCTTTACTAATATTAAAAAGTTATTCCCATTCAACGATAAAGGAATTGTACACGACTGAATAAATGGTGAAGAGAACTAAGAACTAGTAGAAATTATGTTTGTATGGCAAGATAATAAAAAATAAATTACATTTGTTCGAACTGGGGGTATTGGTGAATACGCTTCTTAGATAGTCCAGAACAATTGAAACAGGGCACAAAAAGCAATGGAACATTATTCTATTTATGTAATGCGGTTANATAGTCCAGAACAATTGAAACAGGGCACAAAAAGCAATGGAACATTATTCTATTTATGTAATGCGGTTATCCACAAAAGGGTACAGCTATTACACACGAATAGAAGACCTTATACATTAATTGGACCTAGAACTTGCTTACAATAAGAGTATAGAAACAAAGCAGTAAACTGTGTAGGAAAGGACTACTGCACTGCATAGAATTCTTTAATAGGAAATTAAAGTGGAAAATGTTGAACGAAACATTTGGTGAATTTCTGTTCATTTACGAAGATATTTATCAATTTATGAACGGATGTGACTATGTTACAAAATTATAATACAGATTAAAACTATTTTTTGGCGTAGAAAATGAGGGAGAATATTCATAATTTTCCCACTTTAGGCATACGACATGTGGTTTATTTATGAAAGTACTGTTTAAATAATGCTACGCGTTACGGTAAAATCAAGAAATTTCGTAAATTTCTAAACGAGAAATGTTCTATATAATTTTTAAAAATAAATCAAATAGAAACATTCGAGTGATTTTTTTGAATTCTGGACAGTAAATTATTATGTCAAGAAACTAAAAACTGACGCTAGATTCACGTCTCGCATAATAATTCCAAAAGTGTATGGTGGGTAATAAAGAATGTATTTATTTTATTTTCTCTTCTTAATGTCTTACAGCGTTCGGGCCCTTTGGACCACTTTTCCACCTAACCGTGTAGACTTGGGTGAGGGAATTGGGAACGAGGGATGTTGGATTGCCAGAGAACGTTTGGACCGACCTTTGTCTGGAGTGGGAGAGGGTAGCCCTCGCTAAAAATCTCACCAAGTTTGTCTGAGCAAGGTTTGAATCCAAACTCTATTTTTCGGTGGTGTTGTGAAAACGAAGTCACTACGCCACCGCTGTCGTCGGTGATGTGGCAAAAACTTCGGATACAAGCGGCTTTCCTCATGGTTCAATTTTCTACTAATTCGCCTTTTTTCTGTTCTTTAAAGCTTTAACGTCGTCTACACCAGATTACTCTTTTCATATGAAATATTGAAATTTTGGTAATTATAATATGAAAATAAATAATGAAGCAGTAAAAGATATTATTCACCTCTTACATTACACTACCTAAACTCACTCCCATGGAATCGGAGGATTTGAATTGGCCTCTTAGCGGTCGCTTCACAAACGGGCACGGAGTCTGATAAATATACACTGGAAATGGCCACCGTTGTCGTCGACGCAGCGCTGTGCTCGATTTATCAAACTGTGAGACACGCGTAGAAACTCTGTTTGTGTGAAAGCAGTTACAGCGTTTTCAATGTTGTGCGGTTTCCAGAGTGTGAGCATTTTGTGAGTACACATGATCAATAAATTTTCCTCGCAGGCAGAAATCGTAAGGGAAGAGATCTGAGAATCGAGGTGGTCAGGTGATTTTACTGCATCTGATGACTGTTTTCTCCTTACCGAACACCTCATCCACGTAACAAGGTTCTCAAGGCAGAGTGTTTTGTTGCAATGACGTCACCAGTGGCAATTTCAAGCATTTTCTGTGAAGGACAGTTCTACTGTTCATTAAGAAGGGTCAATGTCAGAATTACAATTATTTCCGGGTTAGTTTATTTTTTTCCCACTTTGTACCTCTATACAAACAACTCCTCTACCCCCGAACGTCTGCAACGTCTACGAAAAAACCGCAATTTCCGTTCGCCAGAGACGAGAAAATTTCAATAGTCCAACCGTCTAAACCATTTCAAATATTTTCATCAGTTTTGACAAGGACCCATCAAAACTTTAAAACATTGAAATAAACATTATCTTTGCATATTATGTTTCTACTACATACCTAACAAAAACATCCACGTACTTCTCTATTCAATTTTGTTTAGCAAAACTCGGATTAATCTAATGAAAACCGAAGTTTGAGACTTTACTATTCAAAACTTTTCAATCTGTCATTCTGTACACTTACTCGATTCAAGCATGACTGTCCCTTTTGTGTAACTAGATTCTTGGCTTATCATTGATGTAATTCAAGAGTTAAAGAGGAGAGTTAAGGGTTCTACACTTTCGTTTCGCACGTGGCCTACTTCAAATAAAATTCGTGTGAAAAATGTAAATTACTCAACGCACTCCGGGGGAGGTGACGGAGACAATTGATCTCATTACACTGCGTTTACACAGCGTTGCGGGGAAAAGGGTGTTAAATATAGTGTTACAAAATGTTGTTTTATAGGATTCTATGTCAGCAAATTTCCAGCAAAAGCATCCCCCCCCTAGATGTTGCCAATTGTTTTGAATTTGTTACATTTTTGTCGTCTAGAACATTTTAGTTTTTGTTATTGTAAGGATTTTTCGAAATAATACGATTTTTTGTGTTATAACTAAAAAAAGTCAAAGTTCTTGGAGGCGAGGAAAATTTATTGCCAAGTTCCATCGAAAATGATACTAATAATCCCTCAGCTTAAGCGACGCCAGTAAGTGTCTCATGATTTATGTCAGTTACTGACACAGAGGAGGATATTTTATGCCCAAGACTTCTCTCCCCTATTCCTCCGTTCCTTCCCTAGAGAGCTTCTCTGTCCGGGGCTGACGTCCGAGTTATCGCCGAGAAAGGGCGCACTTGCCAGGACACGCACCCTGGCAATGTGTCGGGAGTGGGGGGAGGGAGAAGGTACGTTTAGCCTTTGCCGCCCGCCCGTGACATTTCACCGGTGGCAGCGTTCGTCTCCACCGTTGCGCCAACGGAGGCGTGCCCTGCCTCCGCCTCCGCCGCCGCCTCCGTCACCGCTACTATCCCTCCCGAACTAATTGCGACGTTCCGGAAGTGCGGCATCGCGCGCCGGAAGCGCCCTCGGCGCCGGAAGTGCCCTTACGGATACGCGCTGCGCCTGGCTTCTTCGCAGCTACGGACTCTCGGCGTCGAAAATCGTGATATGAAGTGTGGGGAATTTGTAGGAGTTGCGGTGAAGTGTGTTTGCGTTGTATTTTGTATTCCAAGCGAATTCGCATCTCCGTAAATGAACTTCTTCTATTGAACATTTTCATCGGAAATGAAGAATTCTTCAGGTGTTTCCAGGATCTGTTATACAAGTATTCCAACAAACGACTGTGTATTGCTGTTTTAATACATTCTTCGATAGTTTAACAATTCCGACTTCAGAAAATGTTTTCTTTTCTCAGTACATAACGAAAGTACAAGTTTTGTAAGGAAGTTATCAGTGTAACCCGCACTGGATGGAGCAACTGCTGTCTCGGTAACATCCACTCTATTTTACGGAGTGTACCAATATGTGATGGAGAAATAAATAAAACCAAAATGTATTGAGTCAAGTCGAAAGGGAAAAACATGAACTTATCTCTCTGGAAAAGTCTTAAAATTATAGACCTGATTATTAGGATACATTTCATTTTCCTCAATAAGTTTTTCCGAGAAAGAGCTTTGAAGTTCAAGAAAAACACTATTAAAATAAAACTGCGAGAAAAAATTTGGGAAATGAGAATTTGCTTTTTATCAAGAGCTGGTGAACGAATAGCAATAAAATTTAATTCCAAGAATGTGATTGAATTCGTACAAGAAATATTCTAATTCAACGTTAAATGGAAATCTTGTCGTTAAAAGCTATAATAATCAGCCTTTAAAATTAGCGAGGGACTAATTTTACGATGAAATAAATAAATTTACCATTACGCAATTTTAGTGATTGGAAACAATTTTAACATTTTTCTCCTCTATTTTAATGACTAATTTGTTCTAGGGTCATGAGGAAAGCTAAAAGAAACGTCTCTTATAATTTTAATTCAATCTCTGCCAGTCAGCAAATTACTAGTTGTCATCGATTAATGAAGTTAAAATGTTGTACGGGTTAATGAGGTTAGAGTGCGCGCTTTTATTTTGAGCATTTAATATAATATTCATATTGATTAAACAGAGTTTGATAATGAAAAAAAATAAAAATGCGTATAAATATTACTATTCAATACATTCGCATTTGTTTTATTTAGTTAAAAAATAAATATTAAGTGGTAACAAACAAGAAAATTTCTTTCTGTCATCAATAAACATGTTGTTTGGATATATAACTAAATATTGATTGTCTTCAATCGACACTTAAAGAACGAAAGTGAATGCGTTTAATTTGAGTAGTTTATATAAAGAATGACTATCATGGTGGACTTAAAACGTGAGTACACATTTTATTTAATTTTTTTGTTGGTAAATTTATTTCCTTTTTACTAATAATAAGAGCGTTTTTTTGCGATAGTTGGTAGATTTCTCTCCAAATTTAACAAGAAAGATTCCTTTACTGTATTTTTATCTTAATTTATCTTAATATATATCACTTGAATTTCAGCATATTTTAGAGAAGGATGCATTAAATTCTAAACTTTTCTTGGCACATATAAAATGTGAGAGTTGCCAAGTAAATGGAACTCTCTTGACTTCTTAGATGTTTCGTCTGCAATAACAATGAAAAAGTTTACTCCAGTATCATTTTCTTTTTCTTCTCGAGAGAGAATTCCAAGTTTTTGATAATGCAGTTTTAACAGTTCCTGATGTTTCATTTCGTTAATGGCATTATTCCGCGAGTCTCCAAGTTGTGTTCATACGAAAAAAACCTAAACAATTCCATTTTCGTACAATTCCTTTAGAGAAAGAAATGGAGTAATGAAGTTTATATTATATTTCAACTGTTCTGGATTACAGTGAAAATATTTTTTCTGGGGTAAAATATAATATACAACTTTTTATGTATGTGATTTTAAAATCATGCTTAGCCCAGAGAACTTATGAGACGCGGTTCGCAACACGTCTTAAACATAATAGTCCATATTTTTTAAATTATGTAATAGGCTTATCGATACTACTAAAAAAGGAGAGTTTACCCGATAATATTAAATCATAGATGTGTATGAAAGTGGCACAAAATTTTGAATGATATTTTAAATTCTCAGTCCTCCTTAAGAGGTGATAATTGAAAATTCATTGCTTGATATATAATTTATTTTTGTATTATTGGGTCTAGTGATGTTATTAACTAAGTCAACGTATCACAACGTAGTTTACTAAACTTCTGTATACCGAATGTAGAGATGCCATAGAACGTTCGGGAACCAACGGCTCAGAATTTGCTAGTATGAAGCTCATAGTCGGATAATAATTTGTACGATTTTGGGTAAATACATTACTTTCAAAGGAAACTATTTGGTCACAAATAAAGCTCCTTGATATAGCCGATTGATGTCATAAATGAACCGATCAGAAGCTGACTGGTCAAACGGAGGTCGCCCTCTATGGTCGTCTGATCTAACTTCGCGACCTAACCAACTTGTAGAGATTGACGCTTCAGGAGTAAACCGAGGTTCCTCATTACAACAGATTGGTTAATTAAGCTGATGCTGTGGAGACCAGCGAGTTTCAGGGTTCACTATGCCACGAACGCTGTGTCTCCTTTGTACCGTCATAGCATTCTGCTTTATTCGTGTGCAGTGGCAGATCAAGGATTTTATTTTAAATGGGGCTTGCATACAGGGGTGTAGAAGTAGGGAGTATTCGTAAAGTTTGGAGCAAAATGATACAATTTTGAAGCAATTTACGGTTCTGTAAGAATATTTATTTCTACTAGTCAATGCATATAGCAGGTTGAATAAAAGAATATTTATAAAATTCTTACTACTTTGTGTGAATTGACTATTTTTACCATCCTTCTAGATAGTGTAAATAGACCTTAACGAAGCTCAACTTAGCACTTACTTCACAACATTTTCTGGATTAGTGTTGAAAATATTTGCTCTTATTTTTATTGAATATTTATCAGTTATTTACAAGGACACATAACATGGTGTAATGATTATATTGGCGTTAATTTTTCGAAAATTACTTTTTTGAAGGCAAAACGTTTTCGAATGTCAAGTTGGACGGTGCATCAAAGGTAATTGTGAATTGGAAATGATGTAACAAAAAGGGGAAAGAAGTTTGAAATATATTTCTTACTCATAAATGAAAAAGTAGAGAATAAATAATTCTATATTTGCTGATATTTTGTACCCATTTTGCCTTGGAGGAATGTGTATTTATTGTATGGGAAAATTGCGTGAATTACTTCTTCCTTTTCTTGATGGTGTACCAATCTTTGATCCAAATAATAGCCTCCTTTTGATATTTATATTTATACACTTCGCCGCGTCCGTCGAATTTTCGATCCCAATACATGACGCGACTGCACCATTTCATTAAAAGTCTTGTAAAATCTAAATTACTCGACAAAAATTTACGATCTAAAGACTTTTTTATCATTATTAATTGTACAAAATAAAGAATTCCTTAAATTTTATCTTGAGTGATTTTTCCTTCATGATTTACTCTCTTAAATTGGAATATTTTAACACTTCTATTGTTAATGACGTTATTTTTTGTTGATAGACACAGGCTGTCTCGGACATTTTTGCAGTGCTCTTTGAGGCAAACAATATTGTCATATATAGTTGTCACCTATCTCTTCCAGATTTTATCGATATTTATTGACAAAAATCATATCTATCTTTCTCATTACGCTTAAAAAAAAAATAGTTGGGCTTTGTTCATCCTGGACGTCTAAACTATCTTCTTGCTAAATTTCATCACGGTCGGTTCAGTGGTTTAGTCGTGATCAGGTAGCAAACAGACAGACACACTTTCGCTTTACGCATTTATATATTAGAATTGGTTAGTAAGTTACTTAACACTCTATCTGAATAAGTAGTTTTCCACCAACAATTAAATAATAGTTTACTCTTTACGTATTGTAGATATTATTTTTTTATTACATGACATTATTTTTTAATTCTTTTTCATTTTCCAATGTGAATTATATTTAGGGATTAAAGTTGTTAAATGTTACCAATATACATACAGTATTAATTAAGATTTGAAAGAAATTGCGATTTAATACAATTCTCAACAATTTTTTGTTTTTTAACAATGTACAATATAAAATGCATCATACTTCCCACTCATTGAATGATAGCATTTTTAGACTATCTAAATTTATATTTATTTGCTCGTTNTACAATATAAAATGCATCATACTTCCCACTCATTGAATGATAGCATTTTTAGACTATCTAAATTTATATTTATTTGCTCGTTAGTGTTTCGCGGGATATTTAAAACTGGTATTTAATATAATTTATATGAATATATCTTATTTGATGTATTGTTGATAATTTACCGTTTTAGCATTTACTCAACCCCTAAAAGGTACGCGCAATTTTAAGGTGGGATCAGCATCGAAGTTAGTAAAACCACTGAGATGTATAATTATTTTCTTTATAATTTTTATAGTTGTTTTAAAACACAATAATACGAATATCAATGAAGAATAAACATGATTTTATTTGTGACTATCAGTATATATTATAGTACAAGCAATATTCAAGGTCTCACTTAACTCGTTTGAAATGCATAAGATCATGTACAAACATAGCACAACGTTTTCGTGATTTGTGCATCTCACCTCAGATAAAGTTAGATAACTTTCTCGAGTGTCCTGTGACCTACAGATAAAAATTATGTAAAAATACTACGTAAATCAAGGTAAGCTTCCATCACTTTCGTAGTTTAAATGTTGGTTATTTTTCGAAAATAATCGTTTTCTCCATAAGACGCCATGTATTACACCATTTATAATTGAAATTATTTTATTTAAATGGTCGGTGAGGTATGTTTTTCATGTTGAAATAACAATAATTATATATTTATCTGTTTATTTATGTTGATTTAAGATATTTTTGTTATATTACCTTCAATGAAATGAAAGAAACAATGCGATAAGTTCGTGAGCCGTTTTACTTTTACTTACAGCACTGCTCCCAATGAGCTATCCCATTTTCTTCTTAGAAAGTGAAAGATTATTTTATCCTTATACGAGATCTCATCTTAAGTTAACCCAAAATTCTAACTTAGCTGTAAAGTTTTGGAGACCCCTTGAGAGGCATTTGTTTGGGTCGTTCCTGCGTTGAAATAGCCGTTGCTCCACCCTAGCGCTCCAAGCGGTGAAGTTGTAACGCTATCTTGGGGACACCATCGCTTGCGGAGACCTCGTCTTTTGTGTGTACACAACGGTGTGACAAAATGAGCGGAAATCATTTTACGACAAGACAAAACGTTATTAATATAGAGACACTTCTCGATGATTGTTTAAAATAGGAAAACAATATTATAGATGGATAATATTCTCCCAATAACTGTTATTATGTTTTTACGTATCGTAGTGGTGTAGATAATTTATAACTAAACTTATAATGTCATATAAAATCTAAATGTAGATTCTTTATTTTGAAAAAATAATGCAAACTTTAAGATTTCCATTATTGTCCCGTATTTTTAAAATCATGAAGATAAATCCTAATTTTGTAACATTAATAAACAAAATTTACTCGAGATATCTTTCTGGATTTAGAAACAATATTGTAACAAAAATTACAAAATTTACTTCACTGAGGACGTGAGAACGTAACTAGGATTTTATGTGATGTGGGAAAGCAATGCGTTTTTTTAAGATAAAGTAGCGAGTTAATAGTCCATATTGATGAAGTTTATGATTTGCTTCTTTGAATTTGGTACGTATGTGTTTGTTGAACTGTAAGTGAGTAATGATGTTCTATTATTTCATGGTAGAGTTTAATGATAATTATTTTATACGAATTAATTTAAATGTTATAAGCGGAGGAAAGGAAGGAAAGTGAATATTTTGGCTGGAAATTTTTTAGGGGTTTTCCATTGATTGCGTTAAAATACATACTAAATTTGTTCCTTATTGTGGCTATGTGAAAGCTGGTTACGAGGAGAACAGTACCGTCGATAAAAATAGCAATGTGCTTGTGCCTAATCATGGGGATGTCTACTGTATAAAAATTAAAAGAAAATGTGTTAATGAGGTTCCTTAGGTTAAACATGATCTATTGGAAACAGAATACCCTCGAGGTTCACGAAGAGCTATGCAAATATTAGTGAAAATTAACACTCCTCTTGACTATATTTATCTAAATGGATTTAATTTATATTGTGGGTAGTAGGAATTTTTTATTGCTAGCCATAAATTAATTACTGATGGTAGTGTAATATTTTAGAGGTTCAGGCAATTTCAGCGTAAAAATTGGAAAACAGGCATTTTTTTTTGTTAACTCCCATTGCTATAAATATTTCATAGACCTCTTTATATTTTGATTCTCATAATACTTTTACTTATTAAATAGAGCTGTCAAGAATTCCGAAATAAAAATGAATTTGTTAATACTTTTTTTAAATTTTACCAGAATTACAATTTGAACATATAATGCAAGTTTTTGGTAAAAACAAGTTCTTCTTCCCCTTGTAAGAATTGTATTGCAACAACGACAATAATAATCTATCCTCTTTCTTGTTTCACGAGGCAAGACAACACAAAAAGTAATAACAACAAACAATATGTGATGTTAAAATTAACGTCTCTTTCATCGTACAACGCATAACTTACCATTCAAACCTGTGCATACTGTACCAGATATTATACTAGAGTTAAGAAAGTTTTCAGGTCTTAGGATATAACATCTTAAAATGTGTTGAGTAATTTTTCAAATTTGTATTTAGTATCAAGTTTAAACATTATTTTCTTCCTTTTTGCTTGTGAATTTTGAGGACACGTTTTTAAATGCGTTTGAGAAGCGCGATGAAGGGTTCAGCACTATTGAGGAACAGAATTCAAGCTGTAATTAATGTGAAGGTGATTATTATATAATTCAATATTGATTTGAAGATATTATTGAAAGTACTAAGACTCTTTCCGGTATTTCTGTAAAATCATTCGAACAACCATAAAATGTAACTATCTCTGCCTTAGATTAGACGCCCACCCTTAATAAGAAAGATGTCTCGTTGGTGCTTGGAGAAGCACATAAATTCTCTCCGAGGGGATGGGATGGTGTCAACGCAGCTCTTGGTGGAAACCCCTTGGATCTATGCAAGTGCCTTTGCTGCTATCTCAAGAAGACCTTGTGTTCGATCACCGAATCTAGCGGCGCTTGGTGGAAACGTACGACACACTTTTGTTTATCAGGAAGTAACACGGGAGATAACAATTGAATTGTTTCTTAATATATTTTCCGAGTTTCCGTAAATACTTGTACAGTCTTGTACAAGATTCGGAAACGAATTGAATAAAGTAGATTTGGAAAAGACTTCGATTAAGAATTGTGTTGCCCAAATATCAAAAGTCATGGAATAATAAAATGGCTTACGAAAATATTCTAAGTCCCGCGTGCTTGGGGATTTGGATCAGTTAGGTTTGCAATGCCACGTCTCTGCGACGGGGAAAGAGCACCTCACTTTCGTTCGACCAATCGTATGCAAACTTGAAACTGCATCCATATTTAGCGGACCAATAGAAGACTAGTCCAGGCGAAAATACCTTTATTAAATAGCAACGAGAGAAAATGTTTTATTACGCCTCTATTAAATAAATAGTAGTAAATTTTTATTGTACACATCTTGGACATACGCAACAAAATATTCTTTATTTTCTTAACTACAATAAAGTTTATTATTCTCTATATTTAATGACACCTTAAGTGTTGTTGTGTCGCAACGCCGTCCTAGGGAATATAGAACATATTAAACTTCTCCGAAAAGAAAGTACTTCTTACTGTAAAATCGATATTGTTTAATAACAGAATTTGAATATTATCGCAAGATATCGTATGAATTTCGTTAGACACATTCAGGAATTACTTATAAATATTCTTATTATCTCTGAATTATATTCAGTGGTGCAAAGAACTCAAAGCTCATTGACATCAATTAATGTGTGTTGTTTATTGTAATTTCAAATGATATTCAGCTCTTTTGTACTATTTTTAGACGTCAATCGGAAATCAAGTGTCATGGAAAGCAATTTGGTATAAAATAAATGAATAATACTAAATGTTTATTCTAATGATATCTTCAATAATTTTAAACTAATAAATCAATTACGTGTGTAAGAAATGTATAGATGTAAGATTAACCGCTTGGCTGTAATCCTGCAACATATAAAACAACATGCTCAGAGAGTAACATCTCTAAAGAGTTTATTTTTAGTTCTCAGAAAATATAACAAAAGGAACATATCACTTTACAATTGAGTTGTATTCTTTCTTTCGTTATTATCGATATTCCTCAGAATTCATTGGTTTCAATAGCAAAAGGGGGCAAACCAGGTAATTCAGAAACACTCTTTATGTCAGTTTTTACGAATAAACATGATTGTTCATATTTGAAAAAATAAACATATTGATTATAAATAAATAAATAAATTTTATTGTCAAAAAACAGTACACACTGCGTATGACCACGTGGAGGAAAATAAACTAATTTGCTCTCCGGAAGCAAGCAAGGGACCATCCCATCAATTCCGATCAAGGGCCCTAAGGCAGAGGCGGATACAAATTTTTTCTGCATACGTTCCTAGATAAGATAAAAAGTTACATGCAAGTTAGAATACATATATAATATAAATATGTTTGTAATTTAACGCAAATATGTTTGTAAATTTACATTTACAAGTTATTATCGAACTATAGATTATTCTGAGTATACTGTTTAAAAATCGTAAGAGTTGAAAAAACACTAAATTCACGATTTATTGTTACAATAAACACGCCCCTAGACAAAGCCTAGAGAACCT
>NNCF01133735.1:199033-218774 GCA_002313205.1 Laupala kohalensis
CAGGATATATTGGTCTCTACGCTATTCGAGTGTTCCTTTGGAATGAGAGATAGGAGTGTGACTAGCCTATTTAAGGGAATTGAAAAATAGAATATTGCAAGAAGCTACTCAAATCGAAACACAAACAGAGCAATTAAAAAGTTTCAAAAACAATATACTTAAACCATTAATCTATATCTTAATCAAACAAAAACAAATTCGTTTATTTATGTAAAGTTAATGGAATTATTGGATGATTCTACGATTGAAAAATGCATGTTTATTAGTAAGTCTTTCATATTTTGTTCGTTATGAGGAACGCGCTTGAAACTGTAGGTTGCGAATACGGAATTCAAAAACTTTCCATTTATCTTCATCATAGGTTTCACCGCGTGGAAAATCGTACTCCTTTTTTGGATTTCAAATGCAAATCAAATGAAAAAAAAGCAAAATTAGCTAAATTAAATTGTTGTTAATCGACTTGTGTTAAAGACGCCGCTTTAAAAAGTATAAAATAATAGTGTCCCGTGAGACTATCGTCCAAAAACGTACTTGAAGCTGGATAATTTTTCATAACGTTGATCTTATAGAANATCCTTCTTATTTCAATTCGTAGCAAGACATACAATTATAGGCGCGACATGAATATATTTATATTGAAAATATTGTCTGGTTATAAATTACAGAAATGCTTATAAATTTTTACTCAATATCTTTATCAAAATGAATTACGCTTTTACATATTTCTAAACCTTTGGTTAGTTCAGTAAACAGTGTTCTGGTGTATAGTCATATCACATGTATTTTTCAGTAACTACAATACTACAAAATATATTGCATAATTCTCATGGAAATTAGAAACTCTAGAATTTTTTTTTTTTTNTTTCTTCTTAACGGGATATTTAAGAATGTAAACACAGGGTACATTAAATTTTAAAAAATAAACAAAATTTCGTCGTCAAATATATTATTGCATACTATCATTCGCAAATGAACGAACTAAAAATACCGTAACTTACGACTTTATGTATAGAAATTATTTTATAGAAACGTTGAACAAAATTATTAAAGTGTACGGAGGCGTCGTATACTTAGGATATGTATTAGCGCATGGTTCTTTGGCATCTTTATCGAGTGTAATAGATACAAAAGGCTACAAACAAAAATAATACAACAGTTGAAAATATTCGAGAACCATTGAGGTCTTTGAGAACGTCTCTTAACGTGAATATCTATCTTTTTTTGACAATAAATACCTAATCTCCTTTTTTGACAATAAAATTTATCATTAAAATTTATTTATTCAGGAACCTTGTTTATTCTATGTAGAACATCAATGAGCAAGAAGAGAAAACCTTAGTTACAAGGAAGATGCAAGAAGAGCTGCCCTCGACAGCGGTTATCAACAGGGGTTGCCATAGAAACGTAATGTGACACTGGACGAGAAGCAACTTCTTGGAAATGAATATGTGGCACAAGGATTCATCTCCTGCATGTAACTTCAGAGGCGCCGTAGCGGTAGTTAAGGAAACATTGTGAGGTAGTTTTAACAGCTCTGACGAAATATAACATTCACTTTATAATAATGAATTCTATTTTAGAAAATTCCTTCAACGCTTGTCATTTCATTCCCAGTAAAAAATAAAGGATGTGGTGCTACTCTCGCCTGGATTCTTATTGAAGGAAAATAGACAGAATTTTCTCATAAACGCTAGTGATTCTCAGACCCTTATAAGTAATAACTGAAACATTCGGATAAATGTTTGCTTTTAAACTGATGGATAATTACATTGATGGAAAAGGGTTTTAACGTACACAAGATAAAAAATCTGGAGTGTGTCCCACTCAACTTTCCAACAATAATTCTTTTAAAAATACCCATTTGCCATAAAACTAAATCGTAAAACCATTTATATATTAACACTAAAACATGCATAATTATAAAAAATAACATTAAACACACAAATATGTATAAAAAAATTTCTTCAGACACACACACATACATACGACATTTGACATCGTCGTANTTCTTCAGACACACACACATACATACGACATTTGACATCGTCGTAAAAATTTGAAAATAGACTTTCATGGAGTCAACTCGTATAGATCTGAAGAGATCCCGAAATTGTTTCTTTGATCGATTACTATACTTTCCTTATACAGACTGTATAATTGGAAAGTAAAAATTATGAAGCAACTCAAGTATGAGATTATGTGTAAAGTATTTACTACTGAAAAAACTAATATCACTCAGCATCAATTCATGTCCTGAATTCTCTACAAGCAGCAGGAACGTTTTAAACAATCCTCACTATTATTTGAATCTGTTCTCTCTGTATATGAACAAGATAACTCATTTCTATGAAAAGTATTGAATTGGTTTTATTTTACGTATCTTATATTTGGGTTTGGTATTAATCTTTTTATATCGTATTCATATACTTTTAGTAAACCGAATTATAATCGTACTATAAATTGTGATTGGAAATAGTAAGTTGAGCATATATTTCTTCCGTGTACCCTACACGTGGAGGACATGTGATAACTTTCGGTCATATGAAAATGGCCACGAGCCGGGAATCGAACCCGGACCTCCTGTATTGATCACAGAGGTGTTAACCACTACACCATCCGTTCACCTTCCACAACCGCACATATTTCCATCCAGACCTAAACCTCGGAAGTCATGAGTGAAAATGGTTAACAGTTGCGTAAGGCGAACGGGTGGTGCAGTGGTTAACACCCCTGCAATCAAAGCAGATATTTCCGGGTTCGATTTTCCAGGCTCGTCGCCATTTTCATCTGACCGAAAGTTATCAATAATAAGTTGAGTTCATAAATACATTAGTAATGAGATGCAGCTTTCTTTTCGTGAAAGACATTTGAATAATTTTGCACTATTTTGTGGTATTTTCGCGTAAGTGGGCTTACGAAGGGAGCTTCGAGTGAGTCGGAATATACCATGAACTTTTATTCACACATAGGACTATTACACATTTTATAAACCATTATCAGTAAGTCATTTTTAGTCAAATTTGTCCATTAAATTTCTTCTTCAAATAAGTTTTGTAACACGTACACAGTGAACCGCCGAGTGAGTAGAGCCCAGTCCGAGGTGTTGGTGGTCGAACTCTTCGTTAGGGAATGGGAGAGAACCTCCGATAACGATAAGGGCAGAAATATGGAACTCTTTCTTATTTTTCTCTCTCTACTATTACATAATTCACAGCACACGGTAGGAGCGATAGAACCAACATAGTTCTTTTTGTGCACTACAGAGATCCTAACCCATCAAATCCAAACCAGGTCATTGGAACACGAAGATTTTTCAATATTTGAAATACGAAACTTTGGGAAGTACTTACATTTTTATAGATAAACAGTTATTAACTAAATAGTTAATATTAAGAAAAGTTCTGCCATCTAAAAGTTTTATTCATAAAAATATATTTCATTAGATAAAGATGATATTAGGAAACGTAAATCCGGTCATGAGAAATACGCAAATTTATTGAGATCTCGAATTCTATTGGAAATAATTAACTATAAATTTTTAACGCAGAAAAATGTGAATCCTATTTAGTGTAATCGGATGCAACATATCTGAACGAGTTAAGACTCTGTGTTTAAGTTCCTAGATTCGTGTTTTGTTCATTGTACATTACATGCGTGATTATTTTATCTAGTTTGATACATTTTCCATAATTAGACTGCAGAAGTTATTGTTTTTAAAAAATTATATGATACTTCAAGTTATTCGTAAGCTTTTTTATTTCGCTCTGCGTTGCAAATGCTTCGAGCTAATTTTGTAGACTATATGTATTTTACTGATAATATTCACTTCCATACTCTGGTTCATTATGAACAATGACCGCACAGTATTTGAACAAAATTATCCACTTACGTTGTTTGTAGTCACTCATTGTATTCGGACCTTACAGTTTGCATATTTGATCATGAATATATACTGCTGACATGTGTTTTGCTGTCAGAAATGGAACCATAGACCGTATTTCGTAGTCGGTGGACCTTTGTATTGTCTTGAACATTTTAACCTCACAGTGAAATCGTACAAGGCACCACTCTGAAATAAAATGGGGGTTGCTTGTGCGATAGGCATGCCGAAGACTGCCCTACATTGGCATTTGAACAGTTAAATCAGAACGAACTCAGATATTATCATTCATTCATATATGAGGGTGATTTTTATGTATGCGTGTGTATTAGTTTATTGTCCTCCACGTGGTCATACGCAGTCTGTACTGTTTTTTGACAATAAATTTATCATTATTATTACGTTATTTTAAATGTGTTGGAGAGAAAACCTAACATAAAGAATCGATCAAACAATGGTGTGTAGGAGATTAGGTGTTTGTGGAGAACTGCTCTGTACATGATTCTAAAAAAACATATCTTGACAATAAATTTATTTATTTATTCATGACTAATTACTACTCATAACTTTCGATTACCTTCTCCGAAAGGGAAGATTGCATCGTCTGCGGCCAAATGAAAATTACGACGGACTAGTACTGCAAACCGGGACTTCCAGCCTTGGCAGCAGGTGTTCTACCGCTACACCACCCGTAAACGCAACATCCTCCTGGTCTGTGGCCAGATATGTCCGGGTGTAATTTGTGTATGCACACATGCGGTGAAAGCAGGAGGTGCCAGGTTCGAGTCCCGGTCTGTCGCGATTATCTCTTTGCGGTACACGATGCATGACTAATTTTATGTTGCTAACTTGGTTATCATTTGAACATTTTGCTTTCTTTCTTGATTTGTCAGTGGATACGACAATTGTTTTAAAGATATCAATGGGGACTCAAAAAGTATTATTCAAAACCTGCTGCTACTAAAGTCACGAGATGTCAGCTAGTACATAATACTTCATTGTCTCGGCCACATTCCTACCAGCCTTTGCAGCGCCGTACATCACTTTCCCCGAGATCTCTTTGCCAACCTCGTCACGTAACCCCCGTCGTCGCCGCTTGCTTTCTCTGAGTTACAGCCACCGCTGGCTGTCTCCGACCGCCACGCGACGGCGGGGCATTATGGAAATGTTTACTCAAACACTCGCTTTGCTGCAATGTTTGAGCACACGGCAGAGTACGAGTCTTAATTTTATTGCACACGGAATAAAAGCGTGGCAAAGACGAATTTATTAATAATATTTAAGTAGTTAAGTTCCCACAACTTCATCCGAGTCAAGTTCTGAATTTTGGGTGCTCATTACTAGTTATATTATTTTACAGCAGCACTCCTCCTAACTGGCCTCGGATCAATCGATAGTCGGATTAACCGGTCTATTGCGTGGAATAGTTTTTTTCTCTGTTTCAGAGTGTGATAGCTAGTTGGTTGTGAGTCAAACATTGATTTTTCGAGAGACCTTTGCGGTTAAGTAAAACGTGGTGACGCGGCGTCAGTTTGCAATGTGTTTGTCTCGTGAGGCAGAACGATGGAGGGGGAGGGAGTTTGCCAGTTTGATTCCCCTCTTGCTTCAGAGTCTTTTTCTCTACGAATCAATTTCTTCGTGTTCGTTTATGTATGTTTGAACATTCAGTACAATATAATGAGTTGCAATGACGTATCGTTTCCTTGTTCGTGATAAACTGATAAAATTGTAGCTCCGTTTTCATAACATCGATTTTTCACGGTAACCTCCGATTAACCGAATAAATGGGTAACCAGCCAAGGACTCGATCCGGTTAAGAGGGGTTGTACTGTAATTAACATCTGTTAAAATGACTATTGATGGATCATAAACAAATCAAAGAATATTAATTAAGAAAGAGACTGGGCAACAATAATCTCAATACGTGCTAATTTGTGTCTGGTAAATAAATCATATGGGTAGTTAATATGTGCGTGCTAACTAAGTCATGAGGAAAGCGAAATAATAAAGAAAGAAAGATGGTTATATGTTCACCGAGAATTCATACAATGGTATTTAAAGTTATTTTATATAAATAAATAATATAGCTATTTCTTCGGTACGTAAGTACATTATAATTATTCTTCAGTGTTTCCTCGAGACAAATGTAAAGTTCGTTTCTGTGTGATGATTTTACTCTTTAATTAAATACAACATTAAATGTCTCTATAATATAGATGTAAAGTTGTATACCTATCTTTATCAATTATGTTGTTGGGTGGAGAGTAAATACTAATGTGATTAACGAATCGGATTTCTTTCATATAATTGAGTAAAATGCAGAATAACACATATGTACAGACTTGGATCAAGAGGAAATTTAACAATTTTTTCCGTTAAAACGTTGTAGTAATATGTCGAACTCTGGTAAAACTGCCGACAAAAATTGGTGAACGTTTCGGCAACGGGAGTCACATGCAGTAGCCTCTCTGTTAGCATAACAAAAAAAGACATCAGTGAAATATGTGCTCAAACTCTTCTTTTATGATTTAATTTTGTTTTCCATTTCAAAGTAAGGAAAAAATTATTTGACTCTTTCAATTTGTTGAAAATTTATTGAGCTCGGAAGTAAAAAGGTAATTTTGCACCAGGATATCCAATACAACTTATTTCTGATTTTGTTTTATCCATTAGCATTTAGAAGTTAATACTGTAATGACGAGGTTTTATTTTATGTTGGCAGTTCATTTCGATTATGCAAGTGAACTATGCTTTTGGAATGGTTCCTGAAAACATTACAATCAACAAAACAGAAGGAAACTCATTGAAACCAGTAGTGCTATCTCTAATTACGACTGTTAACTCCAGAGGGCTACTTAACCCCTGACTTATGAAGGGCTGCTTCGGTGTGACGACAGAGACAACGAGGATCACGAACAAAGAGCAATTACATGAAAAACGTATGCTGTGTAATGGGAGCGTTAAAACTTCGTCGCTGATCGGAAATAGCCCCATTAATCGTGTTAAAAGTGAGGAGCGAGAGATAAAACGGCTCAATACAGAGTTGAATGAGAATCATATTACAATCTTATCAGTCTCTACGTACGCTTTCAATACTGTCAGTCATTGAGAGATGAAAATACAAGGAGATAATGTGCTTATGATATCTTCTCTCTTGATATCATAAAACAATGTCATATCTAGTCATTCATCAGACAAGTGTGAGTGTTATCTTAAGCGTTTACAAATTGTTGAAATAAAAGGACACGTTAGGAAAAAGTCATTGAGCACACGCTGTTAAATAATTTATGTATGCATAATCTATATATGAAATAGACACGAATAAATTGGAGAGAAATATATAACTGCAATAAAAATTTAGTTTGACTGATCTGAATTACCGTTAGAACAATATGTGAAGTAAAAAGTTATTCATTAAAGTATTTAATTGACGTATTTTTGTATTTTAATTAAAGTATTTGTATTGTAATTCAAGTATATGATCAATGTTGCAAATTTTATATTGCTAGGAAATTTTAATTTGACACTACAATCATCTCAAGTATGTACAATCTATCCATACTCCATACTATATATGTTACGCACAAAACCCGAATTCGGCCATTTGTACACGGAATAAACGCGTGGCAAAGACGAATTTATTAATAATATTTAACTTGTTGAGTTCCCACAACTTCATTCGAGTCAAGTTCTGTATTTTGTGTGCACATTACTAAATGATGATTCCTACAGCAGCACCTCTCTTTACCGGCCTCGGATCAATCGGTCGTCGGATTAACCGGTTCGTCGAAAAAACAAACAAAAAACGACAAAAATTAGTTTAGGCAGATGCGTTTTTACCAGAACTAGTTTTGAGCGTTTTTAAAGTGCTCAATACTAGTTCTGGCAAAAGATAATTGTCCAAAACTAGTTTTGTCCTCTCAACAATAATGAAACTTCCAATACTTGCAATTATGTTTTAGTATTTAGTTCGGATCAAATGTTATTTTCGTTTAAGAGGCATACGTGAAAATGGTAATTACGCGCTTTTGAGGGTTTTTATGTTTGAATTGGTAAAAAAAGTATTCATCTCGAGTATATTACATGCTTTTATTTAACTTGCTCCGTTCGATTTATGAGTGTATTTATTATGTATGTATGTGTGTAGATTGCATGACAATAGATATGGTACTAATTTAGGAAAATCTACCCTGAAATGGGGGTATGTTTATATTTGTGTTGTCTTTCCGTTTCAAAATTCGTAATTTTAGTTTTCGGCCACTTCCAAGTTTCCAATTGAGCTGTAATTTTACAGATGAGTAGTTTGCATGACAATAGATGATATTTTACGAAAAATTATTCCTGAGCGAGTGGAAATGGGGGTATGTATGTGAGCATCCATAATATCAGAATGCTTGGAGCAATTTGAACCAAACTTGGTAGACAGATTACTCTGACTATCTGACAACAAGCACCATGGGGATAAGACAACCTTGGCACTTCCAGGGGGTGTGGGGGTGGAAAGGGGGTAGCATGTAAAAATAATTGAAAAAATATTTGATTGAAAATAATATAGTTTTCGGTACCGTAGATATGGGTAAGGACAACCCCGAAAAGTTCACCACTGATCGACAGGGGAAATAATATGCTCCCAGCACCCATGAGAGAGGGGGTGGAAATACGATGGCAAGTTAAAATAATAAGAAAACGACCAATATTGGTAAGGAATACATCCTTTTCTGTACTGTTGAATTGCATTGACACTCTCAATGCAACTTACGTCCAACGTCACCCTCCACGAGGGATATACACCCATTTCGTAGGGGATGAAATGTAACAACTATCGACAATGGTCGCTATTAGTTTAGAGATCATATCTGAAACCACAGTGATATTTCCGATGACACCTAATTTCACGGTCTGCCACTATACTCCTAGTACCTTTTGGAAAGGGAATTCAAATGTAAAATTGTAAATACTGAGGTTTATTTCAGAAATTTTTAAGTTGTATTAGTATTTATGACGCTCGACTCCTCCTATTTTTAAATTATTATTTCGTATTTTATAAATATCTGTGTTTATGCACCTCCTAAGCTCTTGCACTTATAACGAGTGACCTGGGAAGGATATTTTTGATAGTTTTACCTTTTTCATTTTCAATTTTAATTTTTTAGCACAGTACTTTGTAAATAAAACTGTGTTTGAGAAAAAGTTCTTTTACGTTTATTTTATTGAAAGATTTGATTGAATTGTATTTTACTCGATGTACGGAGTCAGAAACTTAACGGCATCCCGAGTATCATAATTCATCTCAGCAACTCGGACAATGGATTCGACACAAAAATCGATCGTTTCCGATTTTTGTGCTCATCACGCTCTTTCCAATCCCACCTACAGGGGTGCCAAACATGCCATTTAATTGAAGCTTCAAAATAACGGCATTGGTAGAATAATTGTTCATCTAGAAACATTGAAAATTGCAGATGAACATAAATTATTTATTTTCATTTTTGTATCATGCCATCCTTTTTCCACCCCTCTCTCACTGACTTAGGGGTGGAAGGGGTGCCATTTCTCATGGGACATGAATTTAGACTTTCACGATATCAGAATAACACTTTCAACAGTGTCAAAAATTGAGAATTGGATACTTCTATGCCATTTTCTGCAACTTTAAAATAGCACCCCCTTCCGTAGGGAAAAATAAGGGTTGCTCGTGGACGTGAGTGTCATCGGGAGTGTTATTACAAGATTCAGCAGCCTCGATAACTGTGATCCTAACATTAATTGCGGTCATTTCCGCTTACTGTAATATTTTCTCCCTTTCTCCCCCAAGACTTTCGTTCATAGGATGATCAGAAATGTTACTCTTCTCTTCAGCATCCTCAAAAATGTTGTCATTACGAATATCGGTTGTTTCCGATAATTTTTAAACATAAATTCCTTCATACTCCTCCCTTGGGGTGAAAGTAATGTGTTACCAACACAATGTTTGTTGGGAGATAGTCAGTCATCGCCGTACCAAGTTTCGTTGAAATTGTTTCAGACAGTCGAGTGTTATAGTACGCCATACATATTTTCAATGTTATATACGTAGATAGATAATTTTTTTGGAAGAAGTTAATTTATAGACTTACATTATTGTTATTTTCTTAATATTCTACGTCAGTTCATAAAAAAGGTTAATTTCAAAATCGTTGACATATATCATAGAAATGTAAATTTTCCATCAATCTGAGTATTAAAATCATAGTGAGAAACGAAACACTTTTATATATCTCATGCATGAATAGAACATGTTAGCCACAGTTAATAGCCGAGAAATTATATCCGCTTAAAGTACATTCAACTTCATTCTTGTGAAAATGTTCAATATTAGTTCTGTCCTTCAAAACGTTCAAAACTAGTTCTGGAAAAAATCATTCGCCAAAACTAGTTTTGGTCGTTTTTTTCGTCCAATGACCGAATTCGGATTTTGTGCGTAACATATAAACTAATATATAAATGCGTAACGCGGAAATGAGTCTGTATATTTGTTATCGGATCACGACTAACCCACTGAACCGATCATGATAAAATTTGGTGAATAGATAGTCTAAATGTTCAGGATGAATATATGCTACATTTTACTATAAAAATGTGTAGTAAAAAAAGATATTAATTGTTTTTTAATATAAATGTCGATAAAATAGGAAACACGAGTTATGTTCGCTTACGCTGCCTCAACGGCTAGAGATAAGTGACAACTATGAACGGCGAAATTGTTTACCATAAAGAGTTCTACGAAAAAATTCCGCGACAGCATATGTCTATCTACAAAAATTAACTCAAATTATCGATAGAACGTTATTAAAAATAGTTCAAATACTTCAAATGAAGACAGTAGATTAAGAAGAAAAAGATCAATTTTAATCAAATTTAATGATATATTTGTATTTTGCATTTGTCAAAGGTACAAAACGTTTTTAAATCGTAAATATTTGACGAATAGTTTAGATTCTACAAGAATTTTAATGAAATGGAGCAGTCGCGTCAAGCGTCGGAAGCGAAAATTCGACCGACGCGGCTTCCGTGAGTTGGTGTATACAGTAAAGTATGTTTTAAATTTGTTTCATTATTAATTTGTAAAATTAGGTTGTTGTTCATAAGTATTTAAAAAACCATTAAGTAGAAGTATTTTGAAATTACTATGTAGGAAGATTTTATTTTTCCTGACTAAAAGTATATTAGTCTATGAAAAATCCCAGGCAACACCGGGTAAGTTGAAAAATTCGGTTCTGTACTAAACGAAGTCTTGGATTAATGTGTGACGAACACAAATTCAAAATAAATATTGATATTCAAGAGAATTCATCCCATGTCATTAACAGGGAAAATTGAAAATTTATGTATATTTGATTCAAAATAAAGTTACAGAAATATACATTTAATTGTTAGTGAGCAATATATTGTAATTTTTTCTTCAATTCCTTCAACGCATTTCAAACGTAAATATGGTTCAATTTTAGTACCAATTTTTTAAAGATGGGGGAGTGCTAATCCACGTGAAACATGAACTACACGACCCTGCAGGTGTTAAAAATCTCTGGCTGATTGACTGAAAAACCTTTCTCGAAAAGCTGCTAATAAGCACTGTCTGATAATCATGCTTATTATATACAAAATTAAGAAATAGTAAAAATATGTGCTCGAAGAAATAGATATGAAACTATCACTTCTCTCCTTTAATTTAGACTTTGATTATATAATAATAGCTGCAAATTTGACCATTCCGGTAGGTATTGTAATAGTTTCGTAGGACATTGCATTAGTGCAATGCATTGATCTGCACAATTATATACATAATTCATATTGCTTTGTTATTTGATATAATGCCAACGCAATGGAGCATTAGGGTTTGAACCCCAACGTCAGTGATTATTGATTTGAGCGCCACACCATAACGTTTCAACCTTGAGTTCATTCATAAGTCATCATCGTGATCTCTTTTTACGACGGACGTTGGAATGACGCTAGGGGAGACGTGTGGCCGAAGACAGTTTCGTAGCAGTGGTTTTGTGACGTCATACATACGTCACATGAATGAAGAAAGAAAATAAAGAAAGTCGAAAAAGGCTGAAAAAGATATTGTTGTTAGATTGACGCGATAATATATTATTCATATAGAGTTGTAATTGTAGGCGTACTAATTTTATCTTATTTCTTAACGCAATGAAAATTAAATTGTAGTTTTTTTGAATGAATGTTCATAAATTTTATTTTTTGATTGAATTCAGAGTTAAGAAGCGTATTGGAGAAAAGAAGCATATGATGATACATCCTAAACCACATAACTTTATTATAATAATTCTTTATTTGAAATATGTTGAATATTTTAGTTAATATAACTAATTGAATATTTATTCTAGAATAATATTACTGATGGTGTAGAACGAGTATGTAATATTCAATTTAAATAACAGGAATGAGGGAATGAGTATTAAAGTAAAACGGACTGCGAGTGCTGTGGATGCAGCAAAGAAATCAAATAATTTTATCGAATATTGACAACAAATGAAAAAAATGGCCCTGGATTATATGCTTACAATTTTCTAGCTGATTACATAAGGTTAGTAATAATCTCAAAATAATTATTAAATGGGTATAAAGTATCTTAAGGAACTTATCGAGTGTTTGTTTCTGGGCGACAAGAGAGAAAAGAAAGGAAACGGAAGAGGAACAAGAAAACGCCGCCATGACAGTGCTTCTGCTCTCGCGCTCGATCTTGCGGCGCCTGAGAGAACGAGGGCGCCGCTCGTCGCTACCAACGTCGCAGCGTTTGTCCGCACGAGGGCGCGGGAGAGTCACGCGCATTGCGTCGTCACACGTGCAGAAGCGACGAGTGCCACGTAGCCACACGTGGCCGAGTCGCGAACCCGTAGACAGGTACACGTACGCGCAACGCTTCGAATTATACGTCATCATTTCTCCGCTTGATGCACAACTCGCATGTAGCACATGTGTATAAAAATAATGAATGTTATCATAGTTAGCCTCATTAACCTGAATATCGGTCGATTTGGATAAAATCTAATCCTTATTAAAAATATTTTACGAGTTGAAACACAGCAACATTGACAATGATTCAGCTATGGAACTCTAACCATCACAAGTATTTACTCTCAGTAATAAATAGAATAAGAGGGAATTTGAAATTTAATTGATTTGTCATTTAAGTAAAAAACATTTTGAAGGAAACGGTATCATGATATCAAAGTTAATAATATCTCTAAGCAGAGTACAAAAAATAACATTTATTTCATTTTGAATGTCATATACACCACTCCATTCATTTAAATCACCGAAAACTTGCAAAACAAGTGTATACAAACTACCTTACCTTCATCATTATTCTTTGGTTATAATATCGACCACACACATTCACGCCATTTGTCTCATTGCCCACATATTGTTTTGTTCTTAAATAGATAATTTTAACTCAACCATTCTGCGAATCAGGTTTCAGATTTGAGAGCTTAAGCCGTGACAAGTAAAATTTGTTGCAAGTGTGATTTATTTTTGTACATATTTCTTCCGTGTACCCTACACGTGGAGAATATATGTGATAACTTTCGGTCAAGTGAAAATGGCGACCAGCGGGGACTCGAACCCGGGTCTTTTGCATTGATGCAAGGGTGTTAACCGCTACACCACCGGTTCGCCTTCCAGAACTGTACACCATTTCCACCCAGACCTGATTTATTTTTGTTTTGTTAACATTTTTATTAATTAATTTTCACTTATCCATTTTTTCCCATTAATCACGCCGCTAGATTGGTTTCGACAATGTCACGTAACATCAAATTTGTTTCGAAATAATTTATCACCTTATCAATAATTAATGTCGAGCTGATAAATGAGAAAACAGTGCTTAAATAATGAATTTTCTTTAATATGTGAAATTTATTAATCACTAATTTAAGAAAGTGTATTTTGTGTGGAAATTTATTATACATTATTTTTAAATTAAATTGTTGGTTAAAATGGAAGGAGCTTACAGTTGGAGGAAGGTAACCGACGAAGATGGAAAATGGGACGAAAAATATTCAATACTGTCCCAAATGCATTCAAAATGGATAGCTCCACTATAAAATTTCCAAATAATTAATCTAGAAAGAGAAGGAAAATATGTTTAATACTTTACTACTCGTAGTTTGTAACATCATTTTAAGTGCTAATGGCATGAAAAGAGTTTATTCACCCTGAAAAAGTTCTTTAAATTCACAACTTCGTGAGTGATCAATTACTGCTTTAAACTTAATTATATAAGATCCATGAAAAGAAGATTTCAAATTTATTTATGTATTATCACCTAATTATTATTTTTATAAACTCAAAACCGTGCATAAAAGTTTAGTTTATGGAATGAACTACCAATTATAAATACGGAGCCTGTAAACACTTCAAAAAGGCACCTAGGCAACACGCAATACACATCGACTATGCTGGTTGCATGTTCTAAGTTACCACATCGTATACGTAGTTCTTAATCACATTTTTCCCCTCGTGAATTAGCATGAAGTTCGAAATACAATTGAATGTATTAATACTGGAATAAAAAATGCAAACTTTATTTTAGTCTGTAGTTTTTAACCGTTAAGTCAATAACAAAATTATAATTTCCATTTGAATTACCAAGTGTAAGAGAGGAGGACAGAATGTCTTCCTCTCGCGAGTACGTGGCAATTACACGACAATATTACTTAAGTTTCATTGAAAGGACAACTTCTGTTTAGAGAAAGGAGACGTGGTTTTTCATTCCCGCTAAAATTTTTACGTACAGTTAAATGTTGCAACAATTAAGTAAATTAAGTCGTGATAATTTTGTAAATCGTTCTATACAAAAACGTGATGAAAATTGAACGTAAAAGCACTAATATTAAAACGAATTTGTTAAAACTGTAAAATAGTTAAATATTTATTTTATAATGATAAATAATAGATTAATGTAAATTTTAGTACTTTTAACCATAGATTATAAAACAAAATGTAAAAATTACACTACAATGTGTACATATGTGAAATGTAATTGTACAAATGTGAATTGTAGTTTAAGCTGTATTTGCATATTGATACCGTATTTTTTTGATGAAATATTTTATTTGTCTTCTGTATCATGACTAATATGTTTCATATTAAAACAAAGTATTAAATTAATAAATATTTGTAACATGAAAGAATTGGCAAGTGTACACAATATTCACCGTTACTTTCAATCATCTTTTAGTGTTAGATTTATTTATTGAATCAGAAGTTTCAAAAGTATTAATAATGAAATAAAATAACTTGCTGTGGATGATATAAAATAACAGTTTTACGATTAACAAATATACATTAACAGCTGATAAATTTGTACGAATTGTTTACATGTTTCCAACAACAACAACAAAAAGAGATAAAAATGATACGTTTGTAGTTAAAATACTAATGCATTAAAAATCATTCATAAAATTTAAAAATGAATAACATCATAAATACTGGGCATGTGTCATGTTTATTGAAGGGCTTCTATTAAAACAAATAAACAGTTTTAAGTAAATGTGGAATTTTAGCATCGCAGGGGGAGATTCAATAAACATTCATAATATCTCTATTGTATAATCCAAACTAAGCTGGCAATATCGACAGTAATAGTGAAATACGATTTTGTACTCTGCATTGTCCATGACCGAGAATAGCTTTATTAGTAACAAATTGGAGTCAATACGTCCAACGTGATATGAATTTAATGAGAGCAAAATTGTGGACTGCACATATTCCAGTTCTTGTTTAATTTTACGGTGCTGCGACTCATAAAAGAGTTTGGTCAAGTATAGAAGTAAATGAAGTTATCGTAACTTTGCGCAGACTCATACACCATGCATAAGTTTCAAAGTAATATTTGCTAAGTTTAACGAAAGAGGAAGTGCGAAAGTGAAACTTGGTCACGTTTCATGATAATATTTTGGGTTGTATCGGGAGTTATAATGACTAACGGTTGCACTTTGGGTGTGGTTAATCTGGGTTCANCATGATAATATTTTGGGTTGTATCGGGAGTTATAATGACTAACGGTTGCACTTTGGGTGTGGTTAATCTGGGTTCAATCCCCATTACAGCTCAAAATTAGCGGTTACAAGCGAGGATCAACATGCTTTAAAAAGTCTCGTACATCGGAAAATTGATATATTGACGTCGTTCATCATTTTTAAAATTTGTTGAAACAAGTTTCTCCAATATGTAATCAATCATAGCGAGACTTCATACATGTTTCCTCCCCAAATTAATTTCCTTCAAAACTGAATTAACGTGTAAGAGCATGGAATACACCTTACTATACCAAAAATATATGTGAAATAACTCCCAAATGATTGTCGCACCACTCTAAATTTTTTTAAAATTTCGGCATCGTATTAAAAAGATCGTTAATTTAACTTCTTTGTAGGTGACAGCTTAACGTGGATGCGTTAATAAATTGCTAAACTAGCAAAACTTTATGTCTTGAATTTATCACTTTTTCGATTGAAACGTGCAGGAATGCTATCCTTGAAAGTAAACATAAAGTTCTAATTTCATTGTCATTGGATATAATAAAATAGTTTATAAAACCAATGAAAGAAAGTTCACTGACTGTCAGAAATACGTTATCAATACTTATGGATTGTACACCTATTCATTTGAATAATGACGCGTTACTATGCAACACTTTGGTTTTAACATGGTAATTGTGATGTGCGGAAAATTTCGCCAAAATAAGACGAATTATAGGTCTTTTAACAGTTTGCATTATACTTAAAGTAGGGAGCTTTTCCGTCTGCATACCAGCGATCATTATTTTGCACAATGATTTTGATTCTGCTGGGAGCAAAGCCTTGAAAAATGTTGATTTTTTTTTTTGAAATTCTATATTTCCCTTCCTTGTCTATCTATATTTCCCTTCCTTGTCTATCATCTTGTTCTCTTCTTGCGCATTTGTCACATATTGCTTCCTCATTCCCTTCAAATAATATNATGCATAATTTATAAATTTCTCATTTTTTTCTACATCATGTCTCCATTTTTCGACATTCCATTACTACGTATTAATTTTCATCTTTTTTATTTTCCTTTCTCATCTCTCCCTTAACGTAGAATCTATCGTCTAAGATTTCTGTAACCCTTGATTTTTTTCCAAAATTCCTCAGACATAGCTGTGGAACTATCTATATTTCCCTTCCTTGTCTATCATCTTGTTCTCTTCTTGCGCATTTGTCACATATTGCTTCCTCATTCCCTTCAAATAATATTCCCTTTGGGCTCCATACAATTCGCATGTCCACAAAGTGTTCCCAATCGTTTGCATTTCTTCCCGTAAACGCACTCTTCACTATTTAGTATTCTGAAACTCTGGAAACATGAAGCCCTGTCAACACCTGCATCATTTCATGCCCTGACATGAACCATTCCCTATTTATCCTACTCTAACTCTGTTGAAACACTGCTTAAATAATACTATTAAATAAACTTTGTCAAAAAAGCATTTACAAACTGCGTAAGATCACGTGGAGGACAATAAACTAATTTACTCTCGGGAAGCAAGCAAGGGACCATCCCATCAATTCCGACCAATGGATCAAAGAGACGGATTTAACATTTCAATACACTCCTAAAAATAAAAATAATTCGACACGTGTTATAATATTAACATAATACCAACAAATTTGTATTTAATAAAACACAAGAAAGTACGTATTATTATCAAACTATAGATTATTCGTAAAGTTTTGTTTAAAAATCATAACTATTAAATAACACTGAATTCGAGATTTATCATTTCAATAGTTGCCGTCCCTGGGCAAGAGCCTAGCGAGTCTGTATAAAAAATCGGCCTCTACTCGAAAGAAATCCGGAGAAAAACCCGGGCCAGGATAGATTTGTTAATATCTGGTATCAACTTTGATGAATTTCGATGAATCACTTTTTTTCTCTTTGGTAGCAGAGCGTGGTCGCCATCGCGGGGCCGCGCGCCCGCCGTCGCGGGGCATCCCCGACGCGCTGCCTCCTCGACTACTCCAGCTGCTGCGACAGACGCTTGCTCCTCGGCGCGCGACCGTATGCTGCGCAGCCGCTCTGCGGGTCTCGTGCTCCAGGTGCTGCTCGCGGGCGGCACCTACCGCCAGGCCATCGGTAAGCCAACTGATATATTATGGATGAGCATGATCAATGTTTGTTCCAGAGGAGGGATGTAGATAGTTCAGAAAGGGGAACGTTTTCGGCCATATTGAGAGCGAAACGAATTGTTTCGGATTTGCCAGCAATAGTACCCAATGTTTTGGTGATTGGTTGTCGCTTATGCAGTGCTTCATAAAAAAAAACAATTACACTCCGTAACCGTACATATTTTAATCATGTAGTTAGCGAGATATGCTGTTTAGAAGTGCTTTTGGATAGTGGAGTAAATGGCTGCTCATATAGTTTCTTCAAAAAATATGCAATTTCATAGGATTAAAATTTATTTATTTATTTATGAATGGAAGTATATTGCACGTGAGCGGCAGTGGTTTTAACTGTTTATTTTCCATCCCAATGTTCAATATTCGAGGGTGAAACGTTTCGTTATTTACGTAATTCTGATTGAGATGAAAGCGCTACGCCACATCCCAGCCGTGTTAATTAATGGCTCAACAGACAAAACGACTGTTACTTGTTAGCTTTCTCGTTATTTTGTTGGACTAAGTCGCAAAAGAATGTCATTCCGGAAAGTTAAAAAAAGTGACTTTTACTTTCTTTATTATGAAATAATTTGTGAAGCCAACAAGAGAAAGTAGAAATTACCTGTCAAAAATATATAGGGACAAGAAAACGCTCAACGCTCAATAATCAAATTCCTTCGCCTAATGAAGAGGTGCGTTGGGACAAGAATAAGTGTCTTATAATTCTTTTAAAATGTGTAGCTTCTGTATTTGTTTGTTTGTATCTGAGCTGTTGACAAGTATTTAATTTGGGATATAAACCTCTCAGCAATTCAGTATTGCCTTAATGTCTCATGTTCATTATTATTAACTAATTAATTAATGAAATGTACAATAATAAAATGGCAAAGTAAACAAGAACACATAACTACTTTGCTTTAGTAAAATAATTCCTTTATTATTCCTTGAATACTCCTGTCATCTACCCTAATATACCGAGGACAATATTCAAGATTTCATGAGAAATAGGTTAATGTCAAAATTATTTTGTAATAGTTAATCTATGTTTCGGTGGAAAATCTAATACCTCTAAAATAAATGAATTCATTTAAAAATTAATGGAATATTTTTGCATTAGAATATTCTCATCCCGAATCGAAATAAGTAGATTCCTATTTTTAGAAGAACCTTTCAAGAACCTTTCAAACAGTTTTAGTTGCTTTGGAATATTAAGATTTTAAGAACTGTTCAGGAGTAACTAAATCAATCGAGGATGCTTCTCACGAAATATCAGAGGATTTATGGGTTGTATCCGAACAAATTTCACTCAAGATGGTGTCTTCAAATAAATTTGATATTCAAACATAATTTTTGACTCATACAATTAGTGTTAAGGCGTTTCCAAAATTAGGATTTAATCTCTGTTACATATTTTTTAAATTGATTCTTAATTACGAATCCGATTCAGTTTCCTGAAATTAGTTTCTATATTCTATATCTTTGTACTTAACTCACTAATCCAAATTTTCTTAAATGATAAAAGCACATTTTTAGTATACTGATTTTCTTTTCCCGTTTTTTCGTACTTTTGTTCTGACATAAGTTTGTCATGTTGTATCGTTTATATCATAAATATCCCTAACAATACATTAAGCATAGAAATCTCTTAGATTGCGGTGAACCTCACCGCCAG
>NNCF01133735.1:218809-253774 GCA_002313205.1 Laupala kohalensis
AATACATTAAGCAAAATCTGACCTGTTATTTTCGGGAAGAAGTGCTGCAATATACTTAAAAATTTATCTTAAAGAGCAAAATGGAAAATTTATAACAAGGTGTAATCTTACGAAATTCTTGGGCTTGGAATCAAATACTGTGAGAGAGCCAAAAAAATTGAGAATCGCGATTTTTCAATACAATGATACCGATAAGCGAGAATTGAAATCGGCATATACCTATTTATAACGAAGTATCTAGTATGAAAGTGGTTAATACTTCAAGTAGTATTTATTCCTGGTTATAAATATAAGTTTTCCGTGTACGTGGAGAAGATGTAACAACCATGTTCAATAAAAATGGCGACTAGCCGGGAATTTTATCCGAGAATTTTGATCGCAGGGGTGTTATCCTTCACATCACCCGTTCTCCTTTCCCATCTACACCATTTCATGTTCATTCGTTTACTCTCTGTACGAATATTTATCCAGGTCTTATAGAGTGTGGATCCTAGATGAAACTGGTATACAGATTAAGGTGAAGGTGAGCCGTAGCGTTCAGAGAAGAGGTTTCCGGGTTTGGTTTCTGACTAGCCACCATTTTAGTCTAGCGGTTGTCATCACAGTATTGATTCAGAATCTCGTATTAGGTGCCTCGAATATCCACCCCCTTCCTAAACCCCCATGTCCCAAAATCAAAATCCCCGAACGGATTCCAGTATGTCACGAAGCGTGTGAACACTACCGGATCGCCAGTGGCTTCGAATGAGTAGCGCCGGCCGAAGCGTGCAAGCAACCTAACCTCACAGTGTGTGCGTGTGTCCGACAGGTCGGCCGTGCGTCCGTGAGCGAGTCCTCACGCGTTGCCCGTCCAAAGCTGGATGGTCCTCGGATCTAAAAGGATGTGGGTAGTTCTCTCGAGAAGCGACCATCTGCGCGTCGGCAGAGATAGACGTGTGTATTGCAGCCTTACTCAATGTCATTCTGTGTGTATTTGGTTTCATTTTGGTTTTCGTTCGTTCGTTATTGAAAGCACGACTTTTGGTTGATTCTTTAGTGGTTCTATTTTTTTCTTACCTATGGCGTCACACGACCCCCGATGTTGCGACAGTTCGCTGGAGGTTCTTCTCGAACCACACGTCCTATGGTTGTCTGTTCATGCGACGATTTCTCGGAAGAATTGCAAACAATTGATGGCCATTTTATAAAATACTCGGCATTTTATAAATACTATAAATAAACGTATGATATCGTATTAAATTTTAAATACAATATTATTTAAGATGTACAATTATGTATTATTTAGTATTATATAATTATATATACTTTACGTGTAGTCATAAAGTATGAGGATTGGTAAACTCTAAAAGAAGAAGACATTTGTATTTAGACAGGTAACTTTTTAGAAATTATGTTCTGAAAAGTTTGAAATTTCTAGAAGCTATTGTAAAAAACAAAAAGGAAAAAACAAAACAAAAAAAAGTTATTTTCGATATTTCGTACATTGAGTAGATAATATGAATCATGATAATAAAGGTAGAAAAACTAAATGCACATTGCATTTGATTTAACTGATGACTAAGAATAAATGTGCAAAACTTTTACAGTTGATATCGTCTTTGCAACGCAGACATACAAACTAAATTGTATATGAAGTAAAGTAAATTATATTCCTTATTACATCTACGTAAGCGGTTTTAGTAAAACTTTTTTCTTGCAATGTACCAATGATTAGGCTGAGAAGGGTATAGTTTAAAATGAATTTATATCATGCACCAGAATGAGGTTGAGATACGTACATCAACAATTATGCACAACATTTATACAAGTTAACAAAAAAAAAATTATGCCAAAATTGCCAGCAAAATCGGCATTACACTGTAGGTTTCTTTCATTAGGACGTAAAACGTCTCATCAATAAATCATTTTTAATTGTAGTTTCAAGAACGTCAGAACAACGATTTTTGTGTCTGTAGAATTATCATGAGAATATTGCACTAAAATATAGCTCTGAAAGTTTTAGTTCGTAGCTCGAAACCACCTCTTCTTCCGTAAAAATTTATATGAACTTCATCAACAAGTATTGTTTTGTAATACTGAAAAATGTAAATTTATTAGGACAATAACATTGTTTGTAATCGCTTCCTTGAGAAATTGTCCACTTTCCGCTCGAAATTTCTTCACCAAATTATTTCGCTTTCGTTCTAGTTGTGCCCAAAGAGGGAATATGCAACTTACTACCCACGGGTCTTGCGATTCTAACCGTTTGGATTATCCACTTTGGACTTGCGCGATACCTATTATTCGGATTTGCAAAGAAAATAGTTGCGATTTTCAAATGTTTTTAACAGCCAACTTGAACCCGTTGGTAATATATGATGCAATTCTCATTTCATGCAGAGAATTTGCAGAGAGCCTGAACGAATGTTGAAAGTGATGTGATTTCGTGAGATTTCAGTTCATCAGATTTATCAAACATATTGTCTCTTTGATTTACGTAAATGACTTCAAATTTTATGTTCATTTAATTCCAACATTATAAAATTATTTTTAAACTAGTAAAAGACATGTTGTATATTTATAGTTCACTGGATGATTTTGTATTCTTTCTATTGATTCCGACTGAAACCGTCTGTAGTTTTAGTGACCATTAAGAGCTGAGCTAGAGAGCTCCTAAAGCACAATGTAGCGCATCTGGTGGTCAAGATGAGAACTAAGAAGATGTACTTGCTCGGGACTACAAACAGAGCGCGTTCGTAAAACTGACAACTTGGAACTTGAAAATCAGCTCATGGATAAATGAAAATATAAAATAACTATAAATGAAATATTTTATGTATTTTCATTGATAAGTTTAATTTCTTAAATATTATACAAACAAAATATGAGATGGGAAAATGTCTTTAAAATATCGAATAGTATTGAAATAACCAAATTATTCAGTAGATATATTCGACTTTAAACTGAACAATAATTATTTCTATATTTTCGATACTTTATGCAAAAATAAATTTAAGTAGCTACGAGCAAATCATATGTATAATTTTGTAAAGCCTCAGATTGTTTGTTACTGATGACATTTTGAATTGTTTGTTTAAAATAAGTTAGAAATGGATGATTCTTACTCTCAGGTACTATAAACTAACATACTTGTGAACATAATTCCCCGTCAACCCTCCACCCCAATCACCCAAAATCCCATTCAATGACGAATATAAAAAATATGTATTTCATATTTACGTGCATTTAATTATTTCCAATATTATCTACAGAAATTAAAGAGTATGAATAGTAAAACATGCGAAGATTTTTCTTTTTAAATTATAGAATTATGATGATTTATACTTTTTGATCTAAAAAACAAAAACAAAAGTCTAAATTCAAGTTAGTCACAGAAACAGAAAATTCACATTTTCGTTTTATGTTTTATTTATATAATGAAAGCAGAATTAGCTATGAGTGCACTTTAAATCTGAGGTAAAAATAAGGAAAGTACTAAAGAAATTCTCCTGTTTCAAATTAAATTTCCTTTTGTCGTACACCAGTCACTTATTTTGACACAAAATTTTACTGACCTGAAGATTTTGTGAAACAAAAGAGTTGATGAATTAATCTAATTTTATGGAAAGAAATTTCAAACTTGGATATCATAGAAAGAGGAAATAATGAGGTGTTTTAAATCCAGAATAGTTCGAATTTCATGAGCGTTGATTTTCAAGTAATATATTGGTGGTTTTGGAAATATTCTATGTCTGAACACCATTGTGTTGACAATTTGAAGAAGAAAGTATTGTTTAATCAAAAGTAATACAAAGAAGGGAATTTTTATTTTCTGCAAGAACGTTTTCATCCTTTATTAGAATGAATACTAGGCGAGTTAATAAAATCGCATACTTTAAACATCTCGTAAAAGAATAAAGATATCTCAGTGCGGTTTTCATTATGAGGCGACGTATCATGACCCTAATCATTTGACGTATTCAAATAATTTTAGCCTCTTTTTACTTCTGAGATATATACTTTCTCATTGATTTTTGATTGGAACTATATTTTCTTTCACTGCTAGTTCAAATCTTACAAGAAGGCAAACACGAAGATATAACGTGAATTGAATTTGTGCGAATAATAACTGAAATATAGCAAAGTGAATATTGAAATATTATCTAATAGAAAGCAGGGCAAAGAGAATGATATCAGTTCACGCCTAGAGTTCCTTAGAAACCACGTGAAAGATACCTGTTTTCCTTCTCGATATATGAAATATTCAATTATTAGCAATGTAGTTAATCGTTCAAATTAAAAAAATAACATATCTTTACATTTATCTCCTTCGTACTACTGTAAAGGTGAATTAAAATATCTCCAGATAAAAGAAATACAAACTACAGGAGATGAGTTATGTGAAGAAACCTGGGCTAGGTGCGCAGTAGCCCTATTCGATTACGCGCATGCGCGAACAGCAACCTGCATCTCACAACCGTCAAAGACCAAGTAGTAACAGCATGGAGAGTGGAGAGGGATTACCGCCTCCACCGCCAACAATCTGCGCGAAGAGTTTCATCACAAAACTCGCCTCCTGTATGTGTATTCATCGAATGATAAATTGTGAACGTCTCACCTCAGACACTCACTACACTTCTATATCCTTATTCCTTTAGGAGATATTTGTGGTGTGCGCATTTATTGACACACTCTGTGTTTTGGTTCAGGTATATTTCTCTCCTGAAATCTCACGATATCACGCGTTTTGATCGGTCGCTTTCTGCCCCTCTCTGCTTTGCGCGAAGGGCTTTATTTTCAATGTGTCCCTTCTCCCCCGCTATTCGCACGGCTTCTTCACGTTGCTTGCCGCTGATCATATTGCTGCACTCTTTTCAGTCTGTTCCGGTGTCTTCTCTGTCTTGTGCATTGCCTCAAATGACAGCGCACTCCGTCTCTTTTCTTCTCTCTGTCTCTTTCTACGGACGCGGAAAGAGCTCTCAAAATTTCATTTTGGAACTGAATTGTTATGCATTCTACGTGTACTTATTCTTGCTGTGGCATGTTTTCAATGTTCGACGTTCTTCCAATAATAATGATAACAAATAGGTGCACGAAAACTTATTTCTTATCTACTTTTGAGAGAATACTATAATTGCAAATTTCTCGTTGAATAGAAGTAAATACAGAAGTGAACTTACGATAATCATCACTCTTGAATTACGAACTCAACATTCGTTTTCCAAAAGTGCTTTTTGATATTTCGTGTATCTATAATGAGGTATTCTTTGACAAGTCACAAAAAATAGTAAACTTAATAAAAAACGAACATAATTAAAAAATTATGATTAAAAATACCCATAATAGTTGTGAAATATTCTAGAACATTGTTTCGTTGAAAGCATTCGCATGAAGTTATTATTTCAGAAACGGAATATATCGCACGGTAAGTAACTTTATGGATGTAATTGAAGACTGAAATTTATTTTGTGTACCATCTATTTTCAGGGAATTTAGGTCTCCCTTTATCATTGCAGTTTGCTGCCATGAGTCTTATTCCGATACAAGATTAGGCTTTGTAAATAATGTTTTAATACACAGCGAACTCTACGTTAACCATTAGTATTGCAAACTCTTAGATAAATGAAAGAAGAACCAATATCAAAACTGTTACAATACAGTAAGAGTCAATGGTTGTATTTAATTCGCCGAATTTACAAACAGTGGAATACGATTTAAAACAGTTGCACTATATTAAGAGCTCGATTGCTGAACACTGTGTGCTGGAGTTGGTTTTCACAATATTTGCTTCCGATATAGAAAACCATAGGGTCGGAGGTCTGAGGCTGTCCGCAAATGAGTTATGAACAATGAACACCGCAACTGCGATTCGCGTATACCGCTCCAAAATGCATTTCCCTCGCGCGCTGCTATTCCCTGCTTTCTCTCCCATTTTGCATTTCATTTTGTTGTTAACCACAATTCCTCTTCTAATGAATGCGATGATATGGATTTTCTCCATGATTCAGTCTTCTGGATTTGATAAGTATGAAATATTCCCTCATTTAACTACGTACGACCAGAGTGTAATATAATGACCGTGGTTGATAAATGCGAAATTAATTTCACTAATGGATATTCTTTCGGCATTTCTTTGATATATTTAACATATTTCATGTGGAGGAAATATTCAGATAAATAAAAAAATATTCAGATACGTATAAATATTCAGAATACGTTATTTACAGCAATCAAATATCCGAGAGAGGGCTAAAGTAATTTGATATATGATGAAATGTTTGCTGAACCTCTTTTCCAGAATTTTAGTTTTAGTATTATTGACAGTCCTTCAAAGTATTGGCTGAATTCTCCAACCAATGTTGATAGTCAATATTTGTTCCTTCTAACAAGGTGATTTTGAGGCAGAAGAGCCCTGAGGACTGAGGACTGAGAGAATTTTTTTAATCCCTAAGAACGTATCGATGATCATGCTAAAATAATTAATCGGATTACTCAATTGTGCTTTAGATATAGATTTGATCAATATTGCATCAATCGATATTAATTTATTGATGTACTGGACGGAAAAACTTATAAATGAATAGAGATTAAATATTTTGTTCAATTTCAATAGGGCGCTTTATTTACAAAATATATTATTTATGTACAAATGTGTGGCGAGGTTTTTTTCCCTGTACGCCTTTAAAATACCCCTTAAGGAGAGCCGTGGACTGGTATTCACTCTCATTAAATATACCTATGGTATAGTTATATACAAAATCTTTACGCACCCGAATGTCTTTCCGAAATATATTTGTCTGAAGTATAATGCTTCGAATCTCGAAATAACTACTGGGAGATATTTTGAGTTAATACGTAGATTATATCTAGCGAGATTTTCAGCCCATAGATTCCCCTGATTCATCACTCTCTTTATTGACATTTATTAGACTTAGTTACTGAAAACATCGCTCAACTTACAAGCTCTTTAATGTCCTGGTTTGTTAATATAGAAAAACAAAACAGCAACTAAAACAACACAAACAAGCAAATGATTGGGAAAACACAGAGATACATTGTGATAACTTTCCGTCAGGCGAAAATGGCGACGAGCCGGGAATCGAACCTGGGACTCCTGCTCTGATCGCAGGGGTGTTAACCACTACACTACCCGTTCTCCTTCCACAACTCTACACCATTTCCACCCAGACCTAAACCCCGGAAGACCTGAGAGACATCCCCATACAGGAGATAAGTGAACCAGGTGGCACACAATGCTGAGGGCACTTTATTACCGGTTTCACACGTACCTACGTGTTAAGTTTCGTTATGTACATATTTCTTTCGTGGTGTAGTGGTTAACATCCCTGCGATCAAAGCATGATCCCGGGTTCGATTCCCGACTCGTCGCCATTTTCGCCCGACTGAAAGGTATCACATATCTTCTCAACGTGTAGGATACTCGAAAGAAACATGTTCACAGAAGTACATTACTTGACGAAACCTTGGAAAAGAAAAATGTCCGTCAATATCCCTTAATATCACCCCGACCTTCGTAATTTTGTTGCTACTTACATCTATTATTTTTTCCCAAATAAGTTCAAAATTAACTATAGTAATTGTCTTTTAATGGTCACTAATTTTTCAACTTCTTTTACAATACGTACTATTTATGAAGCAAATATTTCGATTTTAATTTTTTTTCTCAACACCGCACTCTTTTGTGCTACATTTTCCTCTACATATTCTTTCTAATAAATTTAGTATTTTACTTCAGTAAGATTTTTGTATTACTAAATAAATAAATACTTTGGCAACCATATTACTGAAAACTTCGAGCATTCAATAATGCATATTTGCCACCAAATGAATACTAATGTGAAATAACCACAATAAATAATACACAGAAAACCTGAATACTTTACGCAGTGTTATATATTGTGTCGTAAATACATACTTATCAAGCAAATACTTCATAAACATCGTTCTTTATTATTACCATATATTTGAGAAATGTATAATAAATGATGTTTGTAGTTGCTTCACATCGCGTGAGATAAACTCTGTGAGGTTCTGCTTTTATCATTATAAGCCGTACATTACTAAAAGGTAACAGATGAAAATTAATTTGAGTCAGGTCATTCGTATTTCCCAAGTCTGGTTGATAAATGATATCCCCTTCTTAATCCATCACACGTAGGTAGGAGTTTTTTTCCTTTAACATTAAAAAGATAAATTGCGTTTACAGGCAATTCTGTTATTTCATTTCCACTCGATGTTTAGAAAGCTCTTTCCTCTAACGGTGCGATGTCCTGAGCGAGTGCTGGCTGTCTAGGTCAACACGAATCTGTCGTGACATCGTTGGACACGCAGGGAAAGCGGCTGCAGCTGGGGCACCTGTTGCGGGGACGGTGGGCGGGGGACGGGAAGGGACGAAGCGCCCTGGAGGGGTAGAGTATCCCTGCAGGTAACCGTCGCTCCGCACAGGAGATCAATAGGCCGCCGCCGTCGCTGCTACCGGCCCCACCCCCACCCAGCCCCGGCCATCGCCTGCACGGTGCCCTTTCTGATGCTCTGCATGGGCGGAGAGGATGGACGAGGCAATGGAGGGACTGGGGGTGAATATGTCGGTTCTCAGGGAGGAAATCAAAGAAGAATCCTGGGAGGAATCAAAGAAGGGCTCACCGTATTTTTTTATGTTCTCCGTAGAATAAACGTCACGTTTCAGTTCACTGAGAGAACGGATTTGGATGCGAAATCCAAATTCGGGAGAAGATAAAATTTTTCTCAAATCTTTTCATGTGACATCCTAACCATTGGATGAGAAATCTTATAATATCCGAACTAGAAGGTAAGGATATCATACCAAAAGATTTGGAGAAATGTGAGTACCCTAGGATTGGATGTGATATCCAAATTCAGAGGAAGGATAGGATTTTTCCAAACTTTGGATGCAACGTTTCATCCATTGGATCTGACATGTCAACCTTGTAGTATCAGAGCTTTAAGGTTGGAATATCATATCCAAAAAGTTCCGAGTAATTCTTTTAATGACCTGAATTTGGAGTTCACATTCAATTCTACGATAAAGCTTTTTCTGAGTGTATAATCAAGATGTATTTTGGCTGACACCCTTCAAATGATACATGCGTATGGATTGTCTAATGCATTTGGAATAAACAACATGTAGTCCTACTATTCAATTTTTGTTATTAATTAATTCATAAGACTATCAGCATTGATAAGGGAGATGAATGCTCATCATCATACTTATTTTCATCAATAGATGATGGCCTTATGAATGAATAAATAACCAAAAAGGTCTAGTTTGGTAGTATGACTACATCTTCTTTATACCATAATGGATATACTACCAACACCGAACCTCGACGTGAAATGATTAATGTGTTCTGGATTCTTTCACAATTCCGAGCGTATTCTTTTTCCGATCGCACTGTATTTACCGGGAGATCTCACAGGAGACGGTTCGGCTGCCAATCGCTGTTGCTCATTTAGCACCACCTCAGGGCTACTTGGAGGGTAATTAGTAGAACCTACGGACAAGAGAATCTCTCAGCAATCATTAGTATTTGATACATCACACAATATTTGTGTTTTTATTCAATCTATTTTTATAATTATAATTACTTAATGACATAAAACTATGTCATTAACATTGTTAACGGTTTACTTAGGGAAAGTGTTATGATATATTGTGATTAATTATACTGTATAAAATAATGTTATTGTCGTACAGTTGCAATCATGTAGGCCGAGATTAACAAATTGTACATTATGAATTTCCTGTAACGTATTTTCCGCAACTAGGGCGGAAAAAATTCTCAAATCGTTTTGGCAAAACAATCATAGCAGTTTCGTTAGTCATTAAATGAGATTAAAAGTACTTTCAATAAAATGAGATGAAATATATTTTTTCGGTTTAACCCCCTATATGCTCACATTAGCCTCTGTTTTATAACTCTCTTCAGAAATTTATGGAGGGGTTTGCGGTATTCCTATGCAGATTAAAGACACTCCGTTAAGTTTGAAGAGGATCCGAAATTAAATTTCAAGTACTGGATATATTTGTTGGAGTTTTTACATAAATTTAAATTATTCTTTTATTTTTGTTAGGATATTTTGATTACTAGTTAGAATTTTCACATAATTTTTTTAGATTGGGGGCATTTAAAATTTTATTATTTTACGTACATTTTGTTATTTCATGAATATTATAATATATATTCGGAGTATTTACTTACTAATAAGTTGAATTTTATTATATTGATTATAGCATATAACTTCAATACGTCTGAATTATTCATCTTAGTGAATTTTTGAACGGGTCCCTCGTCACAAAGATTTTCTTAGAAACTTTTTTCAACAATTACGGTACCTACCTTAAAAAATAGTAGTGCTACACACACAATAAGAATCATCTTACGAAAACCGTAATCTACTTTTAAGTCATCCCGGAACAAGAGTAAAAAGAAGGTTACACTTTGTGTTCTTCTTGCTGATAGAGTTAGTGGATCACTCTCCTAAACTGTTGTGTTGTGAGATGCAAATTAGTGTTTCTTCCGCTAAAGGCGAAAAGAAGACGAGTGAGCTGTAAAGCCAAACACTTTCGGAAGAACGGTTCACCTAATGACTATGTAGCTCGCTGCTGCGACTGCGATTGCTGTCTCGGCTAACAAGACACTTCAATGAAAAGAGACTGCGTTGCCAACAATTTAACTCTCAGTTACGTTGCACAGACTTACGAAGAATCTGGAGAAATTTAAAGGAATTAAATATATGTAAACCCTTCAACTTCAAATACTAAAACTCGAATGACAGCTTATTGGTATTTCACTTTCGCAATCAGTTGAAGCGTTTTCAAAAATGAGGATCGTGGATCAAGGATATTCCCACTCTCCACACGCCAAGAACTATTAGTTATTCATATTTATATCCGTTAATTTTTATCATATACTTCCGGTAAAGCAAATTTGATATGTATATTTTTTCTAACGAAAAATTAATGTACATTTTTACCTAAGCTGAACTTTAGAGTGATCATTTTTAAACTATTAAAATAATCCCATCCTGACCCGGGGTTTGCTCCGGTTTTCCTTCGGGTAGAGGAGGATTTCTTACACAGATTCTCTAGGCTTTGTCTGGGGGCATGTTTATTGTAATAATAAATCGTGAATTTGGTGTTATTTCAATTCTGAAACACTATACTATAGTTCGATAATAATTTGTACATGTAAATTTTTGCGTTAAATTACAAAATATTGATATTATATTAGCATAACTAGCTAACTTTTTATCTTATTTAGGAATTTTTGAATCCGCCTCTGCCTTAGGGCCCTTGATCGGAATTGATGGGATGGTCCCTTGCTTGCTTCCGGAGAGTAAATTAGTTTTTTGTCCTCCACGTGGTCATACGCAGTTTGTACTGTATTCTGACAATAAATTTATTATTATTATTAATTTGTAAATTTTATAATGTTTTTGGTAGTGAGAGCATAGCTTATATTCTTATTCTCTCAATCAGCTAATGGATGCTCTGTTATTATCATAATCATGTTTCTTTTGAAATATATGAATGTAAGGAAGAACTTTATTATGGAAATATAGTATTGTAATTGTGGAATCGATCGATTGTTGAGAATAAAAGTATCTTAAAATAATATATAAATATAAAAATTTCGTCTGATAAAGTTATTCATTTCGACTCAAGAGATCTTTCTCTAACTCGTAACTTCCAAGTTACCGCACAACTACTCGTGGAGAAGTGTGAGCACCGTCTACGGCCAGGGGACTAAAACCAGGAGCCTCCTGCTTCGACTGCTTCGAGTGCAACCACTGCTACTCGCCTTCATTATCAAAGCTCGTCACAACATCCACCTAGGAAGAGATCTTATTTATTTACAATAAAAATTAGAAAGGTACACCGTCATCATCTCGTATGTATTCTATGGAGCGTGTACTAATTCATTAATTGGCTCTCAGATAACGTTGCAAGAAACTATTAGATCCATCGTTCGAATCCCACAGTTAAATTTTTTTTTTAATTTCACTTCCGTACACTTCTTGTTTTTTTGTGATACATTGGTACGGATTTTTAACTTTTTTAAACAGTTAATTAAAAACTGTATATCAAATTTCTTTTAATTATACTTCCCTTCCTTCCGAAAAAATCTCGGTTCTCCAGGTATTTATTTACTACCTTTTGTTATCTTACTTAGATATATATTGAAAGATTTGTGTAGATAAATGATTTTTAAACATGTCAATTTCATACATTAAAACTTTCGTAATATTTTTCATTCATTAAACATTTTCTAAAGTTCAGTTAGTATGATGATAAGGTTATAATCTTTTTTAATACACCGCCATAAGAGCCAAATCTGATTACTTAATTTGTAAAATTTGTTACGTAGCCGCTGCACAAAGATAACAATGAGTTCGCTCGCTCATCCTCACGTAACATGCACAAGGTTTTTCCCTGGAGTCCGAAGTGATCTCCTGCAGCTCCCACAGAAATTGCACCCCTACTACCGCCCCCGCATCGTACCAACCGCCACGCCCGTGACCACGCCCACAAGTGGTACACTGGCCTGTTTGCTGTGGCTTTCTGAAACACGTGCCTCAGTTCAATAACCCTTGCTCACACTGCCACAACTCACGCTTTGTCAGATGTGGTGCTTTCGAGAATGCAGGTCACACGCTACTAAGAATAATCATTCATTTCATTAATTTCTCTTCCACGCACGAATACGCAAAAATCGTTTATGTTACTACCTGAGTAACTGCAGGTTTGTTCTCACGAACTTTGTGATTTTTGGGTAACTACTCTCTCTAAACTGGAATTGATGTTTGTTTAGATAACAATTAGTGCAGAATAGTTAATGATCACAAATCATAATATACTGTCTGGAATAGAACGGTGTATAAACATAGAATAATAATATTCGATATTTATAATATCTTAGTTTATACGTGAACATAGGGCTCTGCGGCCTATGAAAAGCCAACAAACTTTTTTGTCCGGGACAAACCGGGTCTCAGTAACCAGTAATTCCAAGGTTTTGGCGTCCTGCTATGGCCTTCTTCAGAGCAAGATCACAGTCGAACTCAGTAGAGTTGATAGTTGTCTATCAACTGTCTATTGAGGCGCGATTTGTCTCGAACAAACAAGTTTATACTTTTAATTATGGTTCACACTGCAAGCAGTTCATCTGTATCAACAATTATTTTAGACACACTTGGCTTTGTGCAAATATTTTACTGGGTCATTCTTTGAAAATATATAAATACAGTTTATGTACCAGCAATTGATCTGATAAAATTACAAAGCTATCCGAAGATGGATGCTTTAATGTCTCTAGATTACGTATCATCATATATCTCTTCTCTACATCTTGTAATCAGTAGTTATACAATTTAAAGTCGCTGCGCCTATCCTTGTGGCTTTTGTGAAGCGAAATATACTCAGATAAAACTGAATAAATATGTCGACGAAGGTCTTTTTTCTTGTACCACTATAGAAATGTTGTCACATACGAAATTATAAATTCTGACTACGAAAAATATTTAAAGATGATCCATGGATGTACGCTTCTGTATAATAGTTTTATATTTGTCCTTTACAACGCGCACATAATTATAGTTTCACATTTAACCATTGTACTAGCGTGGTACTTTTTGAAGGTTCGTGGATATAAAACCTACGTCGTTGAAGAAGGTTTTTTAATACTAAAACTAATCCAGATATACTGAAGTGTTATGTAAATGAGTTCTATTTTCTCCTCTTTTGTGAAATAATCTCTCACGTAAATGTATTGTGTGACTGACATGAAGTGGAAGCTTCTTATTCAGAGGCAGTTTAAGAACTTCCTCATCCGCCAGTTCTCTTGGAAACGAGACAGCAGCTAATAAAAGCCCCCCCCACCACCGCCACCACTCCTCAAGAGATCTGACTTTAATCCTTGTTCCCTATCCCTAATTCCTCTGGAGACAAGTCTCGTAATCCGTCTTACAAAAATTAAAGATAATGTTGCATTGTTACGATTCCCTCGCGGTCTGTGCAACAAGGACTCATTTCAGTGATTATTACTCCCACTGGGTTTGAAGGCAATCAGTTTTCATGTACAGTTTTCTGATGTATACATAACAGGTTTCACGGACCACCTCTCAGTATAAAAACGAATATTCTATTCTGTTCTATTCTATTCTTTCCTTTTTTGAGGATGAAATCGCTTCAACTATTTTTCTTAAGTGCAAACTTCTGCAAATTTTCTCCTGGTATATTTGCAAATATCTAAGGGTATATTTGCCACAATAGCCCTTCCCATGGCTAAGGGATTAGCGTGCTTGCTATTTCACCATCTCAGTACGGGTTCAATTCCCGGTGGGACCAGAAACAAAAATTGTAGGTTTTTACACATTAATGTCCCAGTTCATATAACTATGACTACTGAAAGGGGACCCTCCTCCTTCAATCCACCTCCTACTACTCCTGGTAACTCTTACTATTTCTAACAACTCCTACTAGCACCTCCACGTTGGCCATGTTGTTGCTAAACCAAGATAACCGGCTCCTCTACTAATAATAAACCTACCACCAATTCCTACCTCCAATCGTTTCATGTAGATAAGCTTCAATAGCACACTACATTTCCCATTTACATAGACTACAGAAAGATAATTGTCACTAATCGGGATCAATACAAAGATTCTTTTCTGGACTTGGGAAGTATTGTAATTTCATATTTTAACTGTGCGTTTGTTCATAATTCGTTTTAAAATACAAATCGAATTCGAATATTGGTAAGTTCCCAAGCTGACTCCTAGTTGATTTCTCTTCGATGATTAATGAACACTGAACAGAATGTAGTTGATTCATGAAATGCCCTAAAGGTGACACTACTGACGACTAGGTAACAAGAGAGCTAGAAAAATGAGTATAAATTGCTTAACGTTTTCACTCAATTTCGCTACGCGATGTCACCCTTGTTAAACGCATCGAATCATGGAATGCAATATTACCGACAGAGTAGTTTCCTTTAACATATGATAAAAAAACTGTGAAACAGTTTAGCAGATTTTAACTTAACCTTTATTTTATATTAAATGGTTCGGTTTTATTTTAAAAAAGTCGATAAACCTTTTAGTTTTCACGATCATAGATAATAAACATACAAAGAAGATCTTATTTTTAAATATTAGTATTATATCTTCCTGTAAAACGTCAATGAAATTAATACTTACTTGGTAACAAAGATGAGTTAAATGACTTGAAAATTATAACAAGTTCATTTCTATCAACAACCAATTTTTTACACAAAAATATAACCTATTACATGTAACATTTCTAGCTTTAGACACGGATATTGGTTTGTGATATTTAAAAATGTAAGTACTTCTTTAAATATTTTACATTATTTAGTTTATATTATATTCAGTCACATCGAGACCAACAATGCGGAGGTCGATGACGAGAATTATGAACCCACGAGATAGTTATTATTATTATTTTATTATTTATTTGGCACTACAGCCCTTGGAGAGCCTTGGCCGTCGCGGAGGGTAGAGCTCCGCGATTTCTTGATCCCGGCACTAGAAGGAGGAGATGTGGTCAACATCTCGCTCCGGCCGGCTTTTGGGTCCCAGGATAGATCCTGGTACTCATTTGATAGCAAGCTGAGTGGGCCTGGGAGCCAGTCTGGATGTTGAGGTGTAATCACCACCTCACCGGGGTTTGAACCCCAGCCATCCAGTTAGCAGCTCAGTGCTCTACCCACTGAGCCACGCTGACTGCATCCACGATATAGTGTATCACCTCAATTATCTGTGGACATTTCTTTCTCTTGGTTTCTCCGAACACATTAATACCCAGTATGACGATAAATCTCGACTACCCTTTTCACTCGAGCTGTACGGTGATCTGCATTTCACGTGAGGGTAATATCTGTGGGTATACAATCCCATACAATTGATAACTATACACTTCAATCAGTTCGGGAAATCAATGCTTCCAAATGGTAGATTCTTGACAGACATTTATATTGGAAGAAAGAAAACTATTAAAGGAGGGAATTAGAAATTTTTGAGAATATTGCTCGTGTTTTGTAAGGGCGCAATGAGAAATTGTTTTTCAGAAAATTTTGATTATCAAAAGAAAAATTGAGGTTCCATGTGATTTTCCAGTTTTCACCGTATGTCTCGAATTAATAATCCCTGTTATAACTATAATAAAGTAAAAGTTTCAGAATTTATTCATATTTTACGTTTAAATTGGTGGAAAAAGGTACAAATGTTTCAAGGTTTTGTCGTCTTTGGTTACAACCTCAGGGTGTCCATTTATTGCTACCTATTTTAAGAGCATCCGATCACTCATTTTCACATGAAAGTGATTTAATAATGTCTCATTTCCGTCAGAATTCTGTTCGCACATTTTTTAACATTTTTATTCAGGAATATTATGGAGTCTTATGAATATACACGGCATTGATTCATCAGTCCTCTTAACTGGTCTATCGAGTGCTCATAACTAAAACAAAGTGATATATTATGACAAACCGTATCTGTAGTGACTAGAATTGCTTGTGTTTACCTTTAGGAGTCACTCCAATGCATCATCACTGAATACTTCAGTGCGGGAGCAGTAGCGGCTTTTGTAATACCCGCACTTCCTCCTGAATTTCGCAACAGACAATAGGTCGCACAATAACCCTCAATCAGCGTGGTCCATTGGAGAGATCATAAATGTCGCCGATAAAATAGCGATTCAGGATGTCCTTGATAAATAACGATAGGGGGAACACCGACAATGAAACCGCCAAGTCAACACACACGATATCATTTCGATCGCATTAAAACAACAGGAGAAAAACATTGGTGTAGTTATGTATTTTAAAACGTGTAACACCATATTATGTTTCGATGTGGAACTAGGTAGGAGAAGAAATGCGCTGTATATTTGCCACAATTCACGAAGATTCTCGAGTGAATGTTGATGGATGAATAATTTGATAATGTCTTCAATTTTTCTATTTGAACTGACAATGCTTGGTATCCCCACGTGGTTTCTTATTGTCAATAATGGTCTCTTAAACGTTTTAAAAATGTATTTTTCGTTTTCAAAGTTTCAAAATCTACTAAAATGTAGAGGAGACTGTTGAAACAAAGCAAATATCTCGCAAACCGTATGTTGTTGGTGAGGGGTCCCAGGGGAGAACGAAGTGGACAACAGGTCCCAACACGAACCTCAGTGTGGCGTCGCTCACCGCGCGTTGCAGTTGTAAATGGGAGGCCCTATTGTATTTTGATAACCAAAAGTAAGTATTTTGGTTCGGAGATTTTTCCGATTATTATGGTTTCTATTCAAGTGAGAGTATTGAGAGTGTTCTTGGGTTTGAAATGAAGCTTGTAGAATACGGCATCGTGACTAGTTTTAATGTGTCATTATTATCGCCATAACTATAAACCGCTTTTTACCTAAAGGAGGGGTCGGGGAGGGTTGAAACATTTTTGAAACAATATACATATTTAATTTTCTTGTTTTCTTTATGCCGAGAGTACGTGCAAGAAAGACTTCGAGAGGACAGATGGACTTGTTGAGGTATAAAGACGCTGATAAGGAGTTACAAAACAGGAGATTCATTGCGAAAAGCGGCGGAGAAGCATGAGTAAACCACTGTTCGCTCCTAAGGCATATAAGAAAGCGAGATGCACCTGGCGAGGAAGAAAATCAAGACATGGGATATAAAGCACACAACCGAGTTTTTAATGAAAAGCAGAAGCGAGAGCTTTCAAAAAGCTAGACTTTTGTTTGATTTATTACCAATCAAAATCAAAGAAATGTTTTCTTTTGTTTTTTCTCAGATTATTTTCGTTCAGTTTGTTTTGTTTAAAATAAATACTGATTTTTGTTGTGTTTGTTAATTACGTAAATTGTATATCAATATTAAGTAGTCAGATTGTCACAGACGACTGATAATATACATTTTAAGTTGTGAGCCCTAAACACGTTAAAAAGTGATTCAAAATATCGTTAAGAGTATTAAAACATTGAAGACTGAGTAATATTGTCAAGCGGTACCATAATCATTCTTAGAATTAGAATAAATAATGAATAAAACACGTTACAACATTATATTTTTATTTATTTGCGTGTGTTTGAACTGACCCCAATCAGATTCAACCGCCCCTGGCATGTTAAAACAAATCGGATTCTTTCTTTAAATTTGATCTACTACTAAAAATGACACACCGGGTACCAAAAAGGCACTGCCCATTAGTAGATAGAAACATGCTCTTGTATTTAACATATCTTCGTCATCGCTCGGCTTTTAAAAGGCAATTCTATGGACGACATGAGCGAAATTGTTTCAACCGTACCCAGTCTACCCCACTTTGGACAGAATATCTTGAAAATTTCAATGAAGTATACTCCACTCATGGCATCCAAACAATTTTAATAGCAATTTTCAACATATTCAGTTGTTCTCGATTGTATTCTTAATGTACCCCTCCTTTGGTACTCTAAATTTATTTCAAACCATATTTTTTCTAATTTTTATCTAAGTTTAAATATTTGTTACTTCTTATTGTAACTCTCCTATTACGTATTATTATTTTTAAATGTTACCATTATTGCTCAGCAATTAAAGAGTGAATTGTGCCAAAATAAAAAATAACAATTTTTTATATTAAAAAATAATTAATAATACCATTTGAAGGTATAGTATAATGCAGTATCAATAGGATTTTGGGCTTCATCAGGTGTCTACATAAATACTGCAGTGCCCTAAAAACATAACATGAATGATATTGTGTTACATGTAACTAGGATACTGCATTATGTAGACACCGGATGAAGCCCAAAATCCTGACTGAAACCTCGTGAAGTAAAATATTGTAATTTGTCTATAAATTTTCATTAAATTTAAAATTTAATAAGATAGTGATGATAGAAGAAAAAGGTAGAACTATTTACATTATTTTATCCAAAACGGGAAAAAACTTTCAAATCTTACCCCCTCTGTTCAACCCTTCCCACACTATTGAACGGGTAAGGGTAGAATTGATACACATGTCACAAAAAGGACGTGACATTCAAATCTATATGTATTGACAAGTAAGTCACCGTTAAAAATAGAACGATCTCTAGGGGATGTATTAATGGCCGTAGGACCCTTATCTCAACAAACTCCGCCATTTGAGTAAGCAACGCACTTTTTATAAACCACACAACAATTCCCGCTCTGGCTGCCGAGCCGAAAGTGAGAGTGCGGGGGAAGAGAAAAATAAACGGTATTCTGAAAACATTTGTCATTTAGAGCGAAGGGTCCGGCGCACTCCTTCCAGCAAAGTACGACGAAGGGCGATGTTCTTGACATGCCACCATCCCACCCTACTAGCCGACCCAGTCATATATTACAGATTGACTAGTAGCTGCCGGGCGAGAGAGGGCGGCTTATACTCACGCATTGGGGTGGGGGGTGGGGGGTAGTCTTCGAGTAGAAAATATTGTGCTCCTTAGTGAATCCCACCCACTCTACAAGAAATAATATAGTTCTCAGTAAGATTTAACTGCAGGGTAGAAGATCTTCTCCAAAAATGTTTCTAGTCAAAAGCAACGGTCGAAGGACATAGTAATTTATCTGAAAGTAAATAGGATATATACACAAATAATTTAGGTTCATTCACAAAAAACAATATCTGAGGGTTGATTCATATATAGCATACTAGCTGTTTGCCCGCCGTTGCCCGTTTTACACGTTAGACCAACAAACCGCGCAGGTCGAATTTTCGCCGAGGTCCGACACAACGGCGGCAGCGTGGCTGCAACATTTCATTTTAACGCTTTTAAAATATAAACCATTCGTTCAAATTTTACGATTTAAAGATGCTTTTAATCTTCGTTAAACGCACAAAACAAAAAAGTATTAAATTCTATGAGATTTGATTTTTTCCTCCTTGAATTATACTCTTAAATTGAAGTATTTTACTCTCTTATTTATATATTTTACACTCCTATTTTAGTAATGTTTTTTTTAGATAACGTAGGTAAACCTTCGTAGATAGACATACGCTGTCGCGGACTTATTTGTAGAACTCTTAGAGGCGAACAATATTGCCATTCGTAGTTATCAGCTAACTCTAACCGTTTAGGCGGCGTAAGCGAATGTACCTCTTCCCTGATTTCATCGAAATGCAGCCGAAAAAGCTTTATACCAATAAAACAATGAGCAACATAGAAACGCCATTTAATTTATCATGCTTTGATAATGTTGCTAAAGCTCCACAATTACCAAGTGATTTCATCGACATTTATGGTCAAAATAATTTTCTATCTTTATTTTCTCACATTTTATAAATAAAAGTTAGCCCATGTTCATCCTGAGCATCTCAACTTGCCTTCCTTAATCATGTTACGTCGAATGAAAATGGTAGACGGGACCGGGATTCGAACCCGGGACCTTGAGCTCTACGCGCTCATGCGCTTANAATTTTCTATCTTTATTTTCTCACATTTTATAAATAAAAGTTAGCCCATGTTCATCCTGAGCATCTCAACTTGCCTTCCTTGCCAAGATTCATCACGATCGGTTTAGTAGTTTAGTCTTGATTAAGTAACAAACAGACACACTTTCGCGTTACGCTTTTATATATTAGTATGGATTCCCTTTCAATATCTTGAGCCCCTTATATCGTGTTGCTCATAAATAATGAATAGAAAAATATCTGCATACTTATACGATTGAGTCTCCATGAATAATTCACATTTTTTATAAGATTTTAAGAATATTTCATTCATCTCACTCAAACACGAATACTAGTCGTCGGTAAGAATATTGAAAAATATAAACGTGACAATTAAATTGTTCCAATCCCTTCTGCAGATGTGCAACTATGTTCTCTGAGTCGCGTCATTCATTTCAAACCACGCCCGCCACTGAACTGTTCCTGTGTGTATGCACTTGTACCCAGGAGCACATAAGATTCCACGTCAGCCGCTCACGCACGGATTTACTGCGCGGTTGTGCGACGCATCCACTTACGAAGACAATGCAATGCGGGATCACTATTCTCACTACGTCTGCAGAAGCTTCACGTGAAAAACTGCTGAGGTTAGAGGAACAGAAATCTTTCGCCTTGTCAACAACTGCTGTCAAAGATTTCTGTTCCTCTACCCTCAGTATATATTTTGCAAATATTAAAACCATTGATTTTTTTCGACTTGTTCGCTCCGGCACGCAAACAGTTAAACTTACGGATTAAATAAAATATGGTGAAACGTATTGTTTTAAAGAGTACCTCTACAAAGGGGGGGAATATGTGAAGTCTGAAATTTCGTTTCTGATTTAAATAGATTGCTATTGACAATTTTATTTAATAGTGATTTAGTTTTTGTTGTAATTTTATGTATAGCAGTTTCGTTACAGTTTGCCTCTATAGAATTTACAAAGAGTGTCTGGTAAAAAACAATGGAAATTTGTATAATAGGATATGTATATAAAAGTATCGCGTCGTGCGTTGTCTTGCATACAAATCTACAGTGTTATTAAGGTTATGATAAGATTTTGCACATTTGATCTTTAAAATAACATTAAAGTCTCTGTCACAATGAAATTTTTCATAAAACACCCTCCTTTTTTCCATCCCTGATTGCAGAGTTTTAGAAATTCCCGATGAAACACTTGGCGTTAAAATAATAGGAAAAAGATTATCTACATTGCCGTTCTGTCCGAATTATACTATTCCTAAGGGTGGTGTGGAAAGGATTTTCTTTTTTTAATAATCTTAGTGTCAAATCCATAGTTTTCAAAGTCGCTAAATGAAAACAGACACTTCCGATGCCGTTTAAGTACAAGTTGATCCCCCATAGAATACAAGATGCCCATACCACAACTTCTAACTTTACTTACTAAGAAATTTAGTACTTCTTGATGAAATTGTTGAATCGTAAGATTCGAAATAAATATTTTTTGTCTACAATGTCGTTTAAGACAAAATTTAAAAACATGTGTCAGGAACAAAAACAATGAAACATTAGTACAAATTACGCAAATGCACATCGTTCAACATTAATTAAGAACATAAACTCTAACAGGCTAAAATAATTTATTTAAGAGATTTTTGTTTTAAATCATCTACTCAATGTTTTTATCTCCGTACATCATGAAAATATCATCATTCTTAAACTACAGTTAACTCTGCGTGTACCTAGTTTTAAATCTCCTTTCAATTTTTTTTTTTTTTTTTTTTTTTNAAGAAGGCTCCTGAATCAGATAGGGCTTGTTCTTTCTCTCGCAACAAACAATGCGGATATTCATCTTGATCTTTCAAAAATAATGCAATTGAATTGTCGTCAAAAGGAGAGCGTAACTTTTTATCAAATTTTTATTCTTATATATGTTGTACGTGGTCCAGTTTTAATGATGAACCCAAGTTTTCGACCCCGACCAAATATATAGGTAAAACATAAATATAATTTTTTCATGAAAACATCCCTCCACTACCCCATCCTTGAGAATAGTCATAGGAATTCAACATTGGGAGTTAGTGAACTTACTGAGGGCATGGACAACTACTTAATGGACATAGACAATTCAAAAGGATCTACAGTACTGAAATTTTCATGTTATTTTTAAAAACGCACAACTTACTGTACTAGCTACGTATTTCAACCTCGTTTAACATAACAGATTATTATTATTGGGCAATGCTGTTCTTCTGTCACAATACCCAAAATACTCTACAAAAAACTGAATTCAAAAAATTGGTAAAACTTTGAAGGGGCCGTAATTTGGAATATATTAGGTCTACTGGTACCATTATGGTCTTAAAGTGTTGAAAATGTACAGAAATTAATGACAACACAGCATATTATTTCAAAAATTTAGTGCGTAAGGGTCGAAAACTGAAATAAAGGTAGAAAATTTACCGGTTTTCGTCTAATATCCGTACGTTCGGAAGTCGGTCATGGACCAAAACTACGATTCATTACAATACTGCCAAAATTCCAATTTACTGCAAGGTAAAATGTATATATCGAGTACAAAAAATACAAGACCAAAATATGTATTTCTAGAGCAAGGCGATAATCGAGATATAGAATATGCAAACCCCCAAACTTCAGGCATGTAACACCGCGGGGACCGAGCTAGTTTATTATAAGGGAAGTTTGAATGGAAATACAAAATTCATTATCATATTATAAGCAATATATTATTTTTATTAGTTATCATTGAGTAATTCATGGATTATGACCCAAGTATACAGTTTCATTTTGATTTAGTGCTCAATAGCAGAACTACCCGGCGTTGCGCGGAATTTGAAAAGAAACTTGAAACAATCACCAATGGACATTCAAAATGTTAAAACAATTAACACATTCAACAAAAATGTAAACAATATTTTTTTTTTGCTTTGTTAAACATACAAAAAATAATCCTGACCCGGGTTTTTCTATCCTGACCCGGGTTTTTCTCCGGTTTTCCTTCGGGTAGAGGCGGATTTCTTATACAGGTTCTCTAGGCTTTGTCAAGGGGCGTGTTTATTGTAACAATAAATCTTGAATTTAGTGATATTTCAATTCTTATGATTTTGAAACACTATACTCAGAATAATCTATGGTTCGATAATAATTTGTACATGTAAATTTTTTGCGTTAAATTACAAACATATTGACATTATATATGTATTATAACTCGTAGCTAACTTTTTATCTTATCTAGGAATTTTTGCTGAAATTTTTGAATCCGCCTCTGCCTTAGGGCCCTTGATCCGAATTGATGGGATTGTCTCTTGCTTGCTTCCAGAAAGTAAATTAGTTTATTGTCCTCCACGTGGTCATATGCAATTTGTACTGCTTTTTTACAATAAAAAATAATTACACAACATTTAAGTAATGGTACTGAGAATTGATGTAGTTTACTCTACAGTGAGTATGAAAACACCTGTCAACAGGTCTGAATTTTTTTAAATCTCATTTTGCCCGGCATTGCCTAGGGTTCCTATAATATAATATAAATCTATATACTAGTTTCCATATTTCTCTAATTTCGCGGTATTATGTTTTCAATTTTGTAAATTTCAAAAATGAAATACCACGAAGAAAACCTACAAAAATACAAAAACAGTTTTCACTATTGTAGGTTGGTATGTGTGTAATTACGAATTGTTTTAAAATCCAAGAAGAAGGAACATAAACATTGCACAGAAATAAACGACACGCATCGTCAAGACCTCTGAATTGTTTGGTTTTCATTTCACATCTAGGTTATGTACTTGAAAACCATGTTTTTCACAACCTCTATATAATTTATCTTCTACGATTCAGTTACGCAGATAATACATTCAGTCCACCGCATATAACGCAATCGAACTCTGGCGGTCGCTTTAGTAATCTTCATAGTCAACAGTCATACAAATGAAGATTCATATCTACTGATTAGTCATTTTTAATTGTTTATCTGCTCTTGTAATTCATCAATATAAACCGCATTTTGAATTTTAGCGACAATAACCCTTAATATGTATCCTCTGAAATTTCAAATAATTTCACTGACTACTTTTTCCATGCAATTCTATATAATTTACGTTTATAGTATAGATTTAATAAATAAAAATATAATTTCTATTATATCTGAAGTTATCTAAATTTACACTTTTCATCATTTACTCCTTTATATTTATTTTGTGGAATATCTTGAATCATAACTTGAATACGGTTCATTTATGTTCGAAAGGAGAAAATATTTTTTTCTGGATTTCCATCCAAATTGCTATTATAAAATATATCTCAGTAAAAACACTAACTTATTCGAGCATTTCTTCATGTTATGGGTACCCTATTACGCTACGATCCAATTTAAGTCTAAAATAGTACTTATTAAAAATTCAGATATAATAATATTTTGCGTCCGTTGGCTACACGAAGAACGAGTGAGAAAATTGAGATATGTTACGGCAGTGGTAAAACCTGTTCCACCTTTATGCATTCACATTCATTCTTCTTTCTTTTCTTTTTTTTCCTTGGGGAATTAGGACTCGTCAACATTCTTTTCTGGAATGGAATAAATAATACTCGTTATTCGCTCGTCCATTAGAATATATATTAACTACTAGCAAGCAAATTATAATTTCTAATTGATAGAACATTTATATATTTTAGTCATATTCTTTATTAAAGGTATATATTATAATATTTACAAGGGAATGACTGCTAGTGAAATATCTTTTAGCTACATTTCAAGTCTAGAATATTTTGACTAATTACAAATTAGAATGAGGTCAAAATATGTATTGTGAATAAAGTAATGTTTCGGTTTTCGTTAACTTCGGTATTTCGATTCTCACGAGCTGAGATTGCAAGATATGTGGCACTATAGTTTGTTGTTGTTAGATCAACGGGCTGCTTTTGAAAAATTAAGGGTTACCCTTTACATATGCGGTACGTAAAATAATATAACATACATATAAAATCAAAGAGATACATAAATTAATACAAAAAATTACCATATTTTTACAAAACAATTGTATGAATAAATGAGTAGAATCATTATTCATATAACGCTGTAATGAACCTCAAAACACACTTATCTCGCACATTGTTTCAAATTTAGAGATAGTGAATTCCAAGTCCTCTTTAATCTATTGCTAGACGCATTAAAACAGTAATTTTTATTAGTACAATGCTCTGAGAGAGAATTTCGGAAGGTATAAATTTGGAACACGTTGACAAACAAGTCTATGAGTTCGTCTCATTACATGTCTCTATATAATATGCGTCTCATAAGGTGGCACTACTGTGAGAATTTATAGTAGTACATAGTGTACTACCAAAGATAATGAGCTAGATACGACTACAGGCATCTCTATCAATTTGTAAGGCTCTAGAATCTAACTCTTCCGCGACGAGGTTCGGTTTCCAACCACCATTTCCATGAGAGCGCTACTGACATCCTCAAATTGTGGGAACGAATTGCTTGGGATTTTTCTGCAACTTAGGTCCACACATGAGGTTTCTCCGCATCACGTTGTTAACTTACGATAACAAGTATGATCCTGTGTTATGAATGAACCATAAATGTTCGTAAATAAGAAACCTTGCTACCGGATAAAACCTTTGCAAACGAAGGAACACTCATTTTTGAGCTAAGTAACACAAAATTTACTAGTGAATAGACATTACAGGGAGAAATATATGATGCTTTTGAAATTAGAACAGGAGTCAGACAAGGGGACGGCTTATCATCGATCCTCTTCAACATCGTTCTGGAAAAAATCATGAGAACCTGGGAAAATGTTTTGGAAGCGGAAGAAATTAAGGAATCTATCTCGGGAGAAAAAGAGAGAACCTGGAAATTAAATGATTGGCTTTTGCTGATGAGCGAGAAGCCCAAAAATACTGGATACGGGTGCATAGAACACAGACATCAAGGAAAGAGATACATGAAGGTACAGCATGGAACTATCAAAAGAACTGAGAAGTTCAAATATTTGGGGGAATGGATTCAACCCAATGGACTGGATAAAGAGGCAAACAAGGAAAGAACTAGAAAATTAGAACAGGCATACAGGTTATCTCAGAACAGGTGCAACAACCGGGCAATATCCTACAATGCAAAAATCAGACATTATACAACAGTAATAAAGCCAGAGGGTTTGTATGCCTCGGAATGTCTCACATTGAATAAAAAAGGGGAGCTGGAGTAACTCGAAATAAAGGAAAGGAAAATCTTGAGAAAAATTCTAGGACCAAGAAAAAGTGCTGACGGGGCATGGAAGAAAAGGAAGAATGACGACCTTAATAAGCACACTGAGAACATCGCTGTTACAATGCGGAAACGAAGGCTGAAGTTCTACGGACATCTGATGAGAATGGAGGAGAACCGTTTGACGAAGAAATTTTTCAAGTACATTGCAGGACTGAAGGCTACAACAAAGTGGGTAGAAGAAGTCAAGAGAGACGCAGTTGAAATTGGAGTTACTGAAGATGTGATCCACAATAGAAAGGTATTTAGAAGCCGAGTTGACGGCATCAAGGCATTCGAGGAGAAACCGTCAAAATGCAGGCCCAAAATTGTAATTTCCGAGGAGCTGAGACAGATTAGAAGTGAAAGAATGAAGAGGTTTTGGGAAGAAAAGAAGAGATTGACCAGAAAGCCTAAGGTCCACAGTTGGCCAAATTCCGTTTTTAAAAAAGATATTACAGGCACAGCAATATATGCAATGGTGTTGTCAATACAGACACTTATGTTTCATGAAAATGAAGAATAACATACGTAATACATTTTCAGAAAATATCATTAAAGAAACAGGATTAACTATACAACAGTCCCAAAATTCCGAAACAAAACCATGGTCACTCAGTTTTCATGTGTGTTCCAAGCAACAGCAAAACAAATACAACGGGAAATATGTAATCTCTTTTCTTCGTGAGTAAATGTGAAAGGAAGAGTAGTGAATCATTTCCGGAAACCACAATTAACTACTTTTTTTTTTATCACAGCCATCACTCGTCTTGTTACTCGTCTCCCGAAACCACTTCATGAACTTCCGTTTCTGCCGACAACATGATTTTCCTTTTACGACGTACAAATGTGAACAACACTTCAGCTACCATTTCCTCCATGCTTTTTCTCTCCCTCAATGCGATGAAAATGAAATAATGCAAATGCCGCACTGCGTCTAAAATAAAAGTAGGTAAAACTAAGTAAATACTTCACACATATTATTATAGAAAAAAAAAATGAAGAGTTGAAATGAACCATTTTGCTAGTCAGCTATGTTACGGCAAACTTTAGATTTCCACTACAATGGTTGACACAACATACTTCAAAATTTTCAGAATAGATCTTGGAGTTGATTGAGATTTCTGTTCATTCTTCTTTCTATTTACTTTGTTATGGTCAATATTTGTATATTAGGCATTTTTTCGAGAATTTTTAAGCTCCATATTGCAGTATCTATACAAATGAAAAGGCGTTTAAAACGTGGTGTGCGTTTCTTTACATGGTTTCCCTCATCCAATATTCTCATGCTGCAGGATAGGATATGTTAGGAGTCACCTGGAGATAGTTTATTACGTACAAATTAAATTTGAATTGTCGTATTTTAATGAAAATTGTGAAATAAGTCGTAAAAGTAAACTGTATGACAAATTCTTCGAAATTGTAAAAATAGATCTTTGTATACCAAGGTCGTAAAAAAATGTGACACGTGATTTTTGGAAATTGGCTACGTATATAAGGAGAAAATGGGGATATTTACAAAAAATTACATCTTAAAAATGCAAAAAAGCTGAATATCTTGAAATTTTGAGAAATATGTAAGAGGCGTATTAATTATTTCCATTTACCTTGTTCCACACTCAATTTTAATTTACGATTTTCTTCCTCACAAGATTTAAGGTATTCAAATTAACACTGCTCAATATCATTTACAACACGAAAGTCCACGGGTATATAGTAAAAGGAAACAAGAGATTTGGAAAAGTCTTAAAACCATCACTATTAATGTCAAATTTATCGCACTCATCTCGTCCATTATTTTTTCAAATTTCAATTTATGAAAATTAAATTCTACATTTCCATCCGACATTTGGACAAATCTGAGAACTTACTGTCTTCTACAGGGAACTTGATGAAAATAGTTAATTTTAATAAAGAATTAAAGTTATTGTCAACAACGAAAAATTGTTTATTTTGATGCCCACTGATTCCACACATACCTCTCCAGAGCAGAGAAGGCTACTGAAGATAACATAAGTTGTCGAAAGTCGCTTTGACAAAATAAATATTTTTTCGGTGTTGACAATAACCTTCATTTTATTTCAGGTTAAAACCGAATACACCACCATTAGGTAATTATAATTTTTAATTTTGAAGAATAAGATATATTGGCTCCTCACTAAAACATACTTGGCCACTATTTTACACATTTAATCCTGCAGTTGTCGTGCTTACGGATCTATCGTGAGATGTAACTCACGTCATCCACTTTCAAAGTGGAAAATTGTGGGAAAATACATTTTATTAGCATTGCTGAATTAATAAGAAACTTACAAATATATTTAAGTGAATTTTTCATAAATAAATTGTTTGTTAAATAATTTACACCAATCAAAAGTACTAACGCTATTAATCGCTTACGAATGGAACCACAGAGGTCGCGTGAATGACATGGCATCCATTTTTTAAATAGCTATATTTGTGAATATTTCTTTCTTTTTTTTTTTTTTTTTTTTNTTCTATCTATAAATTCAATTTTTTTCTTACATTGTCCATAAAGTACACTTTGCAACAATATTAAAGTACTTACAGAATTAGTCAATTGAATGGCTAGTGACATCCAACACTCATTGTTATAGAATTCCACAAAAACCCCGGGGGTTGAGGGAAGACAACCATTATGACGCAATACGTGTTAAAGTTTATTAAACTTAACGCACGCTGTGTTGCCATGACAACATTCAGATAAAAAGATTATTAATTCGCTTGGATGACAATGGCCACAGACTGTATGACTATATATTACTATGACTATTCGCAAGGTTAAACTGAAAGGTGCAACGTGACCCCACTACGTTTCTCCGCCTAGTGTGAAACGACCGGATACGAGACTGTTGAGAGTGGAAGGTTGTTATTCACGCAGTCTCCAAACGGCTCCATTTGAAGCAGGCGAATTTTGTGGGAATGTTCGCGGGTGCTCCACCGCTCCACGCCAGTTGCGTGAGAATTCTTGGTGGGGAACGATCATGTGAAAGCACGAACGTGGCAAACAGGTGTCACCAGAATACGACATGGAGAGAAAATAGTTTATTCGTATAACGACATTGTTAAATATGGATAGCCAATAGAAATGAAAATGAAATGCCATAATGTTATATTTGTAAATATTATATTGTGAAAATAATTAATAAATAACTGAATTACTGTTTGACGTTTTCCAAGTTTTTGATCAATTTCTTCGCAATGGGTTGTGAGTTTCCTCTCGTAATAGCATTCCATTTAATGATGATGGATCATACTATTTTAAATGAAAGAGATAATTCAAATTTAATTACTTTTGTTGTTGTTACCTTTCGCTATTACGAGAAAAAAAAATTTCTGCTTGTTTACGAACCGATATCAATTGAACACCTTGCTCAGGAAGATTCTCAAAAAAATGTCAGGTGAGGAAATTAAACATAATATGCAGTACTTATTTGACTTTTTAACCTCTGAATTTCACTATTATTATCACTAAATTTTCTTTGAGCATTATTGAATTCTTGCTGAGTAATTATTATATATAACGATTATTACAGCCAATTGGACAACAATTAATCTAAAATCTTTACAACTGATTTTCGATAATTAATTCAACAGATATCCTAACAATTTCGTGCTTAAATGGCTTATAAAACAAGAGTCATGTTTTTACCGGAAATTCAATGATGGTGAAATTTTGCAAAATTGACATTGATACTAATAATACATTAATTTTTATTCGTAATATTACTCTGTGGGAATCCTTCGATTTTCGACTGTCTATTACCGTAGTGCAGGTTTCAGTCTTTTGATGTAGTATTTATCAATGACATTTGAACATTACAACATCATAAAAGATTTCTATATTCATGTTAAAAATCAATTATCGCTCGATATTCTACACACGTATATTTTCAATTTAATACATTTGTATTCACAACGTTTCGACATATTTGAAATATATGTTTATAAGTGGTCAAGAAGTGATTAAAAAATAAAATGTCATTACTACGAGTTAAACAGTTCTGGAATTTTAATTGACATGGTTAAAGTACAATACGAAATTCCCGCATTTACTTATTTTTGGAAGATATTTATCATCCATAATCATCTTCTACACTACTTAGCAGATGGATATTAATATTTGAACAGACCCACCCATGCGACACGAAGTCTGATTTCCCCATCCCGGTAGTGTTGCCAGATGTACGATAATTAGAGTTTTGTACAATAATTTAGCCATGTGTACGATGTACGATTTAACTTCCAACGATAGGGATAATTTCACTCAAGGACATGCCCATGACTAAAAAGATAAAAACATGATTTTTGTCACCATAAGTTAATTAATTTAAAAAAACAATGTTAAATTTGTAGTTAATTTTTTAACTCCCGTAGAGGTGAGTTTTCATAAAATCCTTTCTTAGCGGACATTTTCGATAATTTTACGGGTCACGCTCTTCCCAACTCTTATCTCTAGGGTTCTCGTGATCCACATGTGGTCTGAAGAGTACATAATGTAATTGGAAATACAACAATTCGTCTCAGAATACATAAAACCATGGACTCGATGGTATTATCGATCTTTTTATGTTATTTTTACGTCTCGCCCTTTCCATCCCCAGTTCTAAGGATAGCGTCCCCCATTGTGATCTCAACTTGAACTTAACGGCAATGGTAGTTTAAAAATCTCATCAACACTAAAACTTTGAATCCGATGTAATTTTCATTTATTTATATTTCAAAATAATTATTCTTATCCATAAACCCATTTCTACCCCTGCCTCCCAAGGGGTGCTGTTTTTCTTCCATGAGGGCTGAATATAGACTCGCAAGATATCGGGATTTCCCTATCAACTCAGCGACATCAAAACGTATGTACTCGTATCTGGGATGTTCGATAATTTTTTCGTGGCATCCCTCTCCCTTGGAGTGCTGGATTTTATACGGGCTGATTGTGGACTTTGACACATTGCAGAATGTCATTATTATTTCAGCGGTCCCCAAAACTACGATCTCATGAATAATATTGTTCACTTTCGATTAGTTTCACGTAGGGTGTTTATTCCTTATTGGGGGTGATCGAGTACTTACGTGGCAATGATGGTGTCACTTCACTTCAGCGGTCCCAAAAATGATTTATTGAACACCAATATCGACCATTTTTTGTTGTTGTTTACCTGTCCTTCAATTCCACCTCTACCTCAAGGATGCTAGGAATATATTATTTCTAATGTGTACTGATTGTGAACTTGCGAAGCGTCGAAGGCGTTCTTATCCCAAAAAACGGCACCGAAAACTACGATATCAATTCTAATATCAGATTTTTTCATTATTTTTACATGTCATCCTTTTCTCACCTCCTCCCTAGGGGTGCCAGGGATGTCTTATCCCCACAGTGCTTGTTTTCCAGTTGTCAGTCAGCGTTATCAGGTTTGGATGAAATTGCTTCAGTTATGGTGGAGTACACACACAAAACCGTTAGAAGTGGATGTCTACACCCTAAAAGGAACCGATCTGCCTAATTTTAAGTTCTTCGGTTTTGTAGTTTCTGAGATTACGTGATTATCAGTCAGTGAGTAGTGTTTCGCTTTTATATAAATAGATTAATAAATAAAACTTAATTATTTAATACATGAAAATATTAATTATGTCCGCTAAAACACGATAACTTAGGAAGGCTTGTACGATTATTATTGTCGTAGTGATGGATGAAGCGCCGCGGCTGGATTTCAGTCGAGTTGGATATCCAAACGCGTCGCGAAAGTAGATTTTCACATTCACGAGAAGACTTTAAATGGAGCGATCATACATGTTCAGCTCAAGATCGTGAATCATGTGGACATTTTGACAGGTCCCGAGATAATCTGGACAGGTAGGCGAGCCTCGCACTCGTGTAGCTGCGCCATCCATCAAAAGGGTTCGAGAGGAATAAAAGTATAGAAATTAGGTGATCCTTATACTCCCAAGTCACGTAACTTTGTCCAAAATTCTGCAAGTTGGCTGCCTAACACGAATTGCCAACTTACGCGAATTCAAGTTGTTTCCAAATTAATATTTATAGTTGTCAAAAAAGTGAGTGTTGCTGTAAAGAAAACATGTTGATAACACAAGGTACACAAGGTAATATTCGTTCCACACGCTCGACGCAGAAGGAACAGAATTGATAGGGATGCCCCCAATGGCAAGCGCATTGAAATGATGGCTGATATTGGCGACAGATTTAAGTTTTCATAAAATCTAATGTTCTGCCAACATAACGCGTGGTACAAATATCATTGGTATTACGAAGTAAAAATGTTGGCTACTCTCGGCACAAGAGCTATACCAACATCAAGCCAATTAGACTGATAATGACTCTGTTACTAAATAATTTATTGTCCAGAGAGCTGTTACCAACTAAGACCACGTTGAGGACGACAAGGAAATTTACTGCAACTAATAGACAATAAACTGATAAACAGGGTGCGTTTTTGATCATGATTTTTTTCTTAAGTTAAATTTTTCGAAGTAAGGAAACATGATTTGGAGTATTAGTAGTGTGGGTCTAGTACGAACGAGTGGTGTTCTTAGCAATTATTAGTATACTTTACTTTCAGAAGAAATGTTAAATTATGCGTATGTGTGCGAACGAATCTTAAGGTAGTTTTGCCGACAATAAAATCTTTTAAACATCATAAATTTGTATTAATGGATGCAATAATATGTGCTTAGACAGATTTCTGTTACTAAAACACACCTTACTCGACATTTAAGCAATGTTTACACTATTCAATACTTCGGTGACGTATATTGTCTCCTATGAGAAAAGAATTCATTTGCGAAAAAAATTTATTTTTATTTACAGGCAAAACTACCTTGAGATATTTCATGAAAATATAAATTTGCAGCACAAAACAGAAAACCGAAATCATTTTGCATTTAAATTTTCTCGTTAAGATAAGAATGCCTCATCTGATATGATCCTTTAATAGTTTTTATGTAAAGGGAGAAAATTGTGACTAAATTTCCCGAAAATAATTCACTTTCAGAAGGCCATAAAATACTGCAAGTTGTGTGCAGCTGCATATGCTGAGAGTAGAGTACATTGATACTCCACGATGTATTTTTAAAAGAATACCATTTTGCATTTATACAAGCACCCATCAAAAATTCACACACAACTATCAAGTTATAATAATAACCAAAAGATTGTTACAATCACTAAAATCAGAATTAGATGGGCAAGTTTTTAATCAATATATATATTTAAGTTGGATTGTATGAATACAAATTCGTTAAATAACATTAAAAATTGATGTAAAAAATACTTTTGAAACAGCAGTTATTATGCATAAAATGAACATTAATATACTAATTCACGAGCTCCCCAAGAAATTTAGCTATAATTATCTTTCTAGTAATAGATTTCATTGCTTATTATAAGGAGATTGGTTTTTAAGTTAAAACTCTTGATTTTTTAATAAAAAATATAATTAAATAAATAAATAAATTTCCAAAAAAGCAGTACAAACTGCGTATGACCACGTGGAAGACAATAAATTAATTTACTCTCCGGAAGCAAGCAAGAGACAATCCCATCAATTCGGATCAAGGGCCCTAAGGCAGAGGCGGATTCAAAAATTTCAGCAAAAATTCCTAGATAAGATAAAAAGTTAGCTACGAGTTATAATACTAATAGAATGTCAATATGTTTGTAATTTAACGCACATATGTTTGTAAATTTACATGTACAAGTTATTATCGTACTATAGATTATTCTGAGTATAGTGTTTAAAAATCATAAGAGTTGAAAAAACACTAAATTCAAGATTTATTGTTACAATAAACACGCCCCTGGACAAAGCCTAGCCGCCTCTACCCGAAGGAAAAACGGAGAAAAACCTGGGCCAGGATAGGGCTACAGAATTTATGTACACAACCGTGCCAAAGTTGAGTACACATAAAACTAAATTAATATGAGCCATACGGCAACACAATCATGCAAGAAAATAGTTTTTGAAATTGTTATAAGTTGTTTAAAAAGTACAACAGCAATGGCATAATAACGTACTAGACGGATTTAACTTTTATTAACATCAACAAATTATTTTACATTGTAGAAGCACTGGTGCAGGAGGTAGTTTTTAACCGCGGATTTGAAGAGATTCAATTTCGTAATGTCTTTTATATTCTTGGGCAGGGAATTATATAGAACGATTCCCGAATGATAAGGTCCTTTTTGGCAAAGAGTGGTTGACACTCTAGG
>NNCF01133735.1:253946-274478 GCA_002313205.1 Laupala kohalensis
TGAGGTTTACAAGTTATCCGAAATATCCTCTTCTGAATTCTGAAAGTTTGAATGCTCTGACCGGAATTGCCCCAGAAGATAATGCCATAACGTAAATGGGAGAAAACGTTTGCAAAATATACGCAACGAGAAATACGAGGACTAACTGCGTTAACTAAGATTCGGAATGCGTAACACAAATTACTTAATTGGGAATTAAGATTGTCAATGTGACAATTCCATTTGAGGTTGTCTTGAATATGGAGACCTAAGAATTTTGTATTTGTAACAGTTTTTAATTGTGTTCCGTTTAAAGAAAGAGAAACCTGGGGTAAAGATTTTGTGATACTATTGTGAAATGACATAGACACTGTTTTGTCAGTGTTTACAATGAGACGATTTGCATGGAACCAAGTCGAAAGGTTAGACAAAACTTTTTGAGCATTGGCGTGTTTACATAGTAAATTAGTGTCATCAGCAAAGATAATCATTTTTCAATCTGATGTGGATGATGACGTGTCGCTCACATAAAATAAAAAGAGTATAGGACCGAGAATTGAACCTTGGAGTACTCCGCAAGTAAGTGGCTTTGTTTCTGAAAGACAACGCTGAAGTATTTTATTTTTAGTATAGGATATTTCTACTTGTTGATATCTATCTTTTAAATAAGAAGTTAGCCATTGATGTGGAAGTCCACGAATGCCTAAAGAATGCAATTTGGTAAGGAGAATTCCGTGATCGATGACATCGAATGCTTTGGATAAGTCAAGAAAAANGACATCGAATGCTTTGGATAAATTAATGAAACACACTGAGGATTTTCGGTGGTAACATCGCTTAAGAAAGAAAATATGGCGCTTGTAGTGCAAAAGGATTTCCTAAAACCGTGTTGATCGTCGGAGAGAATGTTATTTTTTGATAAAAAATCTAGTAGACGCTTATAGAACAATTTTTCTAGGATTTTTGAGAGAGTGGGTAGTAGAGATATTGGTCGGTAATTTCCAATATTAAGTTTGTTTCCTTTCTTGTGTAAAGGTTTCACTTTAGCTCTCTTAAATATATTGGGAAACACCCCTTCCGATAAAGAACTATTAAAAATATTTACGAGTGGATTTAATATAGCGTGGGACGAAGATTTAACAATAAACTCAGGTATATCATCTATGCCTCGTGAAAATTTGTTTTTTAAGGAGCTGATGATTCCCATGACTTCACTGGCGTTAGTTTCGGAAGTGAACATAGAATTGGGTACGTGGATGGATATACTTGGAGGACATTTATTAGGATATATAGAGTTCGTTATTTTACCTACTTCTGAGAAGTAAGAATTAAACAAATTTGCGATGTCCTGATGATTTGATACGATTTTGCCATCGTTTAGTAGAGAAATATTTGCTTCGCGATTTTCAGAAGTTGACGTGTAATTTTTAACAATATTCCACATGGCTTTCATCCCGTTGTTCCATTTTAGTACCGGTCTGTCGTTTTCCATAACTTTAGCTGCATAGACTACTTTTCGAAGAATAGTCTTATATTTACGAAAATAATNATAAACGGCGTTTGTTTTTTGAAGAAATTCTTATCCCTTGGGTGATCCATCTATTGTTTTTCTTTGTGTTAATTAACTTGGGATAATTTGGGAATATATAAGTTTTATGGGAAAGCTAGAGTTGTAATGTTTTAGGAATATTGAGATAAATCATTTGCATTTTTCTCGTGAACCAAAAATGTGATAATAAACAATAAAAATTTCAAACAAACTTAAACAAAACATTATTTTTCGATTGAATTACGAATTTGATACTTTTTCAGTAATAGCATTAATCCAAAGAGGAAAATATTAATCTCGCAGAGAACATAAGAATTTTTGATGACGTAACAAATAGAAATTTACGCTCCTCGTTTGTAGTGAGTGGGAATATCTATTGGGATTCCCTAATTTGCAGTTGAATAATATTCTTTGTTGTGCATAATCACATTCCATCATTCTTATACTAAAATTCAGATGATATTTTTAATATGTTTACAAGCAGAAAGGAATCAATTTTTGAAAATATTTGTCAGTAAAATAAATGGAAAACTTTTTTATTTCTTATAGCTTTTCTTCTATATTCATAAAATGAAAATTTATCCATTTTCCATTTCATATTTCATTCCAATGACAAAAACTTTTTCTTTTGAAAATATAAAATTTGTATATGAAACAAAAATGATGCATGTCGAAGTCACAATTTCCGAGTACTGCGATCAAAGTAGGAGGTCCCAGGTTCGAGTCCCGGTCCGTCTCAGTTTTCTCCTGACCGTAGACGATACATATATGCTGCATGTTATTTTAATGTGAAATGCTATTAAAACATTTGTTATTTGTCCGTACCGGATTAAAGATTCACTTAGCTAGGATTTGACAATGTTTTACGGTAGTATTATATAGCTGACGTTACCCATGTGTATAAGAAGAGTGCTGGGGAGGAATGAAGCGACGATGACGTCACATTTTCTATCATCCTCGCTAGCGGAAAACCCAAAATTCCTCCTACGACGCTGTGCCCTGATCGCCAGCACGGTCAAATTTTATTAAAGGATGTACGAACGAAAATTTATACATCATTAAATAAATGTTGAACATATTCTTTCCCAGTTGAACATAACAGTACGTATTTATTAAATAACTTCTTTTACGAATATTAAATCCACAGCCCTTGGGTCCTTGATCCTAATTGATGAGATGGCACCTTCCTTGTTTCCGGAGAGAGACTTAGTTTATTCTCCCCCATGTCGTCATACGCAGTTTGCAACTGCTTCTTGACAATAAAAACACTTATTTATTCATTTATGACGCGAAACAACTTCTAAAACTCATTCCATAGAACCCTTTTTTCAATAAAACTTAATAAAAATTGTTTCAAGAATCCTCAATATTCTTCACTTTCATGACACGATTGAACATCATGAAATTAAAAAAAAACAAATTTCCAAAGAAAACAATTTTTAAAATGAGGTGAAAAATATATGTCCTAAACAATGGTGTATTCCCCGTACATCCTAGACCGCGCCTGCTTAACCAAAACCAAGCACCCTAGACTCTCGATTTACGGTGATAATTATCAGCTCCACAGTCGCCAATAATTCGCTAAACACACGCTACGTCATAGTACACACGAAATAGCGAATTGTGTTTCTAAGCGTACAATATTTACCTCGAAACAAGTATGACACGCCTGTGATGCTGTTGATTGTCATGAAAATGAGGCAAGTAAACAGAAAGCCATTACTCATCGGTTCCCAAAGTGTGCTCCGCAGAACCCTTAGGGCTCTGCGAGTATCTTTTATTATTCCAGGAAATAATATAAAACATTTAATAAATTCAAAAAATAAAAATCTTATATAAGATTTAAAAAACTGAATTACGTTCTGAACAAAATTTTGACAATTTGAATGAGTTCCGAGTAATTTTTTGGAAGTAAACACCATACGATCATGCCAACTCGTCATAATGCGCCATACTACGACTAGTTGCGATGTGATTGTCGAAATGTATTGTTGTTTATATACACTACTATGTTATTTTATCTCCACTATCCGTAACGTTATTTCTAAACTCCATTTACTTGTACACAGGGTAAGTAATAGGGGTGCGCCGTGGAATGTGATTTTAAGAAAGGCTCCACATGTCAAATAGGTAGGGAACCACTGTCCTAACTTACTTAAAATACGAAAATACACTTTAGACTACTACTGTATCTGTGCACAATATTTTTTTAGTATTGTCATGTCCTCTCAAGGAGCTTAGGTTATTTTTGTTTTGTCGTGTGTAATCGCCGATAATCGGGAGTGTAGTACATTCGATTGCAGGAATATAATACTACACTATTCTCACCTGACTCTCCAGCGCTTGATGCGGTAACAAGTCTTCGGTGCCGGATGCGAAGTGGATTCCGTCTTCATTCGCAAAGCGATTCTGCAACACCCCTTCGTCAGTCGGAGCACTGGTGGCAGGTGGAGGCCCCGCAGTGACTTCGCTCATCACTCCGGTCGCCGAAGACCACGCGAGCAGCGTGACAACCACCCAAACAGACGACATCGTCGACGGCGAATCTCGTCCGAAAGTTCTCCGACAGTTCGCACCGATGCGGGAACCACTTCCTTCCGCGGTCGAGCGTGTTCCGCTCGAGGTCGTCGCCGGCAACGGCGGCTGAGGCGAATCCCGCGCGCGTCGCAGCCTTGTGTCCAGCGGAGGTCTTTCACGAGACGCGTAGCACAGCGGTGCTCGCAGCAGACTGACGCTCGCGCGCGTCACGTCGTTCCAATGGGAGGAGGGCGAACAGACGAGCAGAGCGGCCTCGAGAGACCCCTTCCCCTCCGACACTCACGGCTCCACCGCCCCGAAGCACCGGTTACACTTTCAAGCTCCACTGCCTCCCAGCCCCGGGTTCACTTTCCGAGCGCGGTAATTGGACTAGGAAGTACAGAGAAACAATCAGCTACTGCAGAAATGGTTCTTCGCCAATACACTATCTTATTCTATTTTTATATCATTTATGCTCTTTCTTTTTTGCGTAAAAAATGTTTCTGTAACACAATAAACACTAAAATAATGTTTTTTTTTCAAAAACAACTGTCCTTCTTCAAAAAATTAAATGTGATTTGACGAAAATATATCTCAGGTTCTGAAAACAATCAAATTATATAACTTTCTCATTAATTGCCACTGACTGACAAGTAAATAAGTTTGATGAAATTTGTAATATCAAAGACAGCCAGTTTCTCGAAATATTTTATTTACATAGGAGGGGGGAAATTGTTTCAATTTTTTATATGAGATAATTCAGGCACAGTTGGGCGAAGTATGAGAATGGAAAACTTGAAAATAGAAGCATCTGCGTTTAAATCTTTGTCCACAGATTTGTAGTTGGGTATTAAAAGTACAGGATATAATAATACTGATTATAAAAAGAGGCATTTAGGTAGAGATGTAAGAGAGGTATAACTGTGGTATACTCAGAATTTCGCTCTAAATATCTGAAATACATGAACTGTTCAATTTGTTTTGTCATTATTCTTGCGATTAAAACACTCATGCGTAGCCTATCTCTCAGTAATTTCTTTTTAAAAGGTCACCTCTAACTGATGAGAAGTACACAATACTTTGTTCTTTTTTCTCTGATCATTGTTCTTTCCCTCTGAAAACATTATCCTGAGGTCAAATCGTGAACAAGAAACTTTGAATAATATATTTCAAAAAGACACCTGTTATCCTTATTATTATTTTATAGTTTTTTCTCCATTCCACCTCGTCCAGTATAAAATAATTTTGATTTTCATATCGAGAAAAAATTTTCTTTGAGAGTTGCAAACAGAAATGGAATTCTCCATTCCAATCAAGTTGTCAATAAAATTGAGGATGTGTAGGAGGTATATAAACATAAATTTTCAAGTTTTCACTCCCGAAAACAGTGATGACTCTATTCATAATTACATACCATTTTGCTAACGAAGAACAGAATATTCATGAAAGCTTCAATTTACTGAAGTGCTTTTAAGACTTATTTAAATTTTTTTCATTTTTGTATTTAAAAATATTAAATAGTAATAATTCTGGTCTCATTCTACAAAAAAATCACTTTTCCGTTTCTGCGTGTACGGTTTAACGAGGTGACCTTCCTTTTTTCTGAACAAATCTTGGAAAGCATTTAAGTGACGAAGCAGATTCCTCACAAAATGTTGTTAGGAATGACGTGGCTCATGTTCTCGAAACGAGTAAACAAATTATTGAAACAATGAATGTTCTTAGATAAAAAGAGTTAAAACTCTGGTACATCTCTCTTTAGTCTTTTTTAAGTGATCAGAAAATTAAGTTGAAAAAGACAACATTAGTAGTTGCTCTGCTTCAAATTTAGTGTTAACTACAAAATAATATTTCATGAATCGCTCCCACTTCAGAACCTCTGAGGGTCATAGAAGGACATCAATGTCGTGACCGGGAGATAAGTGTTGTTCCATAGCGATCCCTGAGCGAAAAGCGTTATAGACACAGAATTATTTCGATGGATAAGAAAGTTTTTAATTGAATGAGAGAGAAACTATGATATTTTGTCTTTTATATAAGTAAATAAACTTTATTGTCAAAAATATCTTACAAGCTGCGTGTGACCACGTGGAGGATAATAAACTAATTTATTCTCCGGAAGCAATCAAGGGCCCATCCCATCACAGATTGTGGGAATCATCTGTTACACACATGATTCCCACAATCTAAATATATTAATGTATTATTTTAAGGTTATTTCCTTCATTTTTTCTCATAAAAAAATAATTTATTGTCAATAAACAGCAAGGGCGTATCGAGGTCAAAATGTAAGGTGGGGAATACTTCTGAATTCAATCTATATCAAAGGGAATTGATTGTCATACAATAATACACGCTAGCATTAAAATACTATTTATTTAAAAGAATCAATTTTTAAACAATAGTATGTGAGGATTAGTTGTAAATTTTTCTACTACACCTTTCACTAAATGTTCCATATGGAAAATTGGTATCTGCCCCAACTTGCCCCAGCCTGCATACGCCCTTGATAAACAGTTAAAGCGCACGTAAGAACATACGTAATTTCTGGTAGAGGTTTATCTCGATTATTTAAACATTTAGGACCATAAATATGTAAGGAATATCCCTAAAAATTCACAGGTTACGGTGTCTTTAATTAAAAACTATGAAAAAAAATCCTGAGTATTTACGTTCAAAAATTTTACAAAACGTAGATTTTATCTCTGGGAAAAATTAAAAATAAAATAGTTATGTTTCGAAATTGGTGCTTATTACCTTTTTTAATGTTAGACACGACGAAGAATTTATATGGAATGCTAACGCTGGTCTATTATCTGTTTTTCTATACAATTTACATAAAATAATCCTAGATATTGAAAAATTCGAGGTCTCCCTACAATATCTCAACGAAAAGAAAATATACACATCAACAATTTTGAGTACCTTCCCCTCAACTTCCATATTCCACTTAAATATTTTCATCCTGATTTACCTTTTTAATGCAGTTCTTAAACACCAAGGGTTCACATGCAACTTACATAATAATTGTTGCAAAAAAAATTATTTAATTAAAAAGATAGATTTTGGTATTATTTATGAGCATCGCTGTGATTTTTCTCTAAATGAAAGGGGAAGACTCAAAAAAAATTTAATACACGAGTTACTGTTAGAAGTTTCAATAGGCGAATTTCTAAAGCCACGGACATAATACGTACAAACTTGCAAATATTGGTTCATTGTAAGAATAATAAAACTTACAAAAATCAGTTTTTCCCTTCTACATTATCCCATGCAATGAAACAACTGGGAGCAAAGGGAATACATCGGCTTGGTTCTTTCAACCTCTCATTTCCATACCATATTTTCACCTCCAATGGCGATTCTACAATTTTTTTATGAAATAGAATTTGATGAATTAAGGTTTTATCTCATTTCAGGTTGTAAGAATAAAAATTTTATCTCATTTCAGGTTGACAAAATAGTCTCCAAAACATTTAAAAATAAAAATACCGAATATAGAGTTCCTTCTCTCTTAAAATTCCTACTATTAACGCCAATTAAAATTAAAATAAATTCTTACCAGAGTAATATAAAACTAATCTCATAAACCACATGGGTGTTTCATGGAGGAGAAGACGACGAAAAAGACACGGAGGGAATGAGTGAGTTGAGAGGAAGGAAGACAAGGAGGGAATGAAGAGAAGAATGAGAAGAGGAATAAGAAGAAATGAAATATGGTGATATGAAATAAAATATTTGATTCCACATAAAATGTACATGATGAGGATAAAAATTTTAAGAAGTATGTTTTCATGACAACGTTTACTTGAAATTTAATTTACCTTTGCAATTTATAAAGTTAATGATAAGAAAATAAACTAATGTTTAGAAACCATTTCCTAGTTTTAGTGAAGAACGCATGAGTTAATTGAAACAATTACTATTGAAATAAAATACACGCTAGTGTGTTATATAAAGCTACTTGCCTGGAAACGACGATAATAATAGATGCAAAAATTGTATATCTACGAAATAATTAACCCATATTTCTCCATAATTCTTCACCAGTTGCCTCAAATAATGTCTTTGTATGATTTTCGAGCAAAGACATGATCGTAATTTCATATTTTAACTATATTCTATTTATCTTTTAGTTTGTTTTAAAATACGCATTGAATTGAAAGGGTTACATCATGAACTTCTTCCCATGTGTCTCTACTAACGGATCCTACTGCGACGAAGTCCGCAGAATTTGAATTATACTAAGTTCATAAATTGCCTCCAAGGTACTGACAGGTCAATGAATTTCAAAGAGGTACACGTTTGTTATAGTAATATTTAAGTTAATTTACCTTAGAAACGAAATATTGGATAATCGTTGTTTATGCTCTAAAATGCTTTCACAATATAGTAGGACCACTGATGTTTGGAACTCTAATGTTAGTATGAGGGTGTAATCTTTGTACGGGTTCACCAGTGTAATAAAAAAAAGCTTTCCTATTTTGTCTAAATAGTATGATAAATAACTCTGTTGTACGTTATTCTTACATTCAAATTCAAAGTAATTTCTTTTATTGCAGTAATTATGAAAGAAGTCATTTCCTGTAGAGCCGAAAGCGAAGAGGTCTCTCGATATCATACTCGCGCAACTTTCTGTGCCCGAGAGTAATGCGGAAAAGTGACAGGGGTGGGAGGGTGGGTTTAACCTCACAAGCACGGATTTCTCTCATCTACTCCAAACAAGTATCCGTTCGTTAGCTTAAGATTCACGACAAACCCAAAATTTCTCCTTCCTAATTCCCTCCAAATCTAGGCTATATGGAAGAGCAGGCCAAATCTCCGTAAATCGAAGTCACGTGTCATTCTGGACACGTATCACACCCTGAAGGTTCTTCTGTTTCCACCGGTTGCCCGTCCATCAAAAATATTTGTAGGAACTACCCACATAAGAGAATAGAGTTCAAGATGTTTGCACCCAGCTTGCTCCTAAATATCTCTTCGTATTTTCATGTGTTTTTCACCGGTATCTTTTCAACTAACAAACTTTACATCTTACAGAATTCATGTGCTCCCGTTTAAGTAGATTTTTTTCTTTTTTTGGCATAAACTTAATTCAATGATGAAACTTCTTAATATCTGGAATATGGAGTAATGGCTCTCTAAAATCATATCTACCTCAATTTTCGCAAAAAAGTGGCATTTTGTCGCTTTGGATTTAGTCCTAAGACACAAACTTATAGGAAAAAAATCAGTTACAATTTACTCTCCGGAAGCAAGCAAGAGACCATGAAATCAATTCCTAACAAGTGTGACACCTAGAGTTGCTACTTAACTGAGACATCCACCGTTGTCACTTCTCGCTGCCACCAATCCAGTTTCCCGGATAAAATAAACAAAGATCGAATAATTCAACTCATTTAGTAAAATTAATTCACCTCTGCATCTACAATTTTTACACTGACAATTTACACAAATCGTAAATTACATTCGCTCGCAACTTCCTGCGAGGCACAGCTCTCCAGACCACATCTCAGCGATCTCTGTCCTCCACTCTTCCACATCAGTCGTCTCGGACACCGTCTCTTATTGTTGTCAATTCTGAGAACACTGAACATTAATATTTCTGAGAACACTGATAATTCTGATAACACTGAACATTAATATTTCTGACCAGAAGGGTTAATTTTCCAGGAAGTAAATGCGTGTTTCGCCGACGTCACACTATACATGGAGGTAGGAGTTGAGTGGTAGGTTATTGTTAGTAGGCGGGCCGATTAGCTGGGTTTACCAACAACTTGGACCACGTGGAGGGGTTAGTAGAAGTAGTTAGTAATAGAGTTATTGATACTAGGAGGAGCTGGATGGAGGAAGGAAGGTTCGCTTTTTAGTAGTCACAGTTATATGAACTGGGACATTAATGTGAAAAGCTACAAATCGAGAAATGAAATTTGTGTTCACTATGATCTTGCACAGTTCTTCACTGCGGTCGTGCTTGGAACATCATCTGCTCAAAGCGTTGGGGACGAGAGGGAAGCACGGTTCTGCGCGTGACATCGCTTTGCTACGAGTGAGCGTGTTTCCGCAACAGACTCATTTGCAACGAACCGCTCGCTTTGACCTTAAGAAAATTGTGCGTCGTTCGAGGCACACACTTGGGATCTTCGGATGTTCTTCCTTGTTTTTCATTGTAGTATTTGTAAATGGGAAATGTAGCGTGCCATTGAAGCTCATCTCATGGGGCGATAGGAGGTAGGAGTTGGGTGATAAGGCTATTGTTAGTAGGTGGATCGGTTAACTGGGTTTACAAACAACTTGGTCCACGTGGAGGGGTTAGTAGGAGTATTTAGTAATAGTATGAGTTAGAGATAATAGGAATAGTAGGTGGATTCGCTTAGTCACAGCTATATGAACTGGGACATTAATGTGAAAAGCTACAATTTTTTCTGGTCCCGTCAGGAATTGAACCAGGAGTGACTTGGTGATGAAAATATTTGACGCGCGCAGAAATCGTAAATCTCGTAGAAGAAGGAGATGAGACAAATTCTCCACTCATCGCGAGAGTAAAAAAAAAGAGACAACATTGAGTATTTTAATGTCTATGTATATACTAGGGTAAAATATATTGTAAATTACCAAGTTATAAAATAAAAACAGTGGTTTAAACAGTTAAACTAATTTTTTAATCTTAATAGTGTATTTTTTCTATTTATGTGTATAGAAAAAGTTATATGAATAAATTGTGTAATGAAGTCCGGCCTGGATTTATTTTGCATGGGAAGAAGTCAGGTACTTATAGTGAATTTTGTGTGAACAGCAGTAAACTACATACATGTGTTGTGAAATGTGGGATGAACAAATTGAAAACCAAGAGGTATACTGCGGAATTCAATCCGTTGGGGATTTCATCCCGATCAAAGATTTTAAGTGGGGAGGGACTGTGACGTCGGCGAAACACGCATTTACTTCCTGGAAAATTAACCCTTCTGGTCAGAAATATTAATGTTCAGTGTTATCAGAATTATCAGTGTTCTCAGAAATATTAATGTTCAGTGTTCTCAGAATTGACAACAATAAGAGACGGTGTCTGAGACGTCGGATGTATAGAGGGAGTTGAGCACAGAGATCGCTGAGATGGGGTCTGGAGAGCTGTGCCTCGCAGGGAGTTGCGAGCGAATGTAATTTACGATTTGTGTAAATTGTCAGTGTAAAAATTGTAGATGCAGAGGTGAATTAATTTTACTAAATGAGTTGAATTATTCGATCTTTGTTTATTTTATCCGGGAAACTGGATTGGTGGCAGCGAGAAGTGACAACGGTGGATGTCTCAGTTAAGTAGCAACTCTAGGTGTCACAGTGTTACCAAAATTGAAAGCACTGAAAGGGTCCTGTTTGAAAAAGAGATAATGCAGAACGTGATGTCTGAGATGCACACCTCGGAAGAAGCGCTCCAGAAGTGTTTTCGCCAGTGGAAGAATATATGCTAGGGACACACTTAGAAGGGAATTAGGTTTCCAAACCCCGACATGAAAGCAATACATTTTCCCGGACAAAGGTCGGAAACTTTTTAGACAGGTCTCGTGTGATAGTTCGTTTTTTAATAATATTTATAATACCTAACAAAAAAAGGCGCTAAACAATGTTACACAAATAAAATTAATACGATTTCCATGCAAATAATATAATGTTACTGTACTAATTAATACCAGCAAAATTACACTATAAAAATTAAGAGGAGGAATATCATCAGCCATTAATAAAATACAACACAACATTCACTTTTAAGTTGTATATTGTTGCTGAGAAGTGCACGTAAAGGAGAACGCTCTTATCATTCTAGTTAGCATTTGACTTCTATCGTCCAATGAGAAAATTAATGATGTCTGACGCATTATAATTTATGATGGAAGGTGAACTCTCCTAAACTCGAAAATGCTCTACAGCGAGGAAAATGGAGATACAGATGTTGAAAACCATATCTAACCATATTTACCCCTCACTATTTCTCCTTACGAAGTGTACAGATAAAATTGATTTTTTCTTCTTTTAAACTGGGTCTTCGCAAATAAAATAGCATCTCAAATATTTCGATGTACATAGTAATTGGATTCATTTGCTTTACAATATGACGAGAAATTTAAGAAGTCCTATAACATTGAATAATACGCAATGAGAAATAAAGTAACATTTACATTCTATGCACATAATTTTTAACATTTCTTATAAAATCGTGATATTGTGATAAACCAGACTTTAGTTCACTGAGTGGTCAACTGTTGAACTATAACCATGCTAATACAGTGTTTCCGTCGATTCTGAAATTTCCTTCACATATTCGTGGACAATTGTGGGGTTGTAGGGAAATATTTCTTTCTTCATTTGGGTATAATCAACTTTTGTAATCACATTACTTCCTCGTATATCATCAAAGATTCATCAACATATCATTTTTACGAAACTTAATATTAAAGCTATTTTAATTTTCATCCTACAAGTGAATTATTCGCCCAAGATCAGCTAGTTAAGTATAAATTCGTATAAACTCAGCTTCTACTTATATAAGTAAAAAAATTAACGCTGTTAGGACGAGAGCTTTTCTACGAGACGTATTTTGACTTATTACAACCAATCATCGACGATAAACCCATAGCTGATTTCTTCGTGTAACAACAATTGAAATAAATAATTGAAAATACATATGTTAAAAACATTAGTTAATAAAACGTTGAAATTTGGTTTTAATCAAATTCTTGCAAAATTCGTTTTAGTCCAGAAACGCCAAAAAGCTCCTTTTTTCTGAACATTATATTTTCTTTATGAAATAAGAAAAATTTTGTTATGCCAGCTTTCAAGTGGGTATTCTGTGACACTTTTTATCAAGGTGAAATAAGTTTACACATGATTTCTAGTTCGACATGACATGTGTGGGTGGTGGATCAGGACTCTGGAAACAAAGAGATGGGAAAGCACTTCAACCGCCTTATATTTCTGCATAATTCCTTCCAATTATCCATTGTTAAAAATCAGTTTCCCTTCACACGTTACTTTCCTTTGTAGTGATTTACGGTAAAATAACCTTATCTTTAAGACATTTGTATTTCAAACTACAAACTATGACATTGTGTGCTTAACTCACATGAGTAATTCTAGAGGCGACAAATAACTGTCCGCTCGAAATTGATGAAAGAGTGTATACGTTATGACTCACTAACGACAAGGAACTCCATTACCATAGGTATCATCACACTATGTCACCAGCGCTAGAAAGAATACGATACTTTTGTTGGTTCAGAGTGACTTTAACGGAACATCGAATCGTAAACAACAAAATGTATCTCATGGAATTTCAAAAAATATTGTATTGGCCAATGATTATGACTATTTGTAAGAGGCAATTTGCAATTCGGAATCCAATCAAAATATTTATTATAATATAAAAACCGAACTAAAATATCTACTTCTTTGTAGTCAAAACATGTGGTATAATGAAACTGCGGTAATGTTTTTCTAACATATTACAAACATATTGATATTCTATTAGTATTATAATTCGCAGCTAACTTTTTATCTTATCTAGGAATTTTTGCTGAAATGTTTGAATCCGCCTCTGACTTAGGGCCCTTGATCGGAATTGATGGGATGGTCCCTTGCTTGCTTCCTGAGAGTAAATTAGTTTGTTGTCCTCCACGTCGTCATACGCAGTTTGTAATGTATTTTGACAAATTTATTATTTATTTATTTTCTTATTATTTATATTTACCATTGTTTCCGTTTCTCAAAATTATAATAATAGTGATAAATTCATTGTCTAAAAAGCAGTACAAACTGCGTATGACCACGTGAAGGACAATAAACTAATTTACTAATATATTCAACTTGTGAAACCCAAAGACCTCTGAGGTGGTCTCGTAGAGACTAAACTCCTCATCTGAGGCGACTCCCTTGGGAAGTACTTTTTATTTGGGTAGTATTTTTCCATTTCTGGTTCACAAACATAGAAATCTCTTATATTGCGGTGAACCTCACCGCCAGGTAACAGATTAATCATGTTACGTCGAATGAAAATGGGAGACGGGACCGGGGTTCGAACCCGGGACCTTGAGCTCAGCGCGCTCACCATTCTCATTCAACTTGTGAAACCCAAAGACCTCTGAGGTGGTCTCGTAGACGGGGGCCCGAGAGGCGAACGGGATGGCGCAGTCGGTAGGCGCATGAGCGCGCTGATCTCAAGGTCCCGGGTTCGAACCCCGGTCCCGTCTCCCATATTCAATCGACGTAACATGATTAATTACTAATATATCTCAATTATTTGCATTGACACTAATTTTCATTGACTTGTAAAAAACAAACCCCAAGAGAATGGTTATTTTTCTTATTAATGTTATTATTATTATTCCTCCTCTTCTTTTTCAATCCTGTTGCTCTGCAGCGGGACATAGGGCCTCCTTGAGAGCTTTCCATCTAGTACGATTATCGGCCGTTGCCTTAACTTCTTTCCATGTCATCACACACAGTTGTGTATTCCAGTATTCAATCTTCGTGTTACCGTTTTCACGGCAAATGTTGACCTCGTATCTGTCCAGCTATACCTCTCGTTCGTTTCTTTAATCAGTGTACTTNAGTCTCTCCGCGTGCGTTGTCATGCACGTTCACCCAAACATTTCCTCCAGACGAAAATCCACGTCGAAACGTTGTGAGCTATTCACAAAAAATAAAATAATATTCGTCCCTAAGAGGTCGTAAGTTTTTAATTATTTATTTAATTAGATTACACAATGGACGTTAATAATAGTAGAAATAGTGTAAATTTGGTATTGTTATCCCGTCAATTCTCTGTCGTCATTGCGTCCTTTGTGATAACAGGGCGAGAGAGGTTTTGTATTGTCCATCATCACCCCTTGAGTCACCGCATATATAGTGATTAATCCCAGGATAAATGCACTTGTAAGAAACTATTCCTTTGCATTACTGATTCAAAATCTGTATATCATACTCACCTGAACATCTCTATATCATATTTTAAAGGTCACGGAATCAAACTTCTGAAAATTTTATTGACGAATTTTTTGGAGTTTTTATTCTCATAATATTGTTTTGTGATTTAATAGGAATTAAAAAATTAACTCTGTGTCGTACGAACACGATACAAAGGTGGGACAAATTAGACATTGAATATCTGATCAAAGTGTCCCAAGGGATAATTACTATCAACATCGACGACTCTTCTTAAGTACTTTTTTAATTGAAATCTGATTTTATTCCATTTTTAAACGAGTAAGGTAAAAAAAAGTAAGATTCTTGACCATTTGATTGGGTTGATGAAATTCCCTCGCATCGTTCGAGACTTCTCACTCGTAGCTTCTAAATGAACACTATCCAGCGAGGTTTCCACAAAGTTTTAGAATCAACATTTCGTTGCAAACCAATAGAAACTGAGTAACAGAAATCATCCAAGAAAAAAAAATTCGGAGACGCAATTCACATTTACACAAGCAATTCTATGAATCACTGAAATAAAAAGATTATAAAATTTTAATTTTATGTTCAAGAAGTATGTTTTAGTGTTTTCGAAAATAATTTCGAATTCGGAATTTTACCTCTAAAAACAGCGTGGTTTACTTGAAAATCACTTTTTGAAGAAGCCCGTCAGTTGGAGGCATTCGGATACCGAGAACCCGATGGATGTGAAAAGTGTGAGTGCTGTGGGTTGGAAAGAGATAAATACCCTCATCTGGTCGCCCCGTGTCACTCTTTCCTCGTGTCTATCTTTTTGACCTTTTTTCGGGAACATAGGAAGATAAACGGTCACTGCTCTATAGCAAGGGTAGATACTCTTGAGCTTCCACACTACATTTTTTTTTTCTCGTTGCTAAATATCTCCCGCGTTATCAGAAAAAAACCTTTTCATTCGAAATGCTCTCACCCTTTATCAAAACTTTCCAACTGACAGAAATTCTTAAAAAAATAGACATATTTCAATACTATACAACAATTCGTACATTATTTCACGAGAGGAAATCATAATATACTATATAAATTGGTAGCAATATTTATAATAGTATTTCTTATATGTTCTGCTCATTTGTGTTTCTCATCCAAACATATTTTTCTACGGATCTCCTTGGGGATAACGCTCTGAATTGATAGGATGTCCCGTGATCGCTTCCGAAGAGTAAAGTAAATAAATAAGTTTATTGTCAAAAAAGCAGTACGAACTGCGTATGACCACGAGGAGGACAATAAATTACTTTACTCTCCGGAAGCAAACTATAGACCATCCCATCAATTCTGATCCAAAGCTCTAAGGCTGAGGCGGATTGAAAATTTCAGCAAACTCCCTAGATAAGAATAAAAATAGTTATCAACGTGTTATATCAACATAATAACAACATATTATAACACCAAAACGATTGTTCACGAGTACGTATTATTATCGAACTATAGATTATACGGAAAATAGTGTTTGTAAATCGTAGGAGATCTGTCTTCCATATATGCATAACTTCAATCAATTAATAAATAAATTTCTCATAATACTGATGAAATTACAGAATTTCGGTCGTATACTTGCAGAGGTGAATTGAGAATTTCTTGATACCACTACGAATTAAACTTAACATCTTTTGTTCAGAACCCAACCACGCATATGAAGTTCTGTGCCCTTAATATAATTCCAGATTAGATTCCCTCTGAGACATTGAATTTTCCTTATAAAGCGATTGAAACTAGTTTCCAAATAAAATATTTTCCACCGCAGCATAATTCACTCCTATCGTATATTTCAACGGCCAGGATGTATTCCTATGCAATACTGAAGAGCCTTATAAAATCTTTTCTCGTTAGAAGCCTTGAGTATCACTCTAGCATGTCAATAACAACAGCCAGTCACTGGGAGTAGTGGCTTTTTCAACTACTTTATCATTCGGGCGACCTCGCCTGCTATGACCTCCTTCAAGCTGTGGTCTTACGAAGACCTCGGTCACTGCACCTTGGTGTGTGTCAGCCTCTACAGGGACCATGGCCGGTGGCCAGAGATAAGCAAGTCACTTGTTCAATTTTCTCTTTTTCGCTGATGCAAGGGCAGACATTTCAGTGACTGAAGCAACTTAGATTATTCCAGTGCTTTAAGAACGTTTTGTCTCTGGAAGAATTATTTTCTCGTCGAAACCGCACTTATGAAGTTAATTCTCACATACGTCAATAAAACTTGAAAGCCATAAATGTCTACTGTTCATGCTGCGTAAGTGTCTACTGTTCTTACTGGTCCATAACTGTCGTCTAGGACGGTATCGGTTAAATTGAAACTCTGGAGCGACGTCTCAAATTCTTTGATTGTGAGATAACAGAAATAAATAATTTAATCAGTCTATTTCGTAATTTATCAAAATCTGGAATAAATCTTCAGACTACTTCATATTATAAACCAGTGTAAATCGTATTCGGCGTGCTCAACAAATTATGCAAATCAAATTACAACATTTTTCTTGGCAAAGCATACAAAATGAGATGACTCAATACAAGTAGTCTAGAAAAGGGGAGTGCATAGATTCGAACACCAATCACAAGATGTCCTTGGGAACGGAAACGAGATCTAAACTGTCAAGTCGTAATGATAGAGAAAAGAAACTTGTATGACTGATGTCAATACATCTAGAAAATGACGTAATAAAAATAATAAAAAATACAATGTACTTTGTAAAACATGTTTTCCCTCAATATATCCTAAAAACATATCTATGTTTGTAAGTTTCAGTATGTGAACACGAGATTCTAGGTAATGTTTTCTGTGAAAGCAGCGAAATGTCTAGTATTGAAGGTACGAAAAAATATGTATTAGTTAACACACACACATCTACTTTTTTTATTCTACTGAAGATGTCCGAAAATAAAATCACGAAACAGAAGCACATGAATTAGAGAAATTGTGCAGCTTCTCCGTGTATTTGAAAATCGTAGATGAAAAATCTTCACCTTCAGTTGTATGGCTAGTTGTTGTATGCTGCGAAAGAAATAAAATTTTAATTTACAAAAATTGAAATAAGTAAATTCACTTTGAATAATTGTAGTTTTACTATGAAGGTATTCTTAGAATACGATTTATCGCCAGATATTGTCCAACCCGATAAGATAAACTCGAGAATATGATTTAAAAGTAATCATCCAGTATTTTAAATGAATGGTTATAATTTTTTTCCAGTTATTTGCATTAAAAATCAACAATATTCTAAATTGTATTATGCTATGCAAATTCACAACGACATGCAACACAGTCTTTTCCAAATTCTCGTTGTCATATTTAATAACAATAATAAGTCTGAGTATGTAATTTATGAGTAAAGAGGAATGAAAAGATCAAAGTCATTTTGTATTTATTTACGAGTTAAAAACACTTTAATTGCCTCTTGGTTCTAATTAATGTGCAATGAGGTACAAATCGTGTCTAAATCTTAAAAATACCGTCACGGTAAGTGAATCATGGAAAATATAATTTTAGCTAATTTTTCAAATGTTCATTAGTTACAATTGATATTAAATACAATAAAAAACGAACCAGATCGCGACATCATTCAACAATTCTTGAGGTGCGGTGAAGCTACGCTGCTGCGTAACTGATATAGCTCAACTTCACGCAGCCAGCACAAAATGCAGTCTTAATACTTGGCATCGAACAAAGGGTAGTAATAATAATGAATACAAGTTAAAGTAACCTACCTTTGTTGTCCATGTAAGTCAAAGCACTGAAAACTTCCACTTTACTCTAAAATCGCGATAAGGAGCATTCCATTTTGACTGTGGAAAATATCCCGTCCCTTTGTTTGTGAGAGGTTGTTTCCTCCAAAGAAACCCTCTGACCGAGAATTTATTTTCTTGTACTTACAGAATTTGCTCAGATAACGATATCCTGGTGAATTTGTTTTCTTTTCTGGAGGAGGGGATTCGGCTCAATTCTCATGGGAACTGTACGGGAAATCCCCACTCTCACTTCTTCACAGAAGTTTTGCCATTAACTAGTTCCGTTTAATTACGATGTTATCTTACGATCTTTTTTTCTCTGATTATTATCTTTCACAAAAGGCCATTCCTACCTTTTTCTGGTCTTTCCTATCATATTCTAACCATCATATAAAGGAATAAAACATTCAAACATCTAAAAAGAGGAAATTTAATGGATAATGTTCGTGTCAACTATTGGATCTCGCATTCTTGTAAAGTGTTTAACGCAGGATACAGCGACAACCTTGCATAATTTAACCCAATTAAAAATTACTTAAGTATTTCTATACAAATAAGGAGAAAAATTTATAAGTATTTACATATTACTTGCATTAGGAAACTCGGATTAGACTGTACAATTGCGAAAACAACAAATAGGAAAAATTCTTTTTTTCTATTTTTAAAAATATTACAACTCTATTTCCCATTAAACGCTAGTTAAATTAAATTTAATAACGCAAGTTTAAAATATCAGAACAGGAATTTTCTGTGTTCTGATCATACGGTTTGAATTAAGTTATTTCTTCTATTCATGTAACCATTGATTATGCAATAGTAGAGAAAAAATAGGACATCAGAATGTTCAAAAATATTGTCATTTGAGGACGTCAGTTCGACATTTGTATCTAGTTGCGTACTCTCATTTAGCATTCCACGCTGATGTAAAGACAAGGTGAACAATTGTCAATACTAGACAAAAAGAGACGCTTCTTTATCGGTGCATCTTCAAATGAGAACATAAATATAGATAAATATAAACAAATAATGTAAAATGAAATGGGAAATAATACATCTATTCAAAAGACTTGAAGTACAAAAAATGTGGAAAACTATGGGTACTGTATTTGTCAATCAAATTAAATTAAAACAACGGGCAAAATTTAGTTACAAATAATCAGTACCGAATCGAATGTTAGTTATTCTGCCAAGTCATCATATATGGGTTTATTGAGCTCAATTAGTTTCAATACAAATAATATTTTATTAGCAGGTATGTAGTCGGTGACAAAATGAAGCTCGGGGTCCTCCCCCGAATTTTTTATTAACTTGTTACAAAAGTATAAAATATTGTTAATTTACCATGTTAATTAATTATTAATATGAATTATACTATTAAACACATTTAAAAGTTTGGTGAGATATCTGAGCCCCCTTCGAAATAAAATTCTGGGTACGGTCTTCTGCTATAGGTATCGCTTTATTTAAATGAACATTAATTTTTACAACGAGGAAAAACACATGATTTGTATATTCCTTTTAACAAATCCTCCAACTACCATAGCAATGTAATGGGAAATTGTACACAGGATGTTGTGAATCACGTTCTTTCTGCAATTGTCAAATTGTCTAAATACAGGAAGTATTATTTTTTGCAGGGAATGTACTCTCATTCAAAATTCAACGAATATGAATGGACATGGAAGCGGAAATTATTCGTCAGCGAAGCACGTTTTCGCGGGACTTTTCCGGGTCTGATGTCATTCACCACTTAGTGTGTCGGATAAGCCTAGCCT
>NNCF01133735.1:274543-290078 GCA_002313205.1 Laupala kohalensis
CACTTAGTGTGTCGGATAAATAAACTATCCAACGAAATGCGACAGGATTCGGCAACCTCGCGATTAAAAGAGAATTGTGTAACATCTGATAAAATCAGAAAAGAGCCTGTAAGTTCTCTTAGAGAGTAAATTAGCCTTCTTGCGCTTACCACCTCTAAGTTTATTGAAATAACTTCATAATTAAGAACTCAATGAATACATTATAAACGTTCAAATATCCACGACTTCGAATAAATAGCAATTCTTCTCTAAATTTGCTGTATAATATTACTAATTTTAAACATTACTTATCATATAATTTACTATTCTCTGTTCGTATTACATTTGGTTTTGCTTGTTTCTTCAGTTTCTTCGATAATGCAAGATAATATATAAACCTATAATTCACTCAATCATTGTGTGGATCAATAAAAATTATTGATCTTATTCAGTGGAAAAATGTCGATGAGATATAGTTCACTATCATTTGGTTATAAGTAACTTGAAATAAGACAAATGCCATTTTCTATTATCCGTTCCGATCATTATCAAACATAAAAAAAAGATCAGAGGCAAGATCGCCGGAAGGAAATTTGCAACCAATTCGAATATGCTTAAGTTCAAATGAATGCTCTTACTGGGCACAATTTTGCTAAGGTGGTTTAATATTTTGCTTACGTGCCATTAGTTTTTAAGTATGTACCACTCTAAAATTGAACTTTCTGATCAAGCAAACACCGCGTCAAAATTATCATGGAATAATGATTATTATTTTCATTCATTATCCTCTCCGACTTTGCTTGCCCTCTAGACTTCATTAAAATAACTTATTTATAGCGAAACAATATACAAACCAAAATCATTGTTGATCAACATTCAGCTCATGCGTCTTAGTTTGCAGCTATATTTCCGACAGAGCACTGTATAAATAAATTTTAAAGAAATATATCACGGTTGCAATACTACAGAGCTGGTATCGTGTTTAGGAACTAATTTCAAATAACACTGCTAGCACATTTGCAAATGGTTCATCAACATTGAATTTTTTTAAATAAATAATTTATTACATTGAAAAGTAGAACCAACAGTAAGCAAAACATTAAATTTGCAAAACTGAGAAAAGTGAGAGCTTTCGTTTGAGCCCAATCATGTTCGAATTGGTTGCGAAAAAGAAAAGCTAGTTCCTTCCAGGTATATTCACGGTGCCATTAAAACGCGGGAAGAGAACATAAAGTACTAGAACTATCAATTTCATTTTCCGTAACATTGCTTTCATAGACAACTGACTGTGCATATTGAGCAGGAATGAAACATTCAATTGTTGAAGACAATATTTAAGTTCTGATTCAAACCATTCATATAATCTACCTCTAGGCTAGCCACTTCTTTATTCCTAGCACGAACCATTAGTTTTACGGCCACTTAAAACCACACGTGATTCTGGGTCTTGTAATCTCTTCAAGTAATTATCCCGCGATAAAAATGACACAAAGGATATTCCATCTATTTTAATTTCACGATTCTACGTTTCTTCATCAACGTTCATAAACCGATCTTCTGAAGAACTTTCCACTATATATCACGTTATATACGACAGTAAATGATAAAATTCATTTTATGCCAGCGGAAATCCCCGAGGAAATGAAGCACAATTTACAACCAGACCTTCGCCGCAGAACTCTGCGTAGAAGCTCCACAAAAGGAAACGTCGCCACACATCTACTTTTCTTCGTCACGGTGCTCTGTAAAAATAGGTCTGCGGACGAACCTCATTTGCACGCGTTTTGTGTTCGGTTAAACGCCACACATAAGCGAGTTATGACCCATCTAAGGAAAATTTACTTCCACTTATTACGATTTTTCTTAGGAACTCGGAAGGTGGGATTTCCGATGAGAAGAATCTCATGCGTTGAGCGATTCGGAGAATTTACCTCTCGCGTGATAACTGAGTAAGTTTCGGATAACCGAAGACTACATTTTATTCTTTTATTTATTTTTCGTCTCAATGTAACTAGACTCCCCCTAACACTTTTGTGTTTGGAAGGAGCTCAATGTGTTCACGGATATGCAGCAGATAAAATCATTTCACAATTTAGATACAGTAACAATTTTTGAGATTCATGAATGATACTTCAAATGTATATTCTATATATTGTATTGCAATCTTTCGCTTTCTCCAGAAAAAAGTTCACTATTAATTTCCCCATTATAACTCACCTTACTACAATATATGCCGTATCTATTGTGAATTCGGAAAACAGATTTTGTGTCTGACAAATGAATGGTTGAAACGCAATGCTATTAATGATTTCGCAAAACATTTAAATAAATCACATTTACAGAATTTATTCCTTTAAGAAATTGAGTTATAAGACACGTTTTTCAGAATGATAGTGCCTGTTGTAACATATTTCGGAGATTTACGAAGGAAGTAAATCCCTCGATATATTTGACTTGAAATACATGTTTAATAGCAATAACCAATTGGAAATTGAAACAAAGAGTATTATTTAAAACTTTCCCCGGGTTGTTAAGCCGTGTCGTCGTCTTGCAGCAGACGAAATGAGAAGCATTAAACATAACGACGCGGCTTAACAATCCAGAAAAACTTGTAAATATTGACGATGTTAGCTGTGAAAGCTTGCATCAATTGAAGGGGTGAGTGGATGAAGGAGGTATGTAACAACAAGTGTGTTCTGGGATATTTAGCCTTAAAGTTGTCATTGTGGTACTTTTTTGTTATTATTTTATTAAGTTCTTACTAAAATATACTATTCACATAAGTGTTAAAAATTTTATTCACTATGAATTTTTTGTTTTAAGAGAAGTTTAAAAAATAAAATATGTATTGTACATACCACCTTAGGTAGATGGTATACGGTTTATAAGAAAGAGGTATTTGGTATTTTACATTACATACCTCCTTTATCCACTAGAGATATATTTGGTAAAATTAGATGACTACAGGAAGGAGGAGGTATGTGGTAATTCATGTTACATACATCCTTCTTCTATCAGAAATATACATTGTGTTGTCATTGTAACATTGTAAAATATGTATTGTACATATGTATTGTACATACCACCTTAGGTACATATGTATTGTACATACCAAATATACATTGTAAAATATGTATTGTACATACCACCTTAGGTAGATGGTATACGGTTTATAAGAAAGAGGTATTTGGTATTTTACATTACATACCTCCTTTATCCACTAGAGATATATTTGGTAAAATTAGATGACTACAGGAAGGAGGAGGTATGTGGTAATTCATGTTACATACATCCTTCTTCTATCAGAAATATACATTGTGTTGTCACATACCTCCTTCATTACACTAGTATCTAGCTTAATAAGGCTCCTAGAAAGTTGGTTCAAGAACCAAAAAACAGGCCAACTCATACCTTTTTCATCCCTGACAATTATCTCAATTTGAAGAAAAATGTTACATACCTCCTTCATCCACCCACCCCTTCAATTCACAAATGGTACTGAAAATTAAATTTTAAACGTGGTTGGGAAATTCACCCGCACTCATTAAGTAGTAACTTCAGTAATAAATAGTAATTGACGTAATGTCATACTAATATTCTGTATTCGCCAGTCTCGAGAGGTATTCTTTACTCAAGGTTTACTTTATAATACATCTCAACATCTTACGCATACCACATTTTTGAATAATTTTATCTCTGCTTATTACACAATTTAACTATACAGTTGAATAATTATACCTTATTTTGTCAGTAGAGACTTGTTTGGTTTTGAGGACGTGACAAACGTTAAAAATATGCAGAAATAGAATCATCGGAGAAGGAAAGATATAGTACAGTAATACAGATGGAAAATACAGAGCCACTTATTTATATTACCTAACCTAAAAAAAAATATTGTTTAGCAACAACATCAAACAAAAATTCTCAAATGGAATATAAATCCTAAAAGCCCATTAATATTAATTCAATTCGGAATCTTGTGATCATTCTTTCATTACATTCTTGTGATCGTCAAGAAGAAGATGAAACTCAAAAACATTCAGAGAATTGTCTGTAGTTTCGAAAATAAAGTAGTCCGAAAAGGATACAATTTTATTGCAGCAAAAATATATAAATAAAATATGTTGCGATTTACATATCCAATAGAATTGGCCGGTCGTTGATGAGTAAATTAATCAGTGAGAATTATACCACACATATAATGCAAAACAGAATGACAAATACTCAATATTTGCGGATCCAAATACTTCTAATATAATTCCGCACTTGTCGTACACTATAACATTGTATCAAATCAAGTTTAGTTTTATAGTTTTTAAGTTGAGACGAATTATTGTATTTATAAAAATGTATCAGAACAATAAGACGTCCATGAATATATCACGTGCATGATGTTACGTCAAATAAAATTTCCTATAGGATTTTTTTTTTTTTTAAAATGTTGACGTTGCCGACATTTTACATAAATATAAACACATACGCTAACTGCATTCCACATGATGGATTCATGGCATTCGCTATTTATGAAAAGGAACGTTCAAGAGGAAGAGACACCGACAGAAACATTTTCCAGGAGTTTTGGGAAAACCGAAACTTGCATTCTCACTTAACTTTCTAGCATCATGCCTCTTCCCGGTGAAAGGAAGCGAATACGTTCCTCGCATTGTTCTGTCTCTTTGAGTTGGATAGTAGTTTTTGAATTAATTGATTGACTTGTTATCTATTTAGCCTTCTAGACTATTTTTTCTTACATATAAAAAACAAAATATAACACAAGATAACAATTGTATGCTGTAATAAAAATTATAAAGAAAATTGAAATATAAATTCAAGACCAACTTACGAGTATTATTTTTGTACCTACATACCTATTAATTTTTTATTACTAGTCTAACATTAACCCAAGATATTTACTTATTTACATAATGAATTCAATATTAAGAACGTGGAAGAATTGGCCGAGAGAGAAGAGTTCCTCTAGTGATTGAATTATTTGACGGAATGTTTCCCTCAATATTTTCTCCTTGTGTACTGTATGTTAAAATATTTACATAATAGAAAAAAAAAATTCTTTCATAAAACTTAAATTAGTATGACAAAGTAAAAGCAATCATTGACATACATTTTAAACAATATTTCAACTCGAGCCGAGGTCTCTTCGAAGCTCTATATCTGGAAATCGTTTTAAAATTCTCGGTTCTGATACGTTATTGATCGTTCAAACTGAATAAATGTTGTATATTTTGTATTTCTCGTGGACTGGAAAGTAGTGCAGAATTCTATTCTATTATTGTACCATAATAGTGCCTATCATTAGCGGATCTACGCGGGGGCTAGTCACCTTACCATTGGACCTGAACTTTAGACAGATAATATTGAAATTGATAAAATGTATCTATATCCTTTAATATGTATTTGCCACTTTAAACAATTAATAAATTTGGTCATTAATGAATTGTTAATTATATATTTGATGTACTGTATTAAAATACTACAACGCTATAATATTTATAATAATATTTACAATAATATTTATAAAATGTAGTCCCCACCTTGATTACAGTCTAGATCCGCCACTGGTGCCAATGTCCCGAAAGTTTAAACGGTTAGAAATCATTTGCATACGTCTAAGAATTATTAGCTCCATGTTCATACTCAGTGAATACCGCACTTTGGAATATTTATCCGCTTAAAAAATATTTGAGGTATTCGTTTTCGCTTGTCTCTGTGCTGTAGCAAGTAAGAGGCATGAAAAAAATTATTTTGCCAAGCAAACTGTGCGGGGAAATTTGAGGTGGATTCACGCTAGCACAAAAAAGGAATTTAATCTCAAAAGCTATTAAGTTACCGAGTGGCCAATGTGACCAAATCAGCCACGGCTGTTGACCGATCGAGCTACTTCTTGATACTTTTACGTAAGGCAATTCAAGTACAATATTTAGTACCTGGTATACAAACTAAATAACCTGAGAGAAAAAACAGGCCCAATTCTGTAGTTTTTGTAACATCAAAATGCACTACATACCGTAAAAATATTACTTAAAAATTTTACCCAAAACGTCCCAACAACTGTAACAGTAAGGTATAGAAATGGATTTACCAATGGGCAATTTTGTAACTCGAGCGCATAACTTTGAGAGACTCAACATATTAAGAGAGGTAAAATTATTAAACATTTTTTAAAAATTGTATGAAACAAGACGACTATAGGCTTTACACGCGTGTTTCGTTGTTGTGATTCAGTTTACTCTTCGTTGTTAATTTAGTGAAGACAAAAATAGTATGCTTATTGACAAAAACCGTGATGATACCTTAATTAGACCGTGATATTTAACGAAAAGACACATTTCACTGTAATTCATCTCTTTGAAATACTCGAACAATCCTTAACCTTTACAATACATTATATCCCGCGAAAATTACAAGTTCATATCTTTAAGATTTGTATATGTCTTGATAAATGAGTCAGTCATTCAGAACAACCTACCAAACACTTTCACTCACTTTTACACGTTTGAAATAGAAATGATGAAAATTCTTGTTTATATATATATTTCCTATATATATTTCCTTTAACAGTATTTCAATTAACAGTGTCTAACTACGATAACCGACACTTAGAAGACTAAATTGGAAACAAAATATTCAACTGTCTGACGGTAGCAACCAAGCGAGTCCACCAGTAGTCCCTCATTGAAGTACTCATTATACACCCTTATATGTCTCCATTCAGGTGTCCTTTACCGAATATTTTTATTCAGGTGCCCATTTTTACCCTTCCGACGTATAATTTCAAACGCGAACCTAATATGTGGCGTAGCTGCAAAAACTAAATAAATATAATCGAAATTTTCTAGAAAAGAATATTCCGAAAAATTGTTAAAGGAAACGCCCGATTGTTCAGAGAACTTCGTATTCATCCATTTCAAACTTATTTATTATTTATTTCCAACAAATAGCTTCAAATTTTTTATAAAAATATCGCACTCTTTCCTTCCGCTCAGAATTTTAAACCAAAGAAATATTTCCATATCGCATCAAAGGGAAGTTTTCAAGAATTAGTTTTACTCCCCGTAGAATAAAAAAAACGAATTCATATATTACCCATGATCTACCTATGTCAGTAGTACAATATTGTAATTTATCTAACCTATAGTTTTTTTATATTATTTAGTAACACATGTATGTATAAAATATTCATAACCTGTTTTTCTAATCTGCTACCGAAAATCTGACAGTTTGGCAAGAAAAACAATAAAAAATACGAAAACAGAGATGATATCTTAACTAGTTCGTGAGTTGTAGTGAAAATATATGAAACATCGAAATATAAAATTTCAGTCTAATTTGTCCCTCTTAAATCTGAATTTGTAAATATTCAGTCTATACAATAAATAGGTCAAAATTTCAAATTCCCGTATTTAATAATTTTTGCTCTACGTTGATACATAAGACCTCATACTAAACCTCGCATACCAAATGAAAAAGATCCAAAAACATGAATATCTTATGACAAATATTACTCGAAGAGAAGAAATACTTGTCTCTCTTTTACACAAACGTGATTATATTTCAATTATCGAAATGACTTCAATCTTAATAAGTCGTAATGCAATGCAGTGAAGTATAATGATAAATGAATTCTAAAAATATATTCTTCTTAGACATTTTAGATATAATTATTAGTATTCAAATTGTTAGGTTCACTAATATATAAGTGTGTGCGCGCGCGTGTGTGTGTGTAGTGCACAGACTAAATTGTCTGTGATGTAGTGTCAATATTATACTGTTACTAGGTGGAACCAGCGGCGTAGTGCCTAGCGAAATTGCCTGACACCTCTTGTGACCCTGTCTGTTCCAAGTAGGATTCGCAGTGGTGGACGGAGAGAGGTTTGCGGCAGGTTTTCTCCGGGTGCTCCCGCTTCCCCTGCCTCTCATTCCAGTACAACATTCACTCATCATCCGCCCTAGGGAAAGCCCAATAGATCAAAAACAGTCGCTCGCTAACTAAACTGTAGTAGATGGTAAAAAAATATCCACGAGAAAAATTAAGTCCTTTGAATACCGAAAAAAAAAATGGTATTACGTTTTCATATTCTTAGGATAGAGAAAGAATGAATATTGTGAAAAATCAAAATTTATGACCGCAAATTTGAATAATCCTATGACATTCCAGGTATGGGCATCTAAAATATCCAAATTTCCAATCAACTTTCCAATTACAATTCATTACAAAAAACATGACACTAAATACTCATTATTATTAAAAATTTAAGAAACATTTAACATACTAAAAATCATAATATATTATAATTATTAAACTAGACACAGTCTAAAAAAATCAGTAGAGTTCAAATAATTATCATCTCTCAACATAGTACACCCCTGAACACAATATCTAAAACCGCAAAAACAAATTGCATGAATTATCTTCCGCCTTAAACTCTTTGCAATAGCACTATAGGCTGATATAGAAAGCACGCCTCCAAGATTTTCTCAGGCTCATTTTTGCGTAATACATTTTCGCTGTATCTAAAAAACGATGCGACTTCGCATTCTGAACGCAGAATTAGCTTACCAATAAAATGCTACAATGTGTATTTTCATAATTTTGAATTTTAAGAAACCAGAAGTGGAGCGCGGTGTGTAAATGAAGTCGATGTGAGCTGTTCAGAAATAGGCTTCTATTCCCAATGCATTCAAAGTCAAATCTCAAGTTTGGTTTCAATGCATCAATTTTTTCGTGAGTTATCGGAGGAACAAAATTCTTAACATAAGACATTGGACATCGTCAAAATTTGAAAATAGAATGTCCTGGACTCAATTCGTAAAAATCCGAAGAGATCTCAAAATTTATTTCGACCGATTACAATCCTTCCCCTACACACTGTGTAATTGGAAAGTAAAAATGAAGCATTCCTGCCTCTGAGAGGTTCAAAGCGTCAGAAATCATAAAATTAGGTTGAGCTGACAGATGCGCACAATTCAATAAATCAAAACTGCTTCATAACTCCCGCCAACTGTTCGAGTGGCAACGCGAGCAGAGCTACTATCCACCATAAGAGTCTTGGGATAGAGCTCCACTAATTGAAGCGGAATTATCGAGAACAGGTTCTGAATACAATCCTGTGGAAGCACGCGATGCCGCAAACTCAAGCGTAGAGAGGTCCGTGAAACCATTTGAAGAGGATTTTGCACGGAAACATGCCAAATCCGAGCTAATTGGGACGGACACGGGTCGGAGAATTGCAACTCCAGGAATAATCAACTGCTCGCTACAATAGGCTACTCTGAAATACTCGACTCAGTATTAAAACAAATACGTAGAAACAATTATGCCACGCTCATAGTACAAAATTAAAATACAACGCAACTTTATGCTGTGGAAAAATTATTAATTTTAAGGTATTTTAGGAACAATTTTTTCTTTACACTAAAGAAAGAAAACTGGACTTAAAAAAGAGTATTGTACGATACATTTCTCTGCGAGGAAAAAATCAACTAAGGATAGACTAAACATTTGTGGAGCGCATTTTTTAAAATTAGGAAGAATTGATCAGAATTGTTTCATTTAAAACAACAGCAGACTTGAATATAAATATCACACTGTATATCAAGGGATTGGAGTCACCCCCACCCTCCCCAGCCGCCTTCATATTTTCGGGCAACACGGAAAATTTTGGTTAAGTAATATGCATTTTGAGGAAAAAATAGACATCAAACGTAACAAAAATAAGAAAGTAATGAATCTCAAGAAATGGTCATCACTTCATTCGAAAAAATGCACACAAAATATGTGTTCCACCCATAATAGCTAAAGTCAATTTTAGTTTACCGTCGGGATATAACCATAGTGTTTATCTTTATAAACTTTGTACATCCTTGTAATAAGCACTTACCAAAACAAAGTAAGCTTGTACTATGTGCTTAGAAATATGTGTAATATTTTTCCAATTAATAATTGTATTGTTAACATTTTGTTTAATAAACATATAAAAGGCGTTTATTGGGTTAGGGATTCATTCCATCTTGAATTTTTTTGTGGATTTCACATGTCATGTGCAATATATTATTAAGTAGAGTACACTACCAGCTGCTTGGCGCACGCCTTCTCGTACACCAATGCACTGAGTTTTGTAATAGATGAAACGATTGGAATAAAACTATAAATAATACTAGCTGATTACCTGGCGTTGCCCGAGATTTTTCTTAGAGTAATCTTCTTTTACTCGGGAAAAAATTAAATCTATCTATAATGTTTCAAATTCATTATAATACAAATTTAAGACAAAACTTGACTCTGTATACACTACACGATCTCGCTGAAGGCGAAGTCGAATTTTCGCTTCCGAGGTGTGACGAGGCTGCACCATTTCATTTAAATTATTGTAAAATCGAAATTCGTCGAAAATTTACGATTCAAAGACGTTTTTCATCTTTGTTAAATGCACAAAACGAATCATCCATTAAATTTGATGACTTATTTCTTCCTTCTTAAATTACTCTCTAAAATTGAAGTATTTTAGCACTTCTATTTTTAATAAAACTTTATCGATAATTTAGGTTAATTTTTGTAGATAGGCATAAGCAGTCGCAGACTAGAAGTCTTTGAGGCAAGCAATATTGCCATCTATAAATGTCACCTATCTCTAACCGTTTAGACAGCGTAAGCAAATATAACTCTCTTTTTGCCCGATTGTATCGACATTTATGGTCAATACCATTTCTATCTTTCTTATCACACATTTAAAAAATAAAAGTTAGCGTGTGTTCATCCTGGATATCTAAATTGTCTCCTTGCCAAATTTCATCACGATACGTCCCGAGGTACAGTCGTGATCAGGTAGCAAACAGACACATACACTTTCGCGTTACACAATTATCTATTAGTATGGATTAGAATAACACAGTATTGGAATTCTCAGATAGTCATGAAATTAAAATTTTAACTAAAAATATTCGTATGTTCTGTTTAAGAAAGTTTTTGAACCTAATGATGGCTCGCCCGGTGACCGCTTATATACATTACAAATTTCTCGGGCCATGAACCCTACTCTACAGCCGCTCTTCTCTGAGCTCGTGCGCGAGTTCCCTATCGATACGCGTGAAAAACTTATGTTCACCCTGTTGACTGAAATATAGCGAATAAATCATCAAAATTCACGTTGAGAATTTGAAATCGAGTAATTAATGCGCTTTTATATGTCAAAGGAAAACTCGCATGGTGGTACCGATGGTTTCCCCATTCTATTTTATTATGAACTGTATATTGTTTTATCTATGATTGTGTATGTATGTTTATGTATTTTATGTATGTTATTTACTGCAACCTTCTGAAGAAGATCGAAGGAAAGTTCCGTACTAATTAGTTTCCAAATAAAAACAGAATTTGAATGCTGACATCCCAAAAGAATGAAAAGATAACAGTTTTATCGACTAAAACCAACCTTGTCGGAAGAATAATGCATTTTCCGTCTGGAACTTTTAAATTAACTGTTTTGTTTTTCTCCACTACAGAAAAGAAAATAGCAATCTTCGCTGGAAACAACTCTATACTAGAAACGACATATTGAAACAAACGAATGATTGAATGAAAGAATGACCTCAAAAATATCAGTCAGGTTTCCACCAGGGTCGCAGCACTCAAACAGCACTTCTCAAAGTAACTGAAGACATAAGAAAAGCATTAGATAATACAAGCGTAACAATTATAACGTTACTGGACTTCAGCAAAGCCTTTGACTCGGCTGATCACGATATTTTGACAGCTAAATGTAAAAATATTGGTCTTTCTGAACATACACTTACATGGATCTCTAGCTATTTATCTGAAAGGAAACAAGTTGTAAAAATTGGAAGTAATATTTCCAATTCAAAATGTATTTTCCGTGGAGTTCCCAAAGGTTCTATACTTGGTCTACTATTGTTTATAATTTACGCAAATGACATTTCTAACGTGCTTTCTTCCTGCTCGCATCACATGTACGCGGATGAACTACATATATATGTTTCAGGGAATATGAGGGAAATTGATAATCTCGTAAATAAGACAAACAATATCCTTAATTTTCTAGTAGATTGGTCAGTGTAATGGACTGTTTAAATCCATCAAAGTCACAAAGTATAATCATTGGATCCGTTCATTCCCTAAAACATATAAACAAATGCAATCTCACTTCAATAAAAATCCGAGAAGAATAAGTCCCTTGGTGTTCTCACGTAAGGAATCTTGGTGTCACTTTCACTTCTTCACTTCAATGGGATAAACACGTAGCTAACGTAAGTAAGAAAACATACGCTTTTCTTCATGTCNAAAATATGACTATATCCCCACTCATATACCCTCATTTTGACTACTGTGACGTTCCTTTCACGGACATGAGTATTAGTCTCGCAAACAAACTTCAGCTCATTCAGAATTTTTGTATTCCATACACTTACAACTTAAGAAAATTTGACCACATTTCGGGCATCTATCACTAAAATAAGATTTTACCATCAGACAGTAGGTGTAAATTACACAGTCTAGTACTGCTTTACCAACTACTGTGCACGAACAGTCCTTCACACTTGTTTGAGCGTTTTAAATTTTTAAACTCTTTATGCCTTCAGGAGTCAAAACTTCTTTCTGTACTCAAACACTGTCTNTAACCCTTTTACCGTTGGAGTAGCCAGGATGTGGAATTTTCTCCCTATTACTATCAGGAATAGTTCTTCAATACTCTCTTTTAAGAAATAGGTTCTTACCATATGTCTCTCGGAATCTCTCTAAAAGTAGACGGCTTGTCCAGGCAAAGATTAAGATAGAAATTCAATAAAACTCTCGTGATAAAATAGGTCTAATGTATTCTCATTTATTTATCTATTATTTTAAATCATAGAAAGTATTGATTTTTGTTATGTAGTATACATTATTTTGAATGTGCCCTTAATAATAAATTTATCTTATTATTTAACCATAATGTGATTTAAAAACTATTAAATATGTATTAAACAATATAATTTATTTGGTTAGTCGTAATATTAAACTGCAATTCAATATAAATAAAAAAGTTATATGTTATACTTACTAGTGTACAATAATAAATTTTGATATGTTTAATGTTATTATGAAATTTATGAAAATAATATTTGATATTTTATGATAAGCATGTTATGAAGATTTAAAGTCATAAATTTGTACGTTTTTATTTTGTAATTTAAAATGTAATGTAATATTCTTCGTGATAAGTTGTAATATGTTGTAAACGATGAATTTTGTATTTTATTTAATTACGAGTATTATGTATCACACTTTGTAGTATATTATCTGATATTTGTTCGGCCTTCAGTCGTCATCATAATTGATGGGTTTTTTCTGGGTTTTCCTCAATTGCTTAAGGTTAATACCGGGATGATCCCTAGTTCGATCCCCAGAGTATAGTGGTAAAATTTATGTCTTTTTATGTCGTGGTATAATTTAGTCTCCCTCTTCGTGGTATAATTTATGTTTATGAATATATTAATGTATATATTGTTATTTATGTTTTATTATCATGTATTATTTTTTGATGGTGGTAAGGTGGAAGAGCAGGCCTCATGGCTTGAGCCTAACCACAAAATAAAAGNGAAGAGCAGGCCTCATGGCTTGAGCCTAACCACAAAATAAAAGTTTATTATTACTATTATTATTATTGATTTAAACGCTTTATCTTCACTTTTGATTCATCATTATAGAATTCCTAAGTTTGTTATCTGTCGTTATCTCCATATTTATTGGTTTCACTTTGTTCAATCTGTGTATCTCCCGTGTCAGTATTTGTGTACGATTGTGAATCATCAGTGGAGAAATCGTAAAAGAGTGTAAAAGAAAATTATCATATCGTTGTCTGACCGCAGTGGACATACCTTCATTACCTTCACAATCTTGCGTTGAGTAAGGAAGAGATGCACTTCGGTTAGTGGCACGAGCTAAAAGGGGCGGCAGTGTCATTTAAACCATTATTTCTCTAATTTTGACTGATTAGCTAGTATTCATTTTTGGAATAATGGATTCATAACAGCACGTTTTTATTTCATAACTTTTAAGAACTATTCATTCTGCCACTACCTTTCCACCCTTGATCGGAATTGCTTGCTTGTGTTTGAAAGTGGCCCCTTATTTGTTTTCGGAGAGTTAATTAGACTCTCACCTGTTCGTGACTGCTTTTTTGACTATTCATTTCCTAGATAACAAGTAGCTGACTATTTTTGTATTCTTCATAAGGATGTGAAGAAATGTTAATCCCCCACATTCTCTGTGCCCTTTTATGGGAATTGATGGGATAGTATATTTGTTGCTTCCGTACAAAAATATAGTTTATGGTCTTCCACGAGGTCATATCCATTCTTAAGCACTTTGTTTGTATATTTACAATTTATATTAAAACATTTCTACAATTCTTATCACTCTGCTATCCGTTGTAGAGACTTGAATAAAAATATGCATACCCGAGTCCGTTTTTGAGAGTGTGCGCTTCCGAATTTTGTAGACAATTAAATGCAATGCGAATGAGTCGGGGAATTAGATTAAGTCCGTAATAGAGCAATGTCAGCTTTAAAGATGTACACGGGAAATTTCATCGTAGTTCAGAATCTTCTTTTTTATGTTCAAAATATGAAGAAATTACAAAAATTCTGATGGTGTATAATGTACAAGATAATAACACTTGTTGTACCAATCGCGTATGAGCTCGCTTTTGCTTTCTCGTATACAAGTACCACTCTTCACATCAAGAAACTCGAATGGTCATCTTGAAAAGGCGATTCAGGCTGGGGAAAAACAGCAAGTCGATCCGGGAAAACCATAGGTATCCCAAACGCTTAACCTGGGAGTCAGAATTTCCAACGCACCTGCGTAGTGATTCATTCGCAAAAATAAAACTTCTTCCCGTCCATAAATCAGAGCAGCGTGTGAATGACATGCTTCCGCGGAAACCATTATGACGTCTATTGAAACAGCCGAAGTGTTTGGAAGAGACGGTCTCTCTTAAAAATCGTGACAGGGAGTTTTGTATGTCAAGGTACGTGACAAAAGAACGTATGTATGGTCAAGGAGGGTCTTATTTACGAAGCATTTAGGCACTAGTTGAGCGGAATGGAAAAATATTTGGTCTGTTTAAAACCTAGTCGTATGTCGTGAGCAGTGCCACCGAGATGGGGGCGGGGACATTTTGTTCCGCCTCAATAAATGGAACTCATAGATGAATAACATTTTAAATAACTAAATCAATAAAATTGGAAAAAGTTGTCACCGGGAAAAATCTAGCTAAATTGTCGAAATATAATTGTATTCGGCTCAGAGAAAGAGAACTATTATTGTTTATAGTTGTTCAGACATTTTTGATAAGTTCTCATTAAACAAGTGAGTCGAATCTTTTAAGGGCAATGTATTGATTCATTTACTAAGTGAATCATCTCTGGAGAACAATCTCTTTGGCCAATTTAAGTGATTTATCTTGATTGTTGATAAGCTTGAGAAATTTTCCTTTCAAGCCATAGGTTGATTCAAATATTCTGCCATGCACTTTTTAAAAAA
>NNCF01133735.1:290459-321810 GCA_002313205.1 Laupala kohalensis
TTTATTCTCGTCGCCAAGCCGACATTTTCTCGCAAGATCGAGCTTATAATTGCATCTCAGAAGATACGTGCAACCAGAGATTTACTACTCATCAATTTTCTGGTCAATACGTCACCCATCCGGATCAACCCTACAGCAGCTTCAACCAACTGGTTTCCAGGATATTCCTCATCATATCATCATGTCAGCTCTAGGAAAACAGTATTGTATTATTATTTCTCATCATTTCATAGCATGTCATAAAATCATTTTAACGTTGTTAACAATTAACTTTCATCTCACTCCCTCGCCCACCATCATTTTGCATTTTTCCAATCATTTTATTCTTGTGCAGATAAGAATGAACTTGTCTGTACAATAGTCAATAGCGTTAAATCATTGCAGGTAGTTGTAAAATATCAATATTTGGAGGAAGCTTATATTAGTTTTCGTTACATAAAAGATGGTACATTTTAATATTTTCTTGCACAGTAATATATAACCGACTTACAATGTATGAATTGAAAAAAGAAATGTAATGAAGAATTTACTTAGATATGCTNAAAATGTCATTTTATATCCCTCAATTAAATTTTGCGCAGATAAATTTGCATTTTGAGTACAGGGGTGTCTTTTGGTAAACCATATTACTTTATTCCATCAAATAACGAAAACCCATGATTGTTCATTTTCGTATTAAAAATGACAAAAGTAAATATTACAAAAATTGTTATTGTTTTATCAGAAAATATGTATCTCTAACCTCTATGAATGTTTCAAAATTATTTTGAAATTTTTCGAAAAATTGTCAAATATTTTCAAATTTCATATCAATTATCTGGGGCCCAGTGAACGTTTCTGCGGGGAGGGGGCGACGGAACCGTTTCGTCATTGTCCCCTACTACATACTGAATTTAACTTGAAAATTCAACATCAGCTGATGAGCAAAACATATGAACTGTTTGTATAATAGCAGAAAATCAAACAATTACTTCAATATATTGATAAGATGTACATTGAGTTTTTAATAAAATAAGTTAATATTTATTTTTTAAATGAGACCATGTGGATTTTCAATATTTTTAATAATAAAACATTTGAGCATTAAGTGACTACAATATTAATAATAAATGTTCCCTGTTTTAATATTACTAGTCAATATTTTTGTCCCCCCCCCCACTTCTGAATCCCAATCAACGCCACTATGTTTTAGAAGATACTAAGCAACCTACTAAATATGAAAATATATACAAAAAGATTCCATTACTTTCGTTGTTTTATATAATATAAACTACTGATTGGGTGAAGGGGTGGAAGAGTTGAGAAAAGGGGAGGAGGTGAGTGAACGCTAAATTTAAAATACATCATATACCTAAAACCTCCGGCGGGCGGCCCTGGTCGCGAGAATACAATCAATAAATATTTTTTCGAACTGGAAGGACATCCGATATTTATCAAGTCAGATTGCTATACTTCCAACAAGCAATAAATGTTAGAATGGGAATAAATGGAAACATACAAAACTAAAAGAAAATGTATAGAATGTATATCGTTCCGGCCAGCTAAGGACCACGAAAGTCGAGTACCAGTAAGGCCCAGTCTTTGTGTGAGTTTACTCACTAGACCCATTGTAATTTTAACCGAGGTCGGAGGAACAGCGTCTAGATAAGATCCAGACTGCTGTATCCGACCAGTACCACACCGGTTGCTAGTCGCAGAGGGGGACTTTTCATACATCCCAGTTATTTAAACTGAGACATGGGAATGAAAAGCTACAAATTTTATCTTACCCCGCCCGAGGATTGAACCCGGGATGACTCGGTGACGAGCATATACATTGTAATGAATAATTAATTCATTACTTTTAATTACAACTTATTCTGAAAAGTATTAAAAGAATACGATCATAAGTAAATTTCGCACCCGTGTAGGTAGGGTTTCGAAGGGACGCAGTTGCAGGACAAAAGGGAGAGTGGAGTGGGAAGACTGGTTCGTTTGGGGCTCAGACCCGGGAGTTTCTTTTGAATAAAGACATTAAAATATCAGGCGAGTGTCTGGACGTCCTGCGCAGCTAGTTCGCGGGGACCGAAGGTTACGGAAAGAAAATTAAATAGATGTGAGAGATGATTGACTAGATACGTTGTTGACATGTACTTTGAAAAGGCAAATGGAAAGTTACTATAGATATTCGGAAGGTTAGGGTTATTTTGGAGATAGAGCCCAGAACCACATGTAAGGTCATACAAAAAACAGAAAAAGGAAGATTCGTTGTAGGGCGCTCTCCCCGGACGAAGGAGTTCGTTAGTAAGAATGTTGAATGACGCAGGATATAGTGATAAACAAGTAGGTTTGACTCTAGGTTTGACTCTCGAGCAACGAAGCTCATGGGTCCACAATGAAAGATGATTGACGAAAGGAGTATTAACGAGGGGCCAGAAAACATCTGCATAAAAGAAGATCTGCGGTTTAGGAGGGAAAGAAGTGTCAATGACGGGGGACAGAGGCATTCAAATAAAATGTCACTGACAAGCACGAAGAGGGACGAGGGTAACTTTCTAGTATTAAATATCACCTTGCGAAATGATGAGGGTCACGAGACTGCGTAGTGTCACAGAAAGGGGCTCGATAGGAAAATCACTAAGCGTGGGTGAACTTGGTGGGGGGGAGGGGTATGAGATGACTCCCATGGCGAAACATCGAAAAAATTTTATGTAACGTTCACATCGAATGAATGTGCATAATTCCCTCTGAACCTCTCCCACCAAGCCATCAATCGTTAGATACCATTAAAAACGTTTACATGGCGTAGACAAGCGCTAGCCATTTTCTATACACTTTCGATCGAAGGGTCCGCACGTGAAGGGGTTAGGCAAACTGTTGCCTGACAAATAAAACTGATGGATCTACACGATATTTTTGAAACTCATCAACAAATATAAATTATTTCAAGCTGGAAAAATTAAATAATATATTTCTTTATTTCTTCATAGTGGAAATATGCAGAGAATGACATGTTAATGAAAATTGTCAATTTTCCCCCCTCCCCCCACTTTTGATTCCCAATTGCCTATACAGGGCAAAATAATATTGACAATTTTCATTAAAATGACATTTTCTGAATACCCCCACTGAGTATTTTTTAAATAATGAAATAAATAAAAGAAAAGACAATTGGTGATCACCATATCAATGTTGGTGTAATTATTTTTAATAATTCCCAGTTTTAGACGGTAAAAATGAAATTTTTATCTTTCCTTACAAAAGTGGGGGGGGGGCGGTGACTGCCCCCTATGCACCCTGTAATCACTGCCACTGAGCATAGGTGAATATTCGTGAGTGACCTGTTCGTGGTACTGTCCACATATTTCGTGCTATTACGAATACCAAGTATACGAGTATTACGATTTCAAGTTATTTCAAGGTAGTAATCACTGAAAAAACTAATTATTTGTAGTTTTTCTCCTTATCGTACAAAGTAGTAAGTGTTTTGGTAGTGATAAAAGAGAAATTGGAAGTAATAAAGTAGTGATGGAGTAACTTCATTTATTATCCCTAACGTGGTCATACGCAGTTTGTAACTGCTTTTTGACTAAAAAGTTTATTTGATGAGTGATTTAAAGTTTATTTGACTTAATTGAATTGACGTTGTGAGTTAGCGGCTCCATTATGGTCGCTGTCTTATTTTCTTATCTATGTGAAGGATATCTGGGCGATTAAAGTCCACTGTTTTGTCTGTCAACACGGGTCTATCGCAATAGAGGACGTGCTTCTGATCTTCATGTACTGCTGGCGGTTGGTATTCATAAAATGGTGGTGTTACATACCGTCTTAATAATTCGTAATTCATTGCAAAATGTTGATGGATTATCTGGGCCACTTGTTGGTTATGTCTGTTTAAGTGAGCATTTTCTGCGAGAGATGAGCAACCAACTATTACGTGTTCGATGGATTCACCAGGCCTTCCGCATTTCCTACATGAATCAGAAACATCGAGTTTGAGGATATGTTTCTCATAATTTCTTGTCCTCATCCCTCTATCTTGAATGGCCATCATAAACCCCTCTGTTTCAGGGTAAAGGTGTCCATCCTTGATCCATTGCAGAGGCGCAGTTCTACATATATCCACAGCTTCCAATAACTTTGGGAATTTTCCATGTAGTGTCATTTCTTCTAACCATCTTGTTTCGTATTCATTAGTTCATATTGCAGATTAGTATTACCTAGGGTAAGGGGTGAATATCTGTCACCAGCTTTTGCAATCATTACCATGATTTCTTCATTGGAGAGCATGAACTTGGTTCTTAGATTATTTTCTTGAGTCCTTCATAAATTGTGATATTTAACAAATCCACCCTCTTTTCGGGGCAAGTACAGCTTATTGGTAAAAGGGTTTTGGAGCAGGAATCTGAACTTCGTCAGCAATGTCCTAGTCAATATGTCTAATTCATTCACATCCGTGACTGACCATTTTACTATGCTAAACGTCAAGAAGGTACGACCCAGGTATTGATGGTTGTGATGATATTTGCCCCATACAATTTTGTATTTTATGCCTTTGTTATACATCTCTTGTATTTGTTCGTAAATTTATTCTTGAGATTAGAATGATCAATTTTGCTGTTATGTGGTACTCCAAGGTACTGATATAGTGCTTTTGAGTTTAGTTTCTCTATTCCTTCGATAGGTTCACCAGTTAGTTCCATTTAGCAACTTTGTATACTCACAGTGGCACACTTATCAAGACCAAACTCATTCTTATGTCTTCACTGAATGTTTTCACAGTACCGATTAATGAGCGGAACTTGTCATAGAACTCGCCCAACAGTTACCGATCGTCCATGAAGAGTAAGTCATTCAACATTGCTTCTTTCTTTCCCGAATTGATTTTATATTAAATATTCCTTTCTTTAAGTAATGTAGAGAAGAGATTTAAAGCCACAATGAACCATATTGGTGAGAGTCGCCTTAGAAAATACCACGATTGATGTTTATGGAGCTAATGTCAACATTGCCAACTTGAAGAGTTGTCCTCCATGTTGCCATCATTGCTTGTAGCAGATTCCTGATTCTCGGGCAGATTTCCAGTAACTTGGTCAATCAGTCAGGTGGCACAGAATCAAATGCCTTAGAATAGTATGTGGATGCGTGTATGTTCCTCTTTCAAGAGTGTGCCTGCTTCAAGACAGCGACTTCTATTGTTAATTGATGTTTGCACCCAATAGCTCCTCTGATGCAGCACTTTCGTTCTGGTGCTATCAATCCATTATCTTCACAATTATGGTAGACTTTATTGTTTATCATACCAGTGAATGTCTTGTAAAACACAAACACTAATGGATCTGTGGTTCTCGGGCTGAAAAGAGTCTCCTTTCATATACATGAGGTAGGTTCTCCCTTCTGTAAGATGTAGAGGTACCTCTTTTGGGTCATCCAGGGTTTTGGCGAAAGCGTAAGCCAGAGGCTAGTGCACAGCATTAAAGGATTTAAGCCAAAAGTTGTAAATCCTGTCGGGACCAGGGGCTTTCCGGTTGCTGGTTTTTCTTCACTACTTTCAATACATCTTCCGTGGTGAAACCGTTAAGTCATTGATGGTAAGTCTTAGAGCTGCGTTTTTTAACTATTCTATCCAATCTGCATCTTGCTTGTAGTGCTTGGTTTTAGTCTACATGGAACTTGTGGGAATCTAGCTCTATGGTTTATGGTTCCTCCTGCTCCCCAGACTCCAAGTCTCGAAAGAATTTCCTTATGTTCTTAAGGAAATCATTTTGTTGCTTCCGTTTAGTCAGTTCATTGTGACGTCTCAGTCTCGCACCCTTCAACTTCGCTTTTTGCGTGAAAACATCTTTCAATTCTATAAGTTTCTGGAGGCTGTCAGGTTCACCTAGATCAATCCCGGCTTCTGAACAAACTTCTGGGTTAATTTCTTTTTCAGTTTTCTTGAGCAGACCCCTTTATTATTATTATTATTCTTATTATCATTATTATTCTTATTATCATTATTATTATTATTATTATTATTGGGACGTTAGGACTCGCCAACAACTAGGTCTTTAGAAACCTAGCGTTCAGTAAACGGACCCCTAATAATAACAAACATCGCTGGTCTTCATATGCAAAAAATAACAAATAAAATTCCAATATTCAAATTACTTATATCAAAAATAAATCTGTTTAATGTAATCCAAATTTTTATATATTAAGTAACTCCACGTATTTCCAGAATGTTTATTTTACACACATTTGTAAACATTCATATATTATGGTGTCGGGTTTTGCGGTCAATCTGCGCGCATGTAACTTCCGGACTAAAATAATATAACAGTTCGAAAAGTATGTAAACCCAAATATCAGTTTTTTTGTGTTGTCGTTTGTTCCATTGACACATTAGACACTTTCAAGGGTAATCAATGGCCCCGCTATCGAGAAGGATCGCCGCTCCCATCCACTTTCACTCCGCTACACCCCTGGTTGCTGGACATCGCGGGCAATCGGTTTGAAAGAAATCTCGATCAGTCATTCCATGTAAAAAAAACAGCACACACCTTCACATTACAGACTTTTATATTTTTGGCGTTCTTGTGATACCCACTAAGAAAATTTTTTTTATCATATTTTTCTCATTCTTGGCTTTCTGTATACATACTTCAAATTCTTCAATAAACGTTATTTTGATCGCGCATTGCAGGATTTTATTGTATTCTGAGCTGCGTAGACCCAGAATTGGTATTTTTGCTTGACTAGATATGGCTGAGATATGGAATGATCCGGCAGCTCGCATGCACTACACGTGCACTACTCTGGCACAACCGCCTACTTGTGTTCAAAATTTTCCGTAATACAACTTCACGATAGCAATGATAAAGAAAATGTATATCGGCGGGGGGAGTACCAAGAAAATATAATCAAACAGAAATAGAGACTGCGTTGATATTATTACGTAACTACAGCATCCTTGTCAATGATCCAGCACAATCTTGTAAAGATGGAGTGTGTCGCACTGTCGTTTTGAACTATCGACAATTGACGAGAAGAAACTTGATAAAAAACATTATCTCTCGGATGACTTTCATATTTTAACATGTCATTGGCATCGAAGGCAACTTTGTTCCTATCAGTTGTGGTCAGTGCTGGTATTGTTGGTTATGTTCATTATAAGCAATCGTTTGACAGGGAAAAAATGCATGAGGGCGTTATTCGGGACGCTTACCGCCAACAACTGAAGAAGACTGAGAATTTGTATTTGCTTCAACAACAAAAAGACTTAACTAAACGATTACGAAAAGAAGCTGAATGACATTTCGTGTATTAGTGAATGGTGCAATTTTTTATCTTGCACCAGTTAAAAGTATTTTGATGGGTTGTATTTATGCGTCCATGTGTTCATAAAGAGGCTAATAATAGTAATAATAGTAAGAGGCTAATACGGTAGTAATTGAAATGAAACCTGACTTTCAGGATTCTTCGAAATGTAAACCACAAAGTTTACATTCATTGGATTATTATTCTATTATGAATAATTAATAGTGTTATTTTACAATATTTTCTTAAATATTTCTGGCAAACATGTCACTCAGAATTCTTTTTCTAGACTCATTGAAATTGGTATACATCTACCTTTTAAAGAAAGTTGATTCTTCTCTCCATNCTCATTGAAATTGGTATACATCTACCTTTTAAAGAAAGTTGATTCTTCTCTCCATAACTACAACTTAATGATATATAATTTCATGTTAATACTTGTGGATATTTTTTTATTCTGAGCTTACAAAAAGTTATTCTTTCCTTGTAGTTTGCTGTCATTAACTTATTTAATACAAGTTTATATCAAGAGTTAATAGGTTAGGAATCACTCATATTTTATGTATTCTTCTTTGAATATGAGCAGTTAATAATTATCTGATGATAACTTAGTTTCATTGATATTTTTAATTCCAATTTAATACAATTCATATGCCTTCTACCTCCTCACATCAAAGTATGTTATTTCCCTTTATTATTGAATCAATATGTGGGCTAATGTCTTGTCAAAATCTGTAAATACTGCACACAACTGGAAAGGTGACATTGTAGATACTTTACTCTGGGAGTGTGGAACCATCACATAGTTTATTAAATTTATTTATATAGCGGTGAAACTCAAAAAGAATCATAGTCATCCATCAACCAAAATTTGTGGGAAACAATATACTAAGTTTATTTTAAAAACTTCCCCTGATTTTAGCTAATGTGGTATATTACCAGACCTTGCTTTAGTTAAGTTATGCTTCCATTACACTGACTACGAGGAAAAACTAGTTTCATCATCACAAAAAATGCTGTTGTTAACTACAAAAAAGACTTATTAAGCATCTGTTCAAAACTAACATAGCTTTTAGATTTGGCATGTATCCTCATAATATATCATGTATGATATATTCACATAAAGAGCAGGAAAGTTTTTGTCCTTAACATAGTTTGCTGTATTTCCTAAAAACTGTTACCTTGCTATTTCATAGAGATATTGCATGATGAATATCACTTAAAAAGAATATTCTGACTGCTCTTCAATACTTCTACTTGCAAAAAACAAAGCTGTTCTTTTATTTTGTCATTTGTTCAATATCACATTAAAGTAAACATTCATATTAACTACTAGGAAAAACAATTAGCATTAATAAATTGCATGGGAAAGAAATGAATACCACTATGTACACTGATCAAATCAGTACCAGCAGCTTTGTTGGTGTGAACTTTGGGATTTTTATAGAAATAGTACCTATTGATGTCCATTAAAAATATTTTTCATTAATGTTGGTGGATAAGTAGTGCTTTGTACTGCTGTTCACTCATGTCCTTTATGATTTCTTGTTATATTACGAGATAAAATTCTTTTAAAATCATGTTGAATTGAAAGAGAGGAAGAAATTTTTTTTTTGTTCAAATGTTCATATTTAGCGTGCAATTAATTTCTTTATAAATCAATGAAGTATATAAATGCATAACTAGCGCAGCTAATTGAACAGATTTTGGAAAGGGTTAATTGAGTGGAAGATCAAGAGGATAAGAAAACAAAAATCTATGAAGAATCTGACTATGTAAGAGATTGGAAGAGAGAATTTTTCAATTAATATTTGAGAACGCTCTCAGTATAATTTTTTTAAATTTATAAGCACATGTAACTCTCAACTAATGAGACACGAATTAATTGAATGCAGAGATTGTGAGACATAGTACGAAAAGCTTATAGAGCATAGTAGTCACCTAAGTCAAAATTCAAATTGGCAACACATTTTCAGCACAATATACAGGAACTGGAAGAAAAGGTATTATTAAGACCAGTCCATCAACAAATTGAATTAATTGTGTAAGAAACAATTAATTTATTTGGCTAACACCCAAATCCAGCATATTTAATTTTGAAAATCTTGCAGAGCAAAATTCATCTGAAAGTTCAGTCATCCACCACCAAGGATTTTGCAGAACACAGGTTAGGTAAAACTTGAAATGTGTCTGGGAAGGTATATAATTTTCAGTGAAGTATAGTCCGTCTTTAATATCTTACACATTATCATGACTACACCTTGTGAAATTCCTTAAAATTGGTACTTAGGATTATAATGAGATAATACCAGAATGTATTAACAACCTGTGCAATATCTACAGAATACTTAATTTGGAAAGTAGGCAGGCAGTAAGAAATTTATTGAAAATATCTTTTAATTTAGGGCATAACAACGTATGTCACCAAATACTTCTTGTATGTAATGCCTTTTCTTAAGTGTTATTGCAATTATTGAATTCTAGTAAATACAGGTTTATAATTCTGTATATAAACTGTTCAATTCATTAATGTTATATCATGAGATTTAATTACTGTGCCTCTGTACTTTTCATAATTTTTACCACAGATATGATTTTTATAGTACTGTCTTCTGAAGCTTTAATACAATTAATATTACATCCCAAAGTTTCTAGTTGTTCTTTCTAGAGACATCCCTTTACTTGTTTTCAGAAAAATGAAAAACAAAAATCATACATGAACTTAATATTGGAAGCACATAATCCTACAAGCACATAATCCCATCCTGGCCCGGGTTTTTCTCCGTTTTTCCTTCGGGTAGAGGCGGATTTCTTATACAGGTTCTCTAGACTTTGTCTAGGGGCGTGTTTATTGTAACAATAAATCGTGAATTTAGTGTTTTTTCAACTCTTATGATTTTTAAACACTATATACACTATAATCTATAGTTCGATAATAACTTGTACATGTAAATTTACAAACATATTTGCGTTAAATTACAAACATATTGACATTATATATGTATTATAACTCGCAGCTAACTTTTTATCTTATCTAGGAACTTTTGCTGAAATTTTTGAATCCGCCTCTGCCTTAGGGCCCTTGATCGGAATTGATGGGATGGTCCCTTGCTTGCTTCCGGAGAGTAAATTAGTTTATTGTCCTCCACGTGGTCATATGCAGTCTGTACTGTTTTTTGACAATAAATTTATTATTATTATTATTGTATCAACATTATCAGATTGTGAGATTTTATTGGCCCATCCTGGCCTGGGTTTTACTCCAGCTTTCCTGCAGATAGAGGCAGATTTTACATGTAGGTTCTCTAGGGGCAGCAGACTCTTTTAATACTACTGTTATTAATCTTGAATTTTTGTTATTTTAATAGTTATGATTTATTAGCAATATTTTTAGTATAATTTAAAGAATTGATAATATTTCATGTTTGTTAAATAACTTATTTTTATTGCATTTAGTATAAATTTGTTCATATTCTGTAGTTATTATAAAAAGCAACTAACTTCCTTCATTCTTATTTAAGGGAGGTACGTGTCATAATTTTGCCTTGGGGCACAGAAATTATGAATCCACCATTTCATTAGGGCCCCTAATTGAATTTGATAGGATGATCCCTTGCTTACTTCCAGAGAGTAAATTAGTATATTGGCCACCGTGTGGTCATATGCAGTTTGTAACTGCCTTTTCAACAATTAATTTATTGTTATCCTTAAAAAATCTAACTTAAATAATTAGCTATATATTAAATACAGTACCATCCCATCTTTCTTACCTTTGAAATATTCATTACATGTGTTCTGATCCTAAGTTATCCTGAAAAGTATTTCAGTATTTTGACATTTACCAGGCTGCTAGCAGGGATCCAGCACTGATGATGACCATCACACAGCACAAATGGCCTCATGATGGCGATCAGAAAGTGGAAAAGGCTATATGCTGTAATAAATATGAACATTGTGATATCATTTTCATTCACTTAGTTTAACATTCACAAATAACTTAGTTTATTATTTCCCACATGATCATATGCAGTTTGCGACTGCTTTTTTGACAATAAAGTTAATTTTATTCTACTTCAATACCTTATCCATTCTTGAGAATTGTTTTCATTGCTCTATTACATCCATAATATTCTCACTTTAATTTCATCAATCAATTTCATTTTGACATTTACTATGCCTGCTATGTAGTTTGATATTGCTCTAGTGCTTACATTTTAGGATTAGTTACCATCCACGGTACTTTTGTAATGGAATTTTTAAATGAAAATAATTGCCTCAATCTCAATTCAATATAGAACCATCTTACTTCCCAGGTACTTGATCTATTTTTTATGAGGTCTTATTTCATCCCATAATGTTTCTTACATTATTATAAAACTTCTACACTTTCCTGGCACCCAATTGATTTATTACTCATAACTTGTATCGATATGTTCATTGTAAAAATAAGGATATGATAATCAATTGTCAACTCTTCTTGTTCTTTCCTCCACCCAACAGATAGAAAAAGAAGCAATATCTTTTAGTCTCAATTTCATAACTTCAAAATGGGATTTTCATGTTTTATTGAATCCTAAGCTAGCTGTGATAAAGATAAATTATGTACTACTTAACATATAATGTTCCTTTATTCCCTTGGGTAAAGCTCCGTATAAGTATACCTCTCCTTATATTGAGCTTAACCAATACCGATTACAATGTACTACAGAAGTACAGTACTGTAGGATCTTGGCTTTACTCTTGAGTTGTTGTAGAAGATAAGGTACTACAATACCCATTTAATAAGCATTTTCCTATATTATGTTTCTCATGTCTGAACATGATATCAAATTTAATAGTGTTAGTGTTTTTGTATAAATTAAGCTGATGCATTAGTAATATAGAATTTAGCCTCTTTCCAATTATGATCCAGTCAATTCCATGACATTAAACATAAAACAATAGGTCTGGAATTCCAGTTTGAACCAGAAGAAACATTGCATTGGATCATAGGTGCACCAGAATGCATGTATGGGAAAATGGCTGTTAGTTGATCATTATTACTCCAAGGAAGACATTGATGAAGATCTGCAAAAAGGAATTTCAATCAAATAATTTCAACAACTTTCATTTTAATAGTAGTCATGTTGGCAAAAACCCAATTCCTTATCAGTGATGAGAGAATTAGCTTATTGTTCACCATGTGGCCAAATGCAGATTTAAACACTTTTTTCACTACAAATTCATTAATGTTCTTAAGAGTTGAAGGATTTAGAAAACACAAATTCATGAGGTGTACTCCACATGTTCCATCAAAGGTCAAATCTTTAGTAAAATCTGCAAGAACAATCTTTACCTTTTATTAGTGTAGATGTTCCACCTTTTTTCTCATTATAGCTAGAAATGTCCCTATTAGCAAAAAACAAATGTTATAGTCTTACTGGGATAAAATTTAATGACCTTTTTATACAATGACAATACCACAAAACATTTAAGCAAGGATTTTGCCTTCATCTGATATCATTAAAATTTTTAACTACACAAGATAATAGTGATACTAATAAATAATTCCACTAAACTTACAATGACTTATAGATGGGAAGAGAGATCCATCAACATCAATAGATGATGCTCCTAGTGGAGGTTACATATAAATATCTTTGTATCCACTATTGCTAATTCACACAGGCAATGAAAGCCATCTAGTAATATCACATCCAAGAAAACATTTCTAATTCCCAAATTTAATTTTTCTAATGGAAAGAAAACAAGATATTCTCTTTCATAATATGGTCCTTTTCAATTGTTAATTTCCTTACAAAAAAGGATAAAACTCTTGAAACTTCTTCCTAATATTGTATTTTTTGGATAAATAAAATGATCTTACTTCCTGACAGAAACATACCAAAATGGATCATGCTGATACATTTGTTTACAGTAGCTCATCCATTAAAAACAGAAAGGTATAGAAAACAGATATGAATATGTAATTAAAGCAATTTAAACAAAAGTATTGAATGAAATAAGATCTAGCAGAATCTATAATTTTCATAACTAAGCGAAATAAGGCACTATGGGTTGAGAAGGCACCATTAACTCCAGCAGATTACAAAATCAACAAAATTTAGTTTAAGTAGTTTACCTAAGGATACATCAAGTTAATAACACTATTACCTCACCAGGAAGGTATAAAGCTTCATATTTCAGGAATGTATGTCTTCGCTCATTAATTTTTCACAGTGTCTTCTCTCTATTTTGACAAAGTATAATTTTCCTGAACAAAACTTCTAAGAAAATACAAAATCCAACAACAAATTTCACAACACAAGCAAAACTCACAGAACACTTATCATTTCTAGGAAGTTTCTAATAATAATAATAAATTTATGGTAAAAAAAGCAGTACAAACTGCATATGACTTATAAGCAACCCATCCCCTCTCCACTTAGCTCATGCATTTAGATTAATGAATAGGTCCTATGGCCTCTTACCATAGATTGAAAATAGTGAAATAAAAAAAAGTAGATTAGAGAAGTGTCCTGGTAACATATGGCACAACAAATTATTTTTTTTCAATAAGTACTTTCCCTTGCTTAGCTAGCATCCTCAATTCTCATATTTCTGAATGAAAAAATTCAGCAAACCACTGTACTTAAGCAATATTAAAAATGTAATTGCTCATTTTCACACATTTAGCCAATGAAGCTAATAAAGTACTTCTTTGAATCAACTGAACAATTAGAGGAAATTAGATGCATTATCAAGGTTTCTATAACATTCAAAGACCAATTTTCATTATTTTTCCACTGGATAACTCAGAAAAATCTAGTCTGTCTAATGTCACTTCAACTGTCAAAATTTTCTTTTTAACAAGTAGGAGTAGATGGAAAAGGAATACTGAAGTCAGAATAGGTATTTCAAGAAAGTACAAAATATATTGGAAGCATGTGTTATCTTGAGGCTATTCATAATATTAAATAAATACAAAACTTACTCAAAACCAACAGTTATAACTAAAGTTCATCACAAATGTTAAAATATATTTCTTAAGATTTCTCGGCAAACTAATAATGTAAGTAAGCAATTATATACAATCGAGTTAAAGAAAGTTTCCAATAACATGATAAATTCCCACATTTAGTTTCACATGCCAGTGTGTACAAAGCAATGCCCTATTTCTGGTATAAGTCATATCAAAGTATCTTTCAGACTTAATTAAGGAGAAAGGCAAAAAGGTTATATTAATTCCTGAAATTAGAGAAAGGATCATAAAAAGATTTTTTGTTTGTTTCTGTTTCACTAATTTCATTTTATTTAGAAACTCAAGATCAATGTTCATGTATCTTTCCAACAGTCAAAGGTATGAACTATATATAAATTCTCATTGCCTAGTTTATTAGGTAATAGAGAAAAAAGGCGAATAATGTTCGTAACTATCCCCAAGTCAAAAAATTATAAACTACTAACAATATCTCAATGCATCTCCAAGGGATGAACTGGTTGTAATAATAAGTGGCAAATACATTAACATTGCAATGTTCATATATTTTAACAATCAGCCTCGTTATGAATAAAAATTATGACAAGATAAAAGTTAATTACCTTTTTAAGTGGTAATATTATTTGCAATACATGTAACAACTTCAAAGCATACACATTATGTCTGATACACCACTTTGATTCAATAGGGTACAATTCAGACAATTTAAGTCTTACACACAAAGTTTGTTAAGAAGTTAGCTAACACAAAACACTGAGAAAAATTGTAAGAGAGAGAACCATCCAAGTAATACACTATTGTACACCACCTGTAACATTAGACTAATGTTATTTCAAATAGAGTATTTGTCCCAATTTATCCACATACAACCAACACAACCCTTGGGAAAATTACTATATCCTTCTTGTAGTTCACACAACATTTCACTCTTTACAATTTTATTGGGTGATCAGAACCTTGTATAAAACTGAGAAAAGTTGCAGGGCAACACAAAATATAAATATACATGTTGTATTTCAAGTCAGCAGTTTCTTCCAATCAACTTGCTTAATTTCCTGAGAGTAAAATTAATCATTACCAATCATTGGTTCACTGAAAAAACACAAAATAGACTAATCTGACACATTTCAAAAAACAGAATTAAATATTAAATCACATCGAGGTAAATTTTATGAAAAACGAAGATACGAATGAAATACATTACAGGGGATCTGATCATCCGATTAGTAATCACATATTCTGTACAATAGATCAAACCCAAAAAACTTCCCAATAAGTAACACATTTTTAGAAAATATTTAATGTTATAATAGCAAAACTGTTTTATCTTTACACAGACACTGTTAATGAGAAAAGTGCCTATTCCTCTATCTATAAATTACAATGTTCGGAAGAGGATTTTGTTTCCGGTGATATATATGTTACACCCAATACAAATGATATACAGCAAAACATTGGCTAAAAGAGCAGTGTAGTAAGAAACAAAACAAAAGCAGAACATGCTTTGAATATTGTGGAAGGCTTGCTTGAGATATTGCACTCAAAACAATAGTGTATTGATGCCTACAAGACAAGAACTGTTCTTATATTCAAGACCTCAAATAATCAATCATCCATGTTCTGAGAAAGTAGGAAATTTGCTGCCAGATTTTCATTCTTTTCACAAGCAAAGTACGCTTGAATAACCAAATGCTCAGGAAATCCAAGTGCTTTCAACCTCTCAATGGCCTCCTTGTCTTGGGGTGTTATTTGGATAAAACCAGGCCCAAGCATTCCTGAGTCAGCTCCAACATTGGCTGACTGATTTCCAGAAGCAACAGATTCAGCACTACTGGCTCCACTACCTCCACCCGAGATTGGTTCATTCAACATTCTAACAAAAGCTTCTTGGTTTTGAGAAATAAGCTGTAGAAGAGCCGGATTCGTTTGACCTATTTGTTGGAGAACAGTATTAAGCAATTGGGGGTTCTGCTGGATGACTTGGCGCATTTGTTGGAACTGCGGTTGTGACCTCAAAAATGCCAAAGGGTCTTCTCCGGGGGCAGCAGTAGCTCCGGCGGCGGCAGCGGCGCCGCCACCGCCACCTACTCCTCCACCGCCGCCAGCACCCGCACCACCTCCTCCACCGCCGCCAGCACCCCCTCCACCACCACCCCCAGCTGCCACAACATTAGCTCCTGGAGGATCAGCAACCGCTTCATTATCTGGACCTGCATCTCTATCCTCCAGTACATCTGCAGGTATTCCAGTTAACAAATACTCCACAGCCCGGTCTGGATTATTGAAGCTAGCCCTCAGCGCCTGCTCAACTTGATCACGACCATAACCCATGTCCATAATGTTTTGAACCATTTGATTATATTCTTCACCCATTAGTAATGCAGATTGAGCTTCTAAAATATTGGAACCTGATTGAGGTGGTGGTGTCACAGTGCTTGCACCTGTTACAGCAACTGTTGTGGTTGTACGAGCAGATTCTTCTTGACTGCTTTTCTCTCCGTCCCCTTGTTTAGCTGCCGCAGTTATGGGAGCAGCAGAGCCAGAAGTTGCTGGTGTACTTGAAGCTGGCGCAGATTCCGTAACTATATTCGTTGGATCACTTGGGCCAGTATAGGGAGCTGGAGCACTCTTCGGTTTAGTAACCATAACAACAATGAATTTCTTCTCATCGATATTATATTCACTTAATGCACTTTCATCAGTTAAGATTTTACCAGCATATATTAATCGTTGATTTTCTGCTGCATATTCTTTTCCCTTTTGAGCTTCAATTTTTTCTTTCAGACTTTTCACGGTCTGTGAAGCTTCTATTTCAACTTGAAAAGTTTGCTGTTGAAGGTTTTTCAATGTGACAAGCATTTTAAAGTAATTATCAACAACAAATCAGGGTAACAATCTTCACTGACCAGAGTAGTGATGTTCTTTCAACTAATAGAAAGTCACCTATTAGTTACGCGTACTGGCATTACCAGTCTTATCATGAACTAATAAATCTGAAACAAAAAGAACAAAAGATATCAAGATAATCAAAACAATTATTTAAAATGTAAATTGCACATCTCTCTCAATACTGGCAAGCATTTAGATAACATTCAAAGACGTTGATTCCCCTTTGTTTAACCCTAAAATAAAGACATTTTGACTGGTGTCAGAATTGTACTTCACACATGAAAAATTAAAATAGACAAATATTTCAAAAACTTGGTGATAAATTCAAATCAAAGATATTTTCTACTAAAGAACAATCATTTATATACTTTAGGAATCATTGTAAAATTTAAGAATGTTATATCTTAAATGAAATAAAGGATAAAATATCCATAAAATAAATTAACTGACTTGAATGGAATAAATAAAATATCAGACAATTACAAATTCAGATTTTAATGCATAAATACAATAGAAAATAACAAAATTACCACAATATATCTTCAACTATTTTAGAAATATTAATTTTTCAGTTTATCCACAAATTTGAAAAACAGTAATATTTTACAAGATTAACATGCTATAAAGAAAAAGGTCACCACCATAGTCTCTCCCCCCTTCTTAATCACTGATACATTTAGTTGTCTTTAGTAATTGCCCATACCAAGAGAGTCCTCCACAACACCAAAAAGGAACTGAGAAACTTACGGAATAGAATAATCCCCTTCTCAGTTCAAAACTCATACATATCCCAAATTTCCTGCTCCTGAAATCTAAAAGAGGGCCATGTTAGGAATGTCCAATATATTCATAACCTAACTTACAAGTCAAACCAACTATTATCACAATAATTCTTAAAAGTTGTTAATAAATACAGACAACTGACACAAGGAAACCAGTTAAGATTGAAATACATGAACTTAATCAGTTACTGAGGAATAAAAGAGAACTGTTCACAAAGGACAAAATGGAAAAAATTGGCATATTAGCATTTCAAATGAAGCAAGATTATTTCCCAAGAAACCACTACCGTTATCAGAATGTAACTAGATATACGAACATATCAAAAATACAGATAAACTAAACGCCACAAGTATCCAAGTCTACACCGGAAGATACATCATCTCATACGGACGTATTTGCTTAAGGGAACTGCAAATAATGATTTGGGAACAACCTAGACAATAATTCTATTTGCTTCGTTGGTTCACCGAAATTTCTAAGTTCAAAATTGTCTTCTCATAGTGATATTTCTATCGCAATATGGTCACAAACTATCACACGCAGCAAGAATCCACAAGATGACATGCATTAATGAAATATTACGCGACGAATCACATTAACGGAGACACGTAACTCTACACCGAAAAGAATAACTTTCGATCATGGAGCCACATCTCGCAATCTGATCCTCTATACCACTATTACTAAATATAAATAATTTGATGCCTCACATTCCTCTCTTAACCTATGATTTCGTGTCGCCATTAAAGTACAAAAACAAAAAGGAGCCGCATATAAGTCAGGGAAATTTGAAAATATACATATCCACACAACATTACAAAACTCGACAGACCAAACAACACTTCACAACTCAAAACTTACTCAAACAATGATACTAGGCAAACGAGGTATTAACTTCAGAACGAAGTCACAAACAATACGAACATAATCAACAACACTGAAAATCGGGTTAATGTAGTATCATTACAATCAATGCGTCTCATTCAACGACCACTGAAAACGGACAAAAAGCAAACAAATCGTGTTAATGCCAAATCGTTAGTAATAAATCAGTTCACTTGAAGTTTTCTTTCTTTAGAAATAAAGCGCAATAAAGTCGTAAAAATTGTTAAATAGTTGAAGAAAACTCATCCCATACCTCTTGATTTATCAGTCACAGCCTGCTACATATGTGTCACACGTGCCCAACTGTAGAAACTCAACGAAAGTCCATCGAGCAACACGCCGGATGCACGAATAGCTTCAATATGAATAGTGACGAAAGTTCACGTATGTAGACAACTTGGGGATATGTTATATGCACCTTTGATGAGGTTTTAATACTAGTAAGGTATCTCAGAAAAACGTATCGCGTTAGTGTATCTGTTCTTATGTCGTGGTATTATTGTTAAGCAACCCTACTTCTGAGACGTAATAGAAGCAACACCATATAAGTCGCTGTGGAGTGCAATTGTATACTACTCCTGTTTCCCATGAACCCTAGTTTCACGTGGGGTAATTTAAAAAATTATCCTTTATTACAAAACCTATTAACAGCAAATGTATTTACTGAACTGGCAAGTTTTTCAATCCTTTTGTGCTGTTCAGAATTTCTACGAGTGCGCTCCTTTACGAAGCATTACCTTTATCATAAAATTTTTAATTATTTAAACTTAGTAATAGGCATTGCCATCTTACGAAGATGTACTTATAGGTAAATATACTAAGTAAATTGTACCTAAAGACAAGGCAAGATTTTTAAAGTTTTTTAATGCAATATTAAATTACTGATAGAATAAAATAATTTAATTAATTACAGAATATTTACATCAGTCATTCATTTTCAAGGTATATTCTTACATTTTACTATGAGGACTAACAAAACATGAAGTCAAATAATCCACTGTAATTGTAGACATCACTTTGACATTTTAGAATACAAACTTCAGTTAATCCGCTTATTAATTGAGTATTCGATTTTGTAAGTTATCCTTAAAATTTTCTGTGTTGTGATGACCAAATTCTAATGATGTATCTGCCACAACACTATTATCATCAGTGTTTTTCTCGGGTGTTTTCATGTGAAATGCCGCATATCTTCTCTTCAAAGCAGAAAGCAAGACAGCAGAAATACCAGTTGGGGATGGCACGTGTCTCACAGGACTTCCTGAAGCCGTTCTAGAAAAAAATTATCTTAGTATTATGGAGTACAAGGGAAGATTCACTTGCATTCTATTTAACGTACTAATATATTTTCTCCTTGTGTGACACTGTTGAGAAAATATTAACTTTTATTTAATGAGTCAAAGTTTTTTAATAATATTTTTCCCAAAATTGTCTCAGGTAAAAAATGAAAAACAAAAATTTCTGAGTCTGATTTTGAAAATTTTGCCATTAATCAAATTTTGATTTATTTTATTGCTTATAAGAAAATAGTTCTTTCCTGGAAGTAATATTCTTCACTTATCTCAGCAAAGACAGCTTCTTGGTCATATGAATTTCACTTATGAGAAATAAATGACATGTATGAACCAATGAAGCTTTTATAATAGATGGAAAAAGTAATTTTATTTCAATAATATTAAATTTATGTGAAAAATTTTTAAATTACAATAATTTAATTATTTATAGTACTTCAACAACTTTAATAGGGTAGGGTTCACATCATATGAGAATATTTAGTGCTTTAACTTACCTTGTTTCTTACTAAACATACAAGTAGTAAATAATGTACTACTCATGTGGAAATGAAAAGAAACTGTTCGAATTGAACTAAAAATATGAACTGAAGAGCAATCAAAATATTTCGAAAGAAAACATGCAACTTGGAAAATTTTGCCGGATAGTTTCATATTTTTCAACTAGATAGTTCCTTATTATATTACATACTTCAATAATCTTCAGTTTTTTTTTGAAGGACAGACCATTCATTCTACCAGAAATTCAGTCACAAAAAAACATGACATGCATAAAAGACCATAAAATTTAAGAAAGCATACAAAGTAACAAATCCGGTAATTTAAAAAATAAGAGATTTCATCTTCGGTGGCATCAATGATCGACATGACAATGACAAGCCCGAAGTTATAATTTTATTTTTTGGCAGGGCGTGGGGAGGGGGTATAAATTAACAATATTTTAAACTTATATTTTTATAAGGTACAGGTCTCCCGAGCTCCTCCCCACCTCACCCGGCTCTGGGATCATAACGATACCATCCTGCAGTCGTCAAAATTATAGATTCACAAGTTTGCGCTTGATTAGAAAGTGACCGAGGAGTCCCGCATAGATAAAGCAACATAATCAATATGAAGCTAATTTGTTTCATGTCCGACAGATTTTAAGACAAAGTCAAGGAAGTCTACTTTTGTAACGCGATATTAAATAAAAATCCATATAACAACATTTGGTGGCCGCTGGGTTAACAAGATGTGGATTTAACAGTATTGACCCTTGTACTTTATATCACGTTGTTTTCCGTTTCAATGAACTCCTACTTATCAAAATAACTAGCTGTTTTTCAATAACACACTCTTATTGGGATATGATTGCCCAATTTCCGGTGAGTGTTTTCGCTCTTATCTTGACTTCCACGCTGAGTCCTATCCTACTAAAAAATGTATATCGGGTCCATCCCGGGAGTGGGTTCGGCCAGAGCGTGATGCTGGCCACCTCTCCCAGTGTCGAGGTTAAGAAATGACTTGACTGGTACCCACACGAATATTATTTATAGAAACAAACAAACAAACAAAAACAAATAATCATTTTAAAAATACTTCGTGTTTTCTTATAAATCATTATTACACAAAGCATGAACCCATTTTCCATGCACTTAGACAAAATTATAAATGTTTTATTTTTTTTTAAGGCTTGAACTATTCTTAATTAGCATATGTTCTTCCAACTGCACCATTTTTTCTCCCTTACTACACACTCGATAAATGGCTGGTTTTTGTAGAGTCACTGGGTTCAAAGGTACGCCTTCTCTGTCAACATTATGACGTCGACATGTGAATTGGATAAACATTACTTTAACTGAAACGTCAAAGGAAATACAACGAGATAGCTGGTATGGAAAAAAGGAAACTGCGAAGGAATTGTTTTCAGTCTTCGAAAAGTCCGTCCTCATATGTGAGCTCAAGTCGTGCGGAAATTCGGATCCGCACAGCGAGGCTGATCTAATACACACACGAGTACGTAAGCACACACATAAGTCAACATCAACTAATAAATTTTTTACATTAATTATTAAAAATGATGGTAAACATATTTTACATTATAAAATAAATTATTAGAACGTCATTTTATGTATCGAATTTGCCCGATTATCACTCAGCATCTTCCGGGTCAGGGACCTGGATCTAACTGTTGGCACATGCGTCTTTTCGGAGGAAACTGCATTGATTTTTATTTATTTTGGATTACCAACTGAGACCACAATGGAATTATTCCAGTCACTGCCAACTTCTGCAATAAACGTAAAATCCTTTTGCTATTTCAATTTTTAGGGGGAGAATCAATCAGTCGAAATCACTGAGTAATTTAATTATTCCGTTTGTTGTGACGATTACTAACCTTTCGATATGACGTAACTTAACGTTTCCCAAGTTTTTGATGACATCTCCAAAGGATTGGCGATTGTCGAAGTGTAGAAAAGGAATGTCAGGATTAGGAGTTAATGGTTGTGATGCTTCGGAGAGATACGCAATCTTTGAAGGAGAAGGTAAAGGTGGTGGAGGAGGTGGTTGCTGAGGAGGTGGTGAAACTGGAGGATCACGATCGAACTGCAACGACAAAGTAATCGACGATGGATTTGCTTGACATTCAGCGTCGACACTTTCTTCAGCTGAAACACCAAAAACAATAAAATATTACCATTATGAAGTTAAAACAAAGTATGCAATTGAGTTTAATCATAAAAACTATTATATAGAAAGAGTGCACCGATTCAAAATAAATAACTATTGCACAAATAATATTGTATAGAAAAGCGCAATTCGTATCATATGCTCGCATAATTTCCCCTCACACTTCTGATATCTTCTCTCAACGTTTTCTAGACGAGAGAAGATATCAAACTTTTATATCTTCCCTAAAGTTTCTTCATAATTCACATTTTATTTCAGATTCATAGCTACGTCACCGGAATCGTATATTGCGATATTAAGGCGAATCTTAACATTTGTCGAGAAATCTCGGGAAATACTTCGACTTGGATTGGGGGAAATACGCTATTCGCAAGATGAAGATATTAATTTGACCCAATATTAACGGACGTGTTGAACAACTCGAACACACTATTAGACCTAGATCGAGTTGTCTTTACTTGCATCAGTTTATTACTACCGCTGAGTCGGGATTTGTGACGCTTCAGGGGCAGTGGAGGTATAGATGATAAGTTTCAGGACAACCTGTTTATTTTTTTAGAAAATTTATATGGAAGATACCTGTTTATTTATATTTAACGTTTACTTGACTGGTTTTTATTGTCTTTTTAGAATTTGTTCGGAAATGTTCACTATTTGATTCGAGAAGAATCTACATTTTTGAATCGTTTAGACTAAAAAGAATGAAACTATGCAAAAAACGAACATTTTTGACAAATTATCCCTTTTTTTCATAAATTGCAATTACCTAGTTATTACTGGAAGCCACAGATATAACAATATTAGCGATATATAGTCTGTTAAGAAAATTTGGGAACATTGTCAATGCATTGTTTTCTGTGAGACCCTCTGCTAAGTTTTCTTCCACGCATTTTACTACACGAAAATCGCCAAGGAAGTGCAGTAGATTAGCGCTAGACACTAGATTAATTCTTCATATTGGCATTCCCTTGTGGAATTGCCACTTTGTTATGCAAGCCAATGTTTCGTAAATAGCTTTATATTTTAGTCCCTATGAAATTGTGGATGCTCATCTCGTTTCTGTTTCGTTCGTGAAGTTCGTTTCTCATCACCGGCAGCCCTTGTGTAGAGCGAACCGATTTCATGCTCTTCAACTATTCCTAATTTAATTAATAATGGTACAACTTTTTAAGGGTACGCATTTTTTCCTCAAGAAGGATAGCACGGTTGCATTCCTTACAAGAGCTCGACTAAAAGTCTACAAATTACAAACACTTCATGTTATTATTTATAAATGTGTTGAAAAGTGACTAAATTATTCGAAATATAAGATTAAAAATAATCCTACATTAGCTAACGTTTCGAAAAATATATTTCCTTTCCCAGGGCTTATAGGTATAACAACTTTACCTCTCACCACCTTCACCTTCCCATGATAAATAAATAGCAACCTTTTACCTTTTTAAGTTCTATTATTATTATATAATGTTTATCGCAAACAAATACTCATACATACGAGAGTTACATGCATTATATTTTATTTGTAATAATATAATATAGTACTTACACTTATTTAAATAACTGTTCTTAAGGTCACTCCATTATTACATCAATACATGTAATTTTTTGTCATATCTGTTTTCATAAAAATTCAATTAAAAAGAGACAGCTTCGGTTTATCTATCCTATGTTCCGGACTTATCACCCCAAAAACGTGATAAATAGTAAACGTGCTGTAATTTTTACGATCATAAGTACAAAACCTCTTATGACTATTTTACAAGCTTTTATTTAACTTCACTTTTTAGTTCGTATGTTTGGGCCAAATCTTGCAACTGAGTTTTAATCCACTTCCCCTCAACCGATTGAACTGAAATTTGGCACACATACATAAACCCTCTGACAATGCAATATTATGATGTCTATTTCCAGTAAAAACTTTTGAAAATATTTTTTAAATAACGATTTTATTCCGAGATAACTCACGCCGAATTATTTCCGGGAAAGTTCTCCTGAAATACAATCAGTCTCTCTCATACAAGTATAACGCATTGCATAACCTACACTTTTCGTTTTAACTCTTATCTTTATCATTACGATCGTTTCTCAAAAGGTGTTTATGATATCGGAAGGTGTATCTCAAGGATGCTGTATCATTTATGCTATTTATATATATTAATAAAAGTTTGTGTTTAAAAGGTATTTCGAGGATTACAAATGAACAAACAAGATTTATTATTGTGACAAATAAATAAACAAGTTCTATACTAAAAAATATAAAATAAAAAAATTAATAAAAAACGTTTTTAAAACAAGCTTTTATTTAAGCGATATACTAAAGCGAAGAAAATAAGTTAATATTTTCATTAAAGTAATGCAATATCAAATGCTAATGCCTCCATTCGTATTTCACATTAGTAGATCTTAATAAAAATAAACGTACTTACTATCTTTATCCCCGAAAATAATTAAATATTTTATGTTGAATTATTTGTTTCAAAATGCTTGTAGCGCGAATCGTAAATAAAATACATATTTCGACAAGTACTTATTTACCAGCTTGTCACTGTCCAATGAAATTAATTGGTGTCCACTTTTATGAACATTTCGCGCGACAAGCGTTTTGAAAACAAATAATTCAACATGAAATATTAAATCATTTTGAGCGATAAAGATACGATAAAGATAAAGTAAGTTTTATTAGGATCTACTAATGTGAAATATGTACGGAGGCATTAACATTTGACGTTGCATTACTCTAATGAAAACATTATCTTATTTTATTCACTTAAGTACATCGCATAAATAAAAGCTTGTTTTTTAAAAGGTTTTTTGTTTAGTATTTAATTTACAACTTTATTTACTCGCGAGAAAGTACTAGTTGATTACCTAAGTTACATTATTTTATCAGAAGAAAATGAATGAAGCGTAATATAAAATCCACAAACTTTATCGTCCTTATCTTGTATAAAAGCCTTCTATACTCGCATATCTACAACTGATAAGGTTCGGGGCGGGAGTTTTTGTAGAGATCCCCGTGTTTAAGCAACATAAAAATGATCCGTGTTTCAGATTATGCAAAAAATAAATAAATGAAATTCTCGTTAGATTTAATAAAAAAGTTCAACTATTATTTATTTTACGGTAATAATGCAATATGGGATATGTATGTGATAACTTTCGGTACACCACACATGGGATATGTATGTTCAAATTTACGACTTTATTTTATTTTGGTAACCTGCTTACAGAGTGAGATCTGCGGCAAACCCAACCATGTTTGCTCCTGCTTTTTATAAGTATACCTACATCAGAACATCCATTGAAACCACTTGAAAATGTCAACTAATATTTGCGAGAAGGTAGAAAGAAATGTTTCACTTATTGTCAAGGAAATAATTAAGTTTGGTTTCAAACAAGGAGATAAATTCTCCAAAAACAGGCGTTGTACGTTGATTGTAATTAACCATAAAGAATAGACACAACTGTAAATTATTATATTAAAATTCAATACACGTGTTACGTTATTATTAACTTATACGTGTATGAGTTAGCAATCATATTTTCTGAATTCATTATCGTAAAGAATTCGTTCAGTGAAAAGCAAATTCGTTAAACATTTTTAATTACTCACCAGAAATTTGGGATAAGATCTTCTCAACAACGCATCTGAGTTCGGAAACTTCTTTTTCTAAAACTGATATTCTCATGAGTAAACAAGAATTATCTCCAGCACCATAATCATTGTCAACATATTTATCATCCCTAAAAAGAAGGATAAACGACTCAAGCACTATAATTCTCACAATAATAAATATACAAAAACCCCTAAGGTTTTTTTTAAATCTTCATTTACCATAGTGTTTTGAGTCGCATTTTACTGAGAAAGATGAACATAAATATGATTTGTTAAACTATTTTAACTCTAAATAATAAATATCTTATAACAAAAAATATAAACGAATTGTAAACAATTAGTCTTTACATTGACGGGATAAATGATTATACAAAACGAAGATGTATAGTAAAATTCTCGAATTGTAAATTAAAAACACTTTTTCAACGAGCTTCAGAAACAAAAGCTGAGGTATACGTAGCATAAAATTTTATTTTATTTCATTTCTTAAAGAAATGGGGTCCATCTATTATATTACGCAAATAAATTCTTGATAAAACATAAAATCTAAAAAGATGCGAAATTTTATATCTTAAGCGTCGTAAATGTTTAAAACCTAGTCGTTTAAAATGTCGGCAAGTCGTTAATTATTTAATGCAGAACAAGGAGGAGGTTATTAATTCTATCAGTTACGCTATATCCAGAATGAATATTAACAACAAAGTATTTTTATAATTTTGGATTTATAATTACATAAATCTTACTTGGAAGAAGATTCATTGGCGACAATACCACATTTTAAGCGTGGGGCAGGTCGGAGGTTCAAGAAAGATCCTATTCTTCGGATCAGGCTCCTCCTCCTACCACACTTCTTTGGCTCCATATCCTACCAACATGGGTAGAAATGGCGTAATAAAGATCGATAGAAATGGCGTGATAAAGATCGATAGAAATATACTAATTTATCTAATGTATACGAAACCTCTAAAAAAACTACTGGAGAATCATTTCTGTAATCCAGGAGAGGATTTTCATTCTTCAACCGAACATGTTAAGTTTTTATAGCAAACTACTTACGATGAGCAATGTGCGTGGATGCAATGTGACGTGCACTTGCAAGGGGTTGGAGGGTCGTCAATAAATGGAATCGACGAGGAACCTAGAATGGGTGCACTCATACAGAATCGAATCTAATTGATGCGTCCAATAGATCGAACTGAAGCGATGTGGTTGTTGGACCAAGACGACAGGATGAAATAATGGTTCTGTAGATCGTAACAGGAGAATCTTTTCGACCAAAAGGAAAGAATGCAATGGACTGAAACGCCAGAATGGAATAGGCCAAAATGCATGAATTCAATAGACCAACAGGCAAGAAAGCAATGGGTCAAAAGGGAAGCCTCTTAAACGACCGAAAGGTAAGTATCCAGCGACCAGAATTGAAAAATCCATTCAACCAGAAGGGAAGAGTCCGATCTTTACAGAATAGTTTGTGGATCGAATAGGGAGAGAGATGTGAAGAAGCTAGCTGAAGAGTGTTCGAAGGGGACTGGCAAGAGGAATTGGATATGCAGCACTTCTAAGATGTACAGGGTATTTCCATAGCAAGTTTTTTGAGGATATTGAAAATCGGTGAGTGAAATAGATCAATCGTCTATCGTATGACGACTTTGAGACGTAAATATCTATTATGATAAGTAGAGAATACATGCATTATATCTAACAAATTTTATGACAAAGATTACGAATATTAATTCAATATCATACGAATTGCATTATGATACAAAATATGCATATGTAAACAGCCATCGCATGAAATAATTTAAGCTTGCAAGAAATTTTTCCTCACAGATTCAAACTATCGCAAACAAATTTATAAATAAAGTCGATAGATTGGATAATTGTTTCCCGATGAATTTTACCTTGTTCTATGGTTTTTACTGCCGAGTCTGAGCTCTCATAAACATTGAACTTAAAACTCTTCTCATTTCTTTGATAATATATACAAGATCTCGTATACTTATTGTTGCATATGTAATCACAAGGAATAAAGTATCGTGTTAACAACGAGAGAAACAAAACAACTGTCAGAGTAAGAGGAAGTAATAGACGTGAAATTCGAACCATAGCCCTATTCTTTTGTATTATTGTTGTATTTGTATCTTTGAAGCTTATCTACATGGAGCGATAGGAGGTAGGAGTTGGGTGGAAGGTTATTGTTAGTAAGTGGACTGGTTAGCTGGGTTTACCAACAGCAGGGAGGGGTTAATAGAAGTAGTTAGTAATAGTAAGTGTTATTGATACAAGCAGGAGCTACATGAACTGGGACATTAATGTGAAGCTACAAGTCTCACCGGGAGTTGAACCCGGGAAGACTTGGTGAAGAGCAAGAATGCTGCAATCTGAGGCATAGCTCTAATGTAATTAAACTAAGGCACTAGTGAGAGAAATATCTCTCCCCTCAAAATCTCTAATTAAAATAGTCTCATATTTGAAATATTTCAAGGCTACTTTGAAATGTAATTAAGTATTTTGAATTTATAAATGATAAAATGGCTTATCTAGTGACAATACTGTTAAATGTACTGTAAAAGGTCGTGTAATTTTTATTTTTTATCGTTATTAGCTTCAAGGCCCTAACTTAAAACACAAGTTTTCGACCTCGGTGTGTCACTAGGTGCAGAAAAGAATCGAAATTTTCAACCTTGCACATGATTTAGTGTAATTAGTCCCTAAATGCGTTTCTCAGAAAAAATCATGCTTATATTTTGTTAAGTAGAGAAAAATTTCCGATGTATGGTTGAAAAATGATCTTTGCCGCTGAAATAGTTATCAAAATAAAAAAATATTAACCTTTAAAAAAAACTTTAACTGTGCAAGTTGTCAATTTACATCAAACAAAACTAAATAATTTCTGAACAGCTTCTACAAAAATTTTGCAATGAATTTAACAAACGAACAACGATTTTTAAGCTTACTTAATTTACTACAAAACCTGCCCGGCTTTTCGTGTACGTGCTTTTGACACTTTTCATGAACATGCACTAATCACTAGTGTTAAATCGCACCGCTTCAAATTTTCAAACCAATATTTTGATACAACTCCTTTAGAAATATTAACAAAACTATTTAATTGCCCAAAGTCAGCTAACGCAGAACTGCTCAAGTCGGGAATCATCTTAAGTTAATTTTGAATTATTAATCGCGTGAGTACATTAAAACCCGAGTTAATCTTAAAATAATCCAAAATATATCGCTCAAATGTTGAAATAATATTTGCTTTGCAATGTACCCAGTAGCCGACACTGTCTACTATCTATACGTTTTCTCACCGTTGATTGTGTGTCCTTCTAATGGGGAAAATGGTGTTTCCAAAAGGAACAGCAAATTTAGTATTTTTAATACATATTATAGTTATTTCTAACAGTGGCGGCGATTATGGGGCACCCCCCCCCCTTTTTTAAGGAAAGATAAAAATTTCATTCTAACCATTTAAAACGGCATTATAAAGCAAAATTACATTATCCTTGATGTGGTAATCACCAATTGTCTTTCCTTTGATTTATTTCATTATTTAAATCACACTCTGTGGAAAAATGCAGAAAATGTAATATTAATGAAAACTGTCAATTTTTTTGCCCCCCCCCCCCTCCACTTTAGATTTCCTATCGCCGCTACTGATTTCTAAACACACGTTTCGTCGTTACACCAACTCTTTTATTAGTGAAAAATGTATTTGACTGTCTTAAACCAAGTATTTACATCTTTTTTTGCTCTGAAATCTCTGTTTCTCCATTCAGGTATCCAAAATGAAGATAATCAGAAGGAGCGAGATGAGGGCTACATTTGTGCATCCTAGGACACAAAAATGCAGTTTCCGGATCACGTCAAGAGATGCAGCTGCTGTACTTGCTGCGAAGAAGAATGTGAAGGAGAAGAATGTGCGTAGCAGTACCATTGGTTCTGAGAATCCCAAAACAAGTTCCTCATAGAACATAACAATTCAGAGATGATAATTGTTCAGGAACTGCATATAATTATTTGCAATAAATACATTAGCGAACTACAATTGACTATTCTGGAAGAAATCCAACTTCACGGAATAGCCGTCATGGACAAGGTAGATGAGATAAGATTCCCCGAGAGTAATGGGCAACTTATGCTAGTCCTAACTTCGAGGGTAAACCCAACCCCCCTCGACATGTTGGAGAAGAGTCCATCACAGATGGAGAATAGAGTTTAACATTTTAGAAACTTCAAAAGAGATGGGCCGTCATAACACCCCACAGTACCTACGAAACACACAGTAAACATTTTGTCTAAAAGAACCATATTCACAAACTATCTAACAAATCGTGGAGGCACGGGGAAGAAAACCTTAATCAAGGACTCTCCTTCCTATGTTTGGCTGCTGGTGGAAACGGCGGGTTCCATGGTATTAAAACATTCATATCTTTAGACCAGCAATGTGAACGTACCAATGGGTGACCCCCCAATCGCCAAATACGTATATAGGGTTCGGCACACTGTGCCTAGGGGTACCCTACTTCCCCCCGAAATAATATACTTGGTGCGTTGTACATTTACTTTATTCGATAAGAGTACACGTCGACGCGTCCAGCATTCCTCCTCGGAACCAACTGGCTGGCGACGGCACCGCGTCCCAGTCCGGGGAACAAAGCCATCTCGTTGGTCCCGTTAGGTGAAAGGCGCTTGGCGGGGGGTGAGGCGCGCCCTTCGCCGGTCGGCGCTGATCCGGGCGCTTCGCTTGTAGCGAGACCGCCACACCACGGAGACCGTGGAGAGGCGGAGCCTAGCCGGGCTGGAAAAAGGCAGGGAAGCGTACGCGGCGGCCGGCGCGCGTACGTCGCGTGATGGTGTCGTCGGCGCTAGCAGCGCGCGGCTGCGGCCCGGGGAGACCGTCGGAATCTCTCAAAGGGCCTCGGTTGTGGGCGGCGCCGGTGGGGCCGCCGTCAGCGG
>NNCF01133739.1:8591-19926 GCA_002313205.1 Laupala kohalensis
AATAATATATTTATATGCTGGAATAGGAAGTAATAAAAAAATCCAGGCATAATTATAAATATAGTGCTATCATATAGAACAATCCAGTTTATGAGACATTTAGAAGGACTGGATCCCAACACTCGGAAAGAAAGTATCTGAGCTGGGGTAACTAATCTATTGGTTGCTAGTCAGACAGACAATACGTGAACTCGCACATTTAGAATCTGTCACCTGTGACGTGAACTTTCATCCTTTTATACCACAGAGTACAGCTTTAGCTCTCAAAGCTTACGTAGTTAATCTACAAGATAAGAAAAGGGAACCTATAGTAAAAGATGTTGCCAACCAGTAGGCATTTAATTTTGATTCGGCGAATGTCAACTCATCTGCATTCTTTCTTCTCTGTACCAATTTCTCGAAGATATTCTTTTTAATACAACTCCATTGTCTTACTTTGTTTAAACACATTCGTACAGCAAACGTTCTTTCTTTCCGACGTCCGTCTTCAAGTTTCCGACAGCGCTACTCTTCGATCCACGGTTCCTCCCTTCTAGAGGGCACTGAGCAACTGCAGTAGAGTTTTATATTGTCTCATGTCACGCTGCGTTAGAGTTGACACCATAGTATTTGTAGCATCAATAGTAAATACGTAAAATAGTTATCATCTCTAAAATCTTGAAAAATATATTTTAATACCAAGAAAATAGCGTTTATGCAACATAACGTTTGTTTATGTTGAATATTCTTGAATTTTACTCATATAAGATTAAAACTTTTAAAAATATTATTATATAAAATAATAATTAGGTATTCGCCAACATTAACCTCCAACAATTCAAAATATCATCAGTGTACGGCCGCGCGACGTCAAGGAAATACTGTAAATTTTCAATCTCTAGATTTCAGGTTTCGGGCTACGTATGTCGGGATGGCGTCGTTTAGTCATTGTAATGAATCATCTTGTTGAAATTAAGAACTATTTATAGATGCGAATACCATGGTCGATTTGAATCCGTATAACAATTGTTCAGGTTGTGCCTCCTTAAGCCATGAGTCAACGAACCGATTACATAGAAGGCAGCGCAGCCGAGTGTCATTTAGTTGCAACTACGTAGGTGATCAGCGGGGAGGAACAAATACCAGTTCTTGTAGCATTGTCTGATTTTTGAGCGGGGCAGAGCTGCTGCGCGCAAAACATATAAACTATAGCTCTAGATGTAAACTCTTTTCTCGCAGACAAAGCAGCGTTAGCTTGCGCAGTGATAGAAAATTGGTCTTGTTTAGACGAAATCTGTTTTAGGGCAGTTACAGCATAAAATGTCAGCTAATGGTGCTCTCTCCACGCTAGAGAGCCAAAGCGTGAGCTATCACAACTAAGTTTATGCTGAGCTAATCAACTTATTATTTTCTGTGGAGACTAACACATCAGATTCACACTTTTTTGAAAAATAAAGCCGCCAGGCCAAATTGATACAAAAAAAACTTGAAGAATTAGAATCTCCAAATTTACAAGATCGTTATGTAATTAGAAAAGTTACTAAAGGAAGAAAAGAAAACCAAACGTAATACATGGTGTGAACAACGAAAACAGATACATTCGTTGAGTATGAGGGATTACTGGGCTAAAAAGAGAGCGAATAATTGTTGATTAAGAGTGGTCATAAGTAACACATTTGCGAAGAAGAAAGAAAAATCATTGCATTCTTAAGCACATGGCTTTACTTAACCCGAGCTTTGAACAAGTTAAGTAATCCGTTTGTAAATAATTCATTCTAAATAAATCTGTCCTTAGTGAGAAAAAGGTCTTATATTTTTTCTTATACTTACTATATGCTTTAAAAGAATTGGTAATATTTCATCCCGATGCCATCTAAGAGCATAGTCCAATGCGGTGATTGCATCTTCGTCCGTGCGGGCTGCACCATTCTCCAGTAGAACTTCAATAGCTTCCTTATGTCCTGCCTTTACTGCAGAGATTAATGCCGTAAAGCCAATTCTTCCCATTTTATTAACATCCGCACCATTGTGAAGAAGGAATCTAAAAATTAATGTTTTCATATTGATCCAGATTTATTCAGACAAATACTTAAAACTACACAGTCTAAATACAAGAATTGAAAAATGTTTATTTACATATTTGATAGACAATACAAGAGACACGTATGCTAGTAAAATTACTAAACTTCTCAATACATTGTTCCTACTTTTTAATCAATTACGAAAAATAAAATAGGGATTGAATAAAAATAGAGACCGCAAAATAAAACTTGTTCAAATGTTATTATATAATAAAGGAATATTGGAAAAACGATTTTTCTTCAAATCGGAGAAGAATGAAAACGAAAGAGAAAAATCAAACTATTATTGATATTCACCGTTTTAGAAAAATAAGAGAAGTACCTTCTTATAAAACCTATATTTTCTCAAGTAAAGATATATACATTAAGAGTTTATGATTCTGTATTGCATTTATCTCAAAAATGTAATTTAATAGATACAGAACCCTTTGTAATAACAAAAACAAAATCAAAATTTGAAACTAAAATATTAAAAACTTATTTCCGTTTCGTAACAGTTTTAAACTCCATGTAAAGCTTATAAGATGAAATATTGAAAAATAACTTGTAAAACCATTTAACAATTTTATAAATCTAACTGGCTAGATAAATGACTTTGTATCGTACAAAAATGCGTTGGTTTAAAATATCTGATAAATAAATCGAAAAAACCTAAAGCAAAGGTCTTATTTATATATAAATTGACATAAATGTCTTTTGATGGCAAGGGTGTTAACCACTACACCACCCGTTAGCCTTCCACAACAGTGCACCATTTCCACCCAGACCTAAACCCCGGAAGACTGAGACACATCCCCCAACAATGGATATTGTACCAGGCAGCACACAATGCTGTAAGCACTTAATTACCGGTTTTACACGTACTAAGGTTCATTACGCATACATTTCTTCCGTGTACTCTACACGTGGGGAAGATATGTGATAACTTTTCGGTCAGGTGAAAATGGTAACGTACGATCAAAGCAGGTGTCCCAGGTTCGATTTCCGTCTCGTCGCAGGTTTCACCTGACATAAATGTTATCAAATGTTATTTGTTGAATCCGATTTTTTTTACACTTCTTTCTATGGAATCCCGTGAAATGAATTCACACAATCAAGTATGATATTAATGTACTTATCTAGTATTGTGTATGTGTAAGTGGCATAAATAATAATTGTTTCAACAAAAATACTACTTAAATATTATAATATAGATCGAGAAAACTAAAACTAAAAATATTCTGATCGCCATGTTTATTGTTTGTGAAAGATTTTAATATTTCGTTTCACTAGAGATTCGTAGTGACTAGAAGAAGCTCTTCATACCTTAACACGTCGATGCTGTTTTCTTCAGTCGCAACAATCAATGGAGGAACAAAGCAGCCGTCGACTTGAGCTCCTCGTTTGAGAAGAGTTTCTGCGCAGGAGACGCAGTTGACAGAAGCCGCATAACACAGCGGCGTCTTTCCATCACGACCCTCTGCATTGACATCAACAGTCTACAGAAACAAGAGACAAAGGGCATATACATGTAGCTTACTAATGAGAACCGAATAACACTAGGCAATAAAAATGTAGTATATACAATGAGATTTAATGGTTATGAAGATTATAAATTATTGTAAAATCTAAACAAAGGATAGTTTCACAAAAATGTAGGGTAAAATTGGATATAATTTATATGTGAAAAAAAAGTAAGACATATTTTGATGAAAAAAAGTGAATACAAGCACTAAAGAAGCAGTAAAACATTTTATTGGCTGACAATTAATGATTATAATGAACCATTCTCTCTCTGACAGGATTCTCACAGGGGTTTGTTTTATGACACAGTATTATCGTCGCTATAATTAGGAAGACTAAAACTAGCTTTTATATTATTACAAATCCTAAATATATATTTAAAAATTCGCTATTTTGCGAAAAAACAAAAAAAATTCGACACTTTTGTCTCTGTCTTCTGTTAAAATGAAAATGTTGAGAAAATCCTTTCTGAATAAGTCTCAGCTACTCAAAAGAAACATTGTAAAACCCAAACAAAGGATAGTTTCTTAAAAACAAGGTAAAATTAGAAATAGATTTTACATGAACAAAAAAGTCAGTCCTATTTTGATGAAAGAGAGATATATGTAAATGCAAGCACTAATAACAGCAGTAAAACCTTTTATTGCCTAACAATAAATGTTTATAATGTAACATGCTGACCCTGACCGGATACTCACAGGGTTGTGTGTTGTGATATAATATTGTCGTCGCTATCATTTGACAGAGGAAAACTAGCTCTTTTATTAATACAAATCCCCATAATATCAAAAAGTTTATTTTGCGAAAAACTAAAAATTTCAACACTTTAGTCTCTGTCTTCTATTAAAATGGAGAAGTTGGGAGAATCCTTTCTCAATAAGTCTCGACTACTAATAAGCAACATACAAAAAGAAAATTATAGATCGAATTTTTAATATCTTATGGATAAAAATAATTGCAAACTAGTAATAAAATATAAAAAGGTAAAAATGCATCGGATACATAGTTTGACGAGATGTTTAAACTACTATGTCCATTATGTTTAAGATGATATCACGTAGGAGTACTGTAGTTGTTTGAACCAGGGGCGAGAAAGGCGAGATTTAAAAAGAAAGATACTAACACTGAGTCCATGGTTATTGTATACTTTAAGATGAATAATAGTATTTGGAATAAAGTTGTGTACTCTTGAGACCACATGGGGTGCGCAAAGACCTAAGAGAGGAGTGGAAGAGGCTGGGAAAAGATAGACACAAAAAATTATCAAAAATGTCTGCAAAGAAAGGATTTTACCAAAATTCACAACTAAGGGTGTGAAATGGGAAATTAGAGTTTACTTTTTTAAAATTATATTAGTAAGAATAAGGAATTGAGGGTACACATCAATACTATCAAACCTCCAATACGAATGGATTATATTCTCAATGGATACAAATGAGGAATTTTGAATTTTTCACGTACTAGTGAGTTAGAAAACAATTCCAGTGGAATTGTAGAAATGTTAAAAAGCACAGCGAATAATAAAAAAGAATGCCGATCGGTGCATTATTATTAGACTCGACTTGTAGTCTGAATATTTTACTTCTCCATGTTTCTTATACCGACTCACTTGAAAGAGCGACATATTCATGACAAATTTCGTACAGAACGAGGTGATTACAAAATATTATTTCTAGGTTTGGAACTATTGCTGAATTACACCGATAACGGTATTTAGTGGTAGCGTCTTTGCTCCTTTGATCCCGCTGAGCGGTAGAGCGTGGGTTCAAACCCTGCGCTACGGAATTATGAGAGGTTTTCAGCTGCGGTTTCCCTCATCTACTCGAGACAAATGTGGGTTCGGTACCGTAACTTCCTCGGCAACATCTCTTCTTCCCAATTCCTTTTCCCAAGTCTAACGGTTAGGTGGAAGAGCAGGACTGATCCTCCTGTTTGCCAAAAGGCACAATAAAATAAATAAATAAATCGAATAAAAACAAAAACAATTGGCTTAGATCTCTTTGACATTAGATTGATTAAGCCGTTATTACAATTTTCATTGACGTATATAAGTGACATCTTAAACTTTCTCTTACAATCTTGCTCATATCTCTCCCAGACGAAATCTCCATTATTCTACCTTTATATAAAAGGATTTGCCCAACAAGTGTTTCGGACTACTGACCTATTGGTATCTTGCTCACAATCTCCAAAGGACTTGACTTTCTTGCTCACCGACAGAAATACGACCACATGCAAGTGTACGAAGAACTCGTCAGACATCAATCACTATTTTAAAGAGATCGCAGCACGAGAACTGAATTACCTAAAGAAAGATGTATTATAGAACAGCAAAGGACAAAATATTACTGACCTTTATAGTTTTATTTGACTTTAGGGAGGTCTTTGACAGCGTTGGCATAGACATATATATTAATAAGCGACGTTGGGACAACCCTTAACCATACATCACATCACTTGTACCTAGACGACATTACATACAAATTAATCCAGACGAATTTACCACAGCAAGTTAATTCACAGCAATAATGAATTGAAATCAGTATCTCAGAAGACAGTAAATAGTGAACTTACACCCGAAAAAATCACAGACAATACTAATAGGATATACGAAACTATTACAAAAAATGAAAAATGAAAAAATAACATGAATAGTATTTAATAAAGTTTCATTACGTTTGCGTCAACGGTAAAGAATGTGTGGATAATTATGGACGAAAATTTTCAAATGACCAGAACAAACCAAACCATCCTCTAAAAAAATTTTTCGATCATGCGCTCTCTCTAATTTTAAATCCCTTCTCCACATAAATAAAATTAATAAATCTCTTTGATATGCCCCATCTTGTTTACTGAGACGTATTTTTGTGTAACTTAGTTTTAGACTTCGAAAACGCAATTTCACATCGCCCAAAATGCTTCCTCGAGATTCATGTGCAACCTGAAATACTTAGAACATGTGCCACTCTCCTATGTCCGAGTATTCTGGTCCCGGCTTCACGAAAGAGTAACATTCCATACGTTCTGTCCCTTGTACCGTATTCTGTGAACGGCTGAACCTTCATATATCTCCTCTTTCTTCACTTGCATCTTCTTTCATAATTGCAGCAATACGAGATCACATGGTGGTACCTCACTTCTCCTTCCTATACACAGAACATCTACCTTCACTCACTTCTTCTCCGCATCAACAGCCTGAGACTGAAATCAGTTACCTGAGACCGTCAGATCCATATCGACTCCAAGGAAATTTACCGAGACATATGTCAAAATTGTACTTATTGAAAACCAGCAAAATAATTTTTTCATCAAATTACAGAGTATTATAGTGTCTCCTGTTTTTTTACATTTATGTTTGATTTATATTTTTGTCGTATTTTAGCTTTTTTAATTTATGTATTATGTGATAACATTTCTCATATGTTATGTCTTGTGATTTATTTTATTGTATTTGAATGATTAACTTATTTGTACCTGATTATATGGTGAGAGTAAGAAAGAATCTATTGGCTCTAACCTTACCAACTAAAAGAGACGCATAATATAATAATAATAATGATGATGATGATAATAATAATGATAATAATAATGATAATAATAATAATAATAATGATAATAATATTATTAATAATAATAATAATATTATTATTATTATTAATAATAATAATAATATTATTATTATTATTATTAATAATAATAATAATATTAATAATTTTTCTAACATAATTACCATGTCCCACTAAATTATAAGTATTCATCCATTATATACATTGTATATAATTTGTGTCTGTGTCTGGTCGCCTGGCGTGAAACGCGTATTGAAATAGGTTTTCTTTTTACATACGATGAAAGATGCAGGACATAAGTGCCATTGCAATATTAAGTTCATGGAGAAAAATTACCCAAAGCTATTAGAAATGTTGGATAAAAATTCTGACCACCTCTTTGAAAAAGAGAAAGTTGTCAGAAACACTTTTATGTATTTAATATTTCAATTTAATTTTGAAATTTTGATCACTAATATAAAGTTTTTAACTCGTATTAATGAACTAATTCTGTGTGTGTATTTTGTAAATGACCTCTCTTTAAATGCAGCAAATCATAATATTAACGGGTTCATTGTTTCTTTACTTAACTTTCTCCTCTGAGGATAATTATTTAGACTTTGAATAAAGACAGTAATTGACATCAAGGACAAAATACTTACAAATTTCTTGTTTGGTCGAGCGTAACTTGATATCATTTAATAATCATAAATACACGAACAGCTATAAAAGATATTTTCGAAATGAGAAAACTTTACTTAAAACATTTTTCTTTATTTCTTTTGCATTGTATAAATATATAAAGATTACTTCAAAATACAACTATTAATTAGTTATAGGTCCCCTTGTTTTGCAAAATTGCTATTTATTACATTAGCTATTCTCAAATATGAGTTCACTACTTCCTTGAAATCATAGCAACATTACTAGGTTACTTATTAAGAGCAAACTCACCTTCTCCTGTAACAGTCTTTGTACCACTTCATGATGATGTCCTTCTAATGCTAAATGCAACGGAGTCTGTCCATCGTAGTTCTGTGCATTTACATTTCTTACAGATCGCTTTAGAAGCAAATCAACTGTTGCTGCGTTTCCTGCATTCGCTGCCAAATGGAGGGCAGTACCCTGCACAGAAACATAAATAAACAATCAGTAGGAAGTCAACTCCCATATGATCATCTGTCGGTTATGTGTATTATCGTTTTAAAAACAATCAATTACATTAAAAATATTTATTAAATATTAATCTAAAAAATTGTGTTTGTCACTAGAGGCAAGACGTGAAAATACAAAACTTTTGAAAAATCCATATCTGTTGTGCTTCAGAAACAATATCTGTTAAAAAATTGTTACTATAAAAAGATAGTGGAAATCACATAGTCTATATGTTTAATAGGTATTTTTGTCATAACATCAACTGGAAACAAAATAACTGAGAGAAAGTTAATTTTGCTGCAAATCTGCAAATCGGATTTTCCTGGTCTCTAGACTGTTAGATTGAGGAAGGAAAAATAATGAATAGCAGATAGAGGCGGAGAAAGGAGCTAAAAGAAAGTTATAAACATCTAAACAAGAATGTCACGAGATGACTTTTTCGGTTATTATCATTTATTTAAATTACTATTTATATTTTTCTCAGTTGCATTTTTATTTACATTTTTTCCGTCTGATTCATTATACGCTCACGTGCAGTCGGGATGCACAAAGGTTTGTAGTCTTCCGGTCAAGTTCCGTTTGGCAGCGAAGACCGTACGTCGACCGGACGCTCAGATAACCGCATCTCCGTCGTGTCCCACTTGGATGACTCGGGATGACTTTGATTTGAATGTGAATGTTCTAGAACATTATTCAAGGCGACGTTCGCGTCATTTAGATGACGAATGCAGTTCTCCCTTTCAAAATTCCTAGGGACCACGCCAGAGCTTACCGACCATATTAATATTACTCTGTCCCTAGGCAGAAGAGAGTTTTTGTGAAGCACGACACGAACGTTGTTGTCGTCCATAAGAACCGTTTGTTCTCGTGCTACCAATCTTCGAAGCTCGGAGGAAACCTGCTGCTTTGTGAAGGGACGAGACGTCACGTGCTGTTGTCGGTTATATGAGCACTACGTCACGAAATCATTTCGTTGCTTGCGTCGAAGATCCGAACTCTAACAAGTTTCATAATTATTATCAAATGTTTCCGCTGAGTATGCCGCTATACAACTTTGTTTATCTACCTCCTGATAGGAAGAGCTTTGATGTCTGAAGTGATAGTTCACTACTTTTAGAGTAATAGTTTATAAACGACACTAAGTCATTATATTGTAATGTAATCACTCAGTATGGAATTATCTCCGAATATTCCAATGTACAAATCAGGATACGACATTATCTCACACTTGTTCAACATGATTAACAAATTGACAGAAACGTGATTTTTTGCCGAAATGTTCGTTTTCTACACCCCTATTTCCGAAAAAGTGGTTTTTTGCAGGACGTCCGTTCGGTCAGTCCATCTGTGCGCATTACCCCTGATCGAATGTTTTTTCATTTTCCGTATTTAGGGTAGAAATTACTTCAGACATATGCACGTGCTTTCAATTTTCTTTTTACTTGAACACAAAGGGCACTTCACATGAAGATCAAAGTACTTTTTTGAATATTTTTCGAAAACTGGTCCAACGATTTTGTTTAAATTTTTTGTTCGTAAAGAACAATTAGTATGCATTACATTTACTTTTGCGGTATGTCGCTTAAAAGTTTGGTATAGACGCAGTAAAATAATTTCTATGTGCTATATTTACGCATTTGTTTACTGTTTCAAGAACCTTTATTATTATTTAACATAGATGAACCAGAGGTAGAATAAATTAATATTCTGAATATTTATGTTACATTCAAATCTCTAATAAAAGATGTAAATCAACTGAATTATTGACTTTGAGCTCGACGAAAATGTTGGTTATAGTTCATTGCTTTATCGTATACAAGATGAAATAATTGATTTTATGTACTTATTAATTACACTTGTTTTGTATGTCATAAACCTGATGTAATATAGATAGATAATGTTCAAGGCGCGTTGTTTGACTTTTGTCATTGGTGTGAATCCAAAGAGTGTTTAAAGGTGTGTCATTTGTATATTTTACTTTGAAAAGAAGAACAGAGGAATGTCTGCATTCTTTGTTTCTCTTGGTATCATGAATCTTTCACCCACGCGACCACTACGCACTTGGTGTAACCTCAGATCCTGTGACGAAGCATTATTTTGCTGCGTAAGCTTACGTATCATGTGTGTCCACTGCTACTTTTTGCCGAATTGTCTTATTAATTGATGCATGCTGTGTGTCATGTTTCTGTGTACTATTTGATGCGTGAAGATCTTATTTTATATTACTGATGATCGTTTAAAGAATTTTCTGGGCTACGTGTTTGTTTTTGTTTTGAAGGTAATGTTTGATAATTCTTTTTGTATATTTCTCATGATTAAAAAAAAATTATTTCTTTATTACAGTTTCAATCGTTAGAAATAATATTATGGTTAAAAATGTATTTTAACACCTACATAATTATTTGACGAGATAGATAAGGAGCGTTACAAAATAGAAGGAAATAAATAAAATAAAACAGTATTACCTATTTAAGCGAATTATTTAATTAATACGATTAGTGTTTATTAATATACTTTTGCAATTCAAAAAAAAAAAAATTCTTAAATTAATTTATATGAATAATTATGTTCTACTGGCTTAGTTCTCGCGTTAATAAAATCATATTTATCTTCATAATTATTTATTAATACATCTTTCGAAATTGAATATATTATCTCCTAAAAATCGGAAAAACAGAATTTGTGAATTAGAGATTCTTTTATATAAATTCTTGTAAAATAATGTCTTAATAAACTTTTTAAATTGGGTAAAATAAGGACGATCAAATTATGGAGTAACATGTGAAAATCATCCCTCTCCTAACATAATGCTCTATTTCCGCTTTCTAGTCCAGTCTGAGAAACTTATATGAGAAAGTAGGAGCAATGGTTTTGCACCATTAGGTTTGAAATATAAAGGAAGGGTAGGATGATGTAGAATCAATAAAAGTATTAAGTAAATGGGTTTAAAAATTAAATTTCGAATGCAATTAAACACAAGTTAATTTTTTAAATGTTCCTTTTTCTGCCATTTGTGTTACATGTTCTTTAGTAAAAAAGTTAGGGGAATCTCACTACTTAATGTTATTGGAA
>NNCF01133741.1:0-92715 GCA_002313205.1 Laupala kohalensis
ATGTCCTTTTAAAATTCGAACCATTCTTCTTTCAGTATAATGTGACACATTTGAATAAAAAAATGTTAAGCCACCAGCTTCGGATAAATACCATACCAACTTTGCAAGAGCTGATGAGATTAGCACTACATCTTGTTTGTAATTTATCAATTTGCTTCATATTGTTTACTAAAGCTTTTAAAATCATATTACCTGTATCGGCTGCAAGACATGATAAAATTGCCAATTTTTTCCGAACTCAGCATCTCAGATATCATTTCATCATCAATACCAGCTTCAAAATTTGATGTATCGATGCTTGAAAAGAATTTCTGAAATCTTTTAAATAGCCCAACTGTGGTCGTTAGTGCAAGAATTCTTCCGAATATATTATCCAGAGTAAGCTCATGTGTGACGATATGGCAAATATGTTAAATCTTTACCAATTTTTTGTTCTAATAGAAAACAAGTACATTTTTGTGCACCGGAACATAATTTTATGCGTTTAAAATAAAATGAAAGTTAGAAATAAAATGTTTTCATGTATGACCAAGCATCGATACAAATGGGTGAGGGGGTTACTGAAGAAAGCTTTTGTGGAGGATTTGGAGGCAAAGGTTTGATACATACCGTTGAGGAAGATAAAATGGAATTGGAGGATTTTACTGTAGAAATAAATGTAAATTTGAAATTAAACCATTTAGTGATACGTTTTCACCTGGATTGATTTCTAAGTTATAAATATATTTATTCATTGCCTGACCTTACACAAAATTTCCTAATCAGAAATTAAATGACCGTTTCAAAGGAAAGAAATTAGAAATTCTCCTGGATCAATGCCAATCCATAGATGTAAGGCTACAGTACTAGGTTATTATCCTTTTAATATGTTTTGTCTTCTGGTTTACAAAAAGACTTAAGTTTCTGTCCTATTTCAAGATTTTCATGTTATATGTACAAATAGCATCAAGAGTTTATTTTAACCAAGATCAGAAAGCAAAATATTAATTACTAATAAATTCTTGTTTCATTTAAATCGGAACTGAATTTGACGAAACACAAATTTGCAAAGTGTTTTTTTCTGGATTCAATGTTGAGTCATTCTTTGTTTATTTTCATACATTTGTATTATTACCGTTTATATGCATTATATTCTACACAAATTAAGAACATAAAAGGAGCTTTTATCTTATAATTCCCAATTTCTTAATTTATGTATGATAAAAGTTTAATTTGTCTGTTCAGTTTTGGATATAAATGAACTAATCAAACATTTGAAACACATAACGTATGTCTTTAAACCTGAAGAGCCAATTGAAGATTTCCCAATATCAATACTATTCAAAACTAAAACTAATAAAGATAAATACAATTTGTAATGATATCAGTCACTTGAATTCCTGTTCACTTGAATCAGTCTCCGAAAGTGTCACATATCTGTGTGACAGACGCTTCAATCTTTATGTAGCGTCATATATTCAGGATATTTATGTAACATCAGAGCTGAAGAAGTACACCACAATGGAAGTACACCGCGGTTGTGAGAAGCATTCTAACAAATTGATTCAAAACACTTACTGTAGAGATCCAATAGTTGTAGCATTAAGGGTATTTGCTTCTGGGGATGCTACAACAATTGGGATAATCTTTATTTTACCTCGAACATTCTATGAATTGCAATAACCAGATCTTTGTATTGAAGTTATTTTTCAACTTATTTGTACGTTGAAGTTTTATCTGTTATCTGCGATATCAATTAACAACCACATTCAGTTTTCAAATCCCTTCTCACAATGTGAGATGTATTGATAGGAAAACATGAGACAATGTGAGTAAATGTCTCGTTATTTCTTATTTATTTTATCCAATGATGTGAAAACTATATTTTAGGACTGATTCTGTCAAGATTCCCAATACCTTTTTTATAATTTTTACTTACGTTTCAAAACTCATCCTCAGTCTTCAAAGAAATTCTTCATAATTTCAGGTTTCATATTTTCAGCACATGCTCTATTATTCTCTACAACTTAAAAATATTTGTAGTTTCCCTGTGGAAGTATTATCTTTACAATTGTTTCTTGATCACCATCATAAACAATAATGATAGTAAGAAAACTATTTACTATTTCAGTAAAAAATAATAGTAATAACTATTGTTACCATTATTATAGCAATTAACTTGATATCGGAGAAAGCACCATAAACACAAAACCCGGACGTAATTTTAACATTATTACAGAAAAATAAATTTCATTGCAAAATCAACAAATATCTTCCTGAATTTCCGAGGAACGTAATTCTGTAGCATCAAAGAGTGGTTCACAGTGAAGTAAGACACGAATTCGAGATATAATGGGAAATACGGCCCCTGTTGAAACATCAGATCAACGAATGGGCTGCTTGATGGGCACATTTTGATGGCATATTACGAGGTACTTCGATATTGCATTTGAGTAATTTTGTGTCCCTTCAACCATCCCTCAGGATGACCACTGCGACTGAGCCTTTTGCATGGAATATAATTGAGACATATCGCAGTTTGTTATTTCCCGGACATTAAGTTATGTAACATTATTCTTTGAACTGAACAATGTAATGTGGTAATAAATGAATGTTATCGAATTAATAGGCAAATAGATAAGGTAATAAAATTAAAGCAGAGCATTCCATATCTCTAACATCGGAGTTGATTTACAATAGCAATTTCATTATACGGAAAGATACTGTGCGTATGGTATTTCAAGTCTTAACTGATAATTTTCACTGAAAATCAGCATTTACTTTGTGGTGCTCGTCTGTCACTTATGACATTGCGAAATTTATGCAGAACAGGTTTTGCGTATGTTAATTCTCTTTTAGTCTTTCCTTTGTTCATTCGTGTTTCCATTTTGGGGTACACTCAATCTAAAAGCTCTATTAACTATTTCTGAAGTCAAACCATTGAAAACTTTCGAGAGAAAGACATTAAACCTCATCTTTAAACATCAACTCTTCTAATCAGTGTAGTAAAAATATATTTATCCTACCATGAATAAATTAAATTTATTATGATACTTTATCAAAATAATTTGAACGTGTAATGATCGGAAAATAAATTATTTTCAACAATACTTCGGGTAAGGCAAAAAATGATTCATCGTAGATCTAAAAAACGTAGATGCCAAGTCAACAAATTTCTTTCAAGAAGAGTCTACGCCGCTTTTAAACACAGTTCCATGCATTCACACTTTTGCGAAATCTAATGAAAAATTGTGTAAACTTTAAATACTATATACAACTTTAAATACTATATACAACTTTAAATATTATATACAACTTTATATATTATATAATTTGTATACAATATTTAAGTATATATGTAAATTTAAAAAAATTAAGTTAATGAAATATAGAAAAAAATTTAAAGAAGACTAGTGTCGCTTTATTTCAAGATTTTCGTATATACCATTCACTGCCTGACTAATCACGAAATCTCAGAAACTACAAAGCTTACAAAATTGAAATTTGGTGAGTAGGTTCCTTTTGGGGTGTATACATCCATTTAGAAAGAGTTTTACGAGATTTTACCCTTAACGGGATAAAATGGAGGTTGGAATGTTATGTATACGTATCCTGCCGCACCTCTAGAGTGCCTGAAGCCTTTTCAACCAAACTTTATGCACAGATTACAAACTGTCTTATAATAAGCACTGTGAGGGTAAGACATCCCTAGTATCCCTTGGAAGCAAGTGAGAAGAGAGTGACGTGTAAAAATAATGCAAAAATCCTTTAACATATTTGAAACAATACTTTTAGGTGACGTGATGGATAAAGACGTCCCCGATGCTTTATAAGTTCACAATCAATCCAGATTCGAGAGGGGTGGGAACGGGGACAGGTAAAAATAATAAAAAAACGAATTGGTGTTGAATACATCATTTTTAAGATGCAGAAGAGCAGAGACACATTCTCAATGCCGCTTTAACTTCAATTTTTTCCTGTAAAATTTGATTTTCTTGATTATTTATTGTTATATGAGAATAACATTTTTTCGAAAAAGCTACTGAAATTTTTATTTTATTGAAGAAAATAAGTTGATCCCAATTTGGGGACCACGGTAAAATGAGTGTTCATGAATAAAATTTTGAAAATTTATTTTTCTTATTATAATTACAATACTTATTTGTAGTGAACATTCAGGGGCGACCCGTTGTGTAGTGTCTAACGCACTCGCCTTATTCTCTAACGGTTCAAACCCGTTGCGATCCACGTAAAATTCGTGGTGGTGGACGGAGCAGTGTTCGCGGCAGGTTTTCTCGAGGTTCTCCCGTTTCCCCTGCCTATAATTCCACCACAACATTCACTCATCACCCCCATGTCATTCATCAATCATCCGCCTCGGGGAGGTGCGGCAGGTAGGGCATCCGGCACCCTAGTAACTCCCCTTCCAAATTAAAGTAAGAGACATCATATCATCCCCATCTCCGACCCCTAAGGATTAGGGAAAAGGAGTTATGGGAAACAAGAATTTGTAGTGAACATTCAGATTCACAATTTACTTAATTCCAACATTTTCACAATCAATCGTCAAATTCCAGACATATCCTCCCTCTTAAAACTAGCCATAAAACAACTGAAGCCCGTTTCACGGAAAATCCGTGACGTCAATGGAAATTCCTGAAATATAATCCGACCCTTCAAGAGACAACGGTGTTTTCTGCCACCGCTCGCTAAAGGACCCAGATATGCCAGCTTTCTCATTTCCTGTAATTATTTATTGAAAATTATATTGAAAAGTATTAATTTTTCAAAGAAGAAGGGGGTAGATTGTTTTAGAATGTTTCAATTTATATTTATTATGTAATTTATATTTTGTTAATTTTTTTGTAGCACTGAAGATGGTCGCCATGCGGCCGAAAAGGCCTTTTGCATCAATAATTAATGACAGAATGACGAAATATTTTACTTCTTGTAATGTACATCAATCTGTCAACATCAGACCAATTTATCTAACTATCTGTAAATAAATTAGTGATTGGTATTTATTGTTAGGCAGCAATTCATTAGTTTCCTGTAAATATTTTTTTTCTGTAGTATACAATGTAGAAAGATATGTCATTTCTTTATATTCTTCTTTTTCTTCTTCAAATCATATCTTCATAAACTGGAAAAGTTTTTGCCTTTACTCGTTTATTGAACATATTTGTTACTCCATCAGCAGTCACGGTAGATTGTGTACCGTGTGAAGCTTTACTTTCATGAATTATACTGTGTCAGTAGAGCTTTCTAAATATTTTTACATGATTTTTGAAATTCCATCTGTGTTAATTTCAAGTCTTCAAAAGCTTAATGAAGCCTATTAAATTATTTCGTCCAAAAAATTCTGTGCTTCATAGAACCACGCAGATTTAATTAGGAGCACATTTGCACTGTTGGCGAGTTTGCTTCCCTGCACAACTCAAAGTGGAGTTAAACTATCCTCATTTCCTCTTTAGGCGAGTCCAATAGTTTTCGCGGTGAGGCTTATTAACATTTCGTGTTGGATTAACATACTATTAGCTGTAGCAGCAATATTGCCAATTCCAACTGCAATGATTCCGTCGTAGGAGGTCTTGTTTGTGATAAAAAATCTCTTTTCTTTATTGATTAATACTGATTACAATTACTTTCATACCCGAATCACTATATCTTATTTATAAAAGTTACCTATAAATATCCCTTTTCTCGCCCGTCAAACATTACCAATTGCAAAAATATTACCATCATTACAAAGATTATTTTATGGACTTGGGAAGGATTGTAAATCTTACATTTTAACTCTGTACTATTTCTGTTATAAAATATTATTATACAAATTGAATTCGAATTGTCATAGTCTCCTAGATTTCTGAAGTGTGTGTACCGACTACTGGATGGCACTACGAAGAATTTAGTTCGTTTATATCATGCCACCCAGATGTCGCTATTAGCGGGTTACTTCGATGAAAAATGAAACAGAATTATAGTTGTATTTGCTTTGGCGCCAAAGAATGTAAATTACGTTAAATGCAAAATACTGGGTGAACGTTGTAGAAGCAATTCCCTGCTGTAAGAATAACGTGCTCTCGTGCTCTTCGCATCGGCCTACTAGAAAATTATTGTTCATATTTTCACTTTTATTTTCCATATGGGACACATTATTGCTGTACTTCGTTCACCACCAGTTCGTAAAAAGTGAAGATGAATCCCTTGACTTATCTTTGTTTATTGTTATGTTATATACTACAATACATACACAACATAACAGAATCTAACATTTTTAGCCATGTGTATATATATATATATATATATATATATATATATATATATATATATATATATATATATATATATATANTACAGATTTTAATACATTTCACACAGATTAATACACTTCATGAACTTTATCTTTAGCCATATATATATATATATATATATATATATATATATATATATATATATATATATATATATATATATATATATACACACACACTTAATCCCTCGTATATATTTGTTAATCACAAATGAAATAAAAATATTTTTCTCTTGATACTTCTTTTTGGTCCATTTTTGGCGAAATACGAATTTTTTGCACAACTCAGTTTATAAAACCGCAGTAAAAATAAAAATATACTTAAAAGCATTTTGTGGTTTTAACACGAACTATTTTCATATTCGACACAAATAATTAAGTTGTCACTAAATGTTCTGTTACGCCAGTACTTAAGCATTACCATACATGCAATAATAATGCAGACGTGTAATTGAATAAGTTCTAATAAACAACGAAATTCTTTTCTGTTCATTTAACAAATAATTACTGCATTAACGATAAACAAAGTGGTGTGTGAAAATCATTGAATTGACTGGAACGAAAAATACGTTCCTTTTATTGTTTCTTCTAAAGGCGATTCAAACTGTCTCAAACACTCTGGATTTGTTCTCTTTCTCCTGGGATCTTCTCTTTCCCTGAGATCGGATTGCAAAGCAATAGTATTCATACAAGTTCTTAGTATTTCTACAGCACACGAATCGTCAAAGGCAGACGCTCAGCAACCCAGTAAAAAAAGAAAAAAGCGAAATTCGACAAATGTCCGCATAGAGATGAAATTAGTTATACACCTTGAGATCATCATTTCAAAGGAAATATCAAAAGTTCCCATCGATCCCACTAGTGCTAAAATTTTACTCGAGGTCAAATGTCACGAAAAACTTTTACAGTTTTTCGAAAATATTTCTACAGCGATAACTTCTATCGTAAAAATAGCTGTTGTAGATTTTTTAAATTGTAAAATTGCCTACAGAAAAGGTTTTTACATGTCTTTCCTTCGAAGCATTGTTTGCGAGCTAGCGTGGTTTGAAAAATGTTGAATACTTTGTTGCACACAATGCGCACAAATGTGAGTACACACATACGGATTTACACTCTGAGAACTTAATACGCTCTTTTCTTTTCTAATTTAAGTGCATACTTATAGTACTTGTATTATAAATATCAATAATACTCTGTTTTGCATTTTATTATTAATTTTTAGAATTTGCACATGTATGTTTATAGATAAATATATTTCAATAAAGAAAGGAAAATAGTTGATGAATGTTATTATAATACATTTCCAAACAAACGATTTGAAAAAAAAATGCTTAAAAAGTAACAAAAAAGTATAAATAATAATAAAGAATATTTTATAAAATATCTGCAAATCAGAACATTTTAATTTATGCAACCCGAGTTTTACAATGAAATGTAGTATGGAAATGATGTTAATAAATATCGATCTATTAAAGCAGACAATTTCTTATCACTCTAATTATTTGCGAGCGAATGCTCAAGTCAAACTAAAAGGATCACAGTAAAAGATACTACTGGTACATTCAAGGTTGTAGAGGGGGTAAGTATCCAAGGAGCAACCAACTTACTGGAAGTCATAGAACATCAAACCATGAAAAAAATCGAATACAAATAAAACATGATCGAAATACAATATTGTAAGTATTGGGTAACTTAGAGGTATTATTTTGTAAATTAATGGTATTTTTTGTACTTTTTTGTGTAATATCTCATAAATGTCACGTTTGTAAAACCTTTCCTCAATACAAAGTATTTTGGTAATTTCAAAATCAAATTAATGACCATTGTCTAAACAATGGTGACAACAGATTGTTTTAAATATTAGTCTTATGTTCTTTAATTATTATCTTAACTAGGCTTTTCGTTAGCCCAATATAATTACAAGCACAGTCTTTACATTTAACCTGGTAAACAACATTTTTAAAATCAAATAACTCCATCTCATCTTTACCTCTACAGATCAACTGAATATTGTTGTAAATCTTAAAAACATCATGCATATTAAAATTGTAAAACATTTTACTCATAGGGGCAGCCAAATATCTATGATAAGGGAAAAATAACGATGTTTTTTAAATTAAAATCTGAAATTGAGTTATTTGTAGATTTGTTGCGTTTGAGTTTGTAAATAAGCAAATGAATTCTATGTTGGATATGTTTGTGAATAAAATTTAAAGGATAAGAATACACTGTTAAATGTTGTCACAATATTAAAATTATTTTGTTGTTATTTTTTATCAAAAAGAAGGATGACCATGTTAACCAAATTACTCATAACAGCTCTATTTTGTATTGATAGATGATTATAATAAAAATTCGGACTCTAGAGCAAGTTGGTTTTTGGAAAAATTAAAATGAATTTTATTAATATTACGTGTATATTTATGTCTCAAAAATTTCATTTAAAGTCATTCTCTTCTTCAAAAGTAAACTTGAGCTTGTAGACAAACAGTCTGTGACTTCATATGGAATGTCGTACATGGTACACTCAAGAGTAGTATTGCTGCAGCTGTATGACAAATGGGTTCAGGAGAAACCGGTACGTCTACTAACAACCCATGATATCAGAATTAAGAGAATGAATGAAGAGATATCAGATCCTCGTTGTTTCCCAGAGAAATATAGAGATCCCCACGGCTTTGCTCGCGTGAATTTTGTAATATGACTGCAACTTTATTCTTTGTCACATTCCCTTTTATATATATTGAGAATGTTTTCCATTAATGTTGGTGGATTAATAGTATTGGCGTGTATCCTCAATCCCTTATTTTCACTGACGTAATTGAGAAAAGGTTTAGGAAAACATCAATATCACTCACATAGGTGAGAACTTTCGTAAAATCCTTTCCTAGCGGATATTTTTGATAATTCTTCGTGTCACACTCCTCCCAGCCCCCACCTTAAGGGGTGTCGTGCACATGTGGTCTGAAAGGTATATAATGTCAATGGAAATACGATTATTCATCTCATTACACAAACGCCATGGACTCGACTTTTTACGTCCTTTTTACTTCTCGCCCCACCCATCTCCAGTTCTGAGGATACCGTACCCCTATGTGAACTGTAGTCTTAAGTTGGACTTAATGGCATTGGTAATGTAAATATCTCATCAACTCTAAAACTATGGATCGGATGCCATTTTTATTTTTAGTTTCAAAATTAGATTTCTATTGTTTTTATCCATAAACCTTTTTCCACCCCCCTAACGGGGTGTTAGTGGAGTCTTTCTTTCACGAGGGCTGAATTTAAACTTGCACGATATCGGGATTTCACTACCAACTCAGCGACGCCGAAAATGTAGACTCGTCACTGGTGTCTATCATGTTCGATAATATCTTCATCGCATCCCCTTCCTCAGGGGTGCTGGGGTTTATACAGGCTGATTGTGGACTTAGACGTTTTTGAGAATGTCACTACTAATTTCAGTGGCCCTAAAAACTATGACAGAAAAGTGTGTATTAAGTTTCCGGAGAGTAAGTCCGTATGAGTGTACTCGCACTAGACGCATTGTGGGCGCAACTCAGTATTCATCGTTTTTTAAAACCGCGCTAGCTTGTAAACGATGCTTCGGAGGATAAAAGACACAGAAACCTTTTTTTTAAAGCAATTATAACAATTTTTACGATAAAACGCATAACTGAAGATATATATTCTCGAAAAAACATATTTCGTGGCCTTTCACTTCGAATAAAAATTTTAGCACAAGTGGGATCGGTGGGAACTTTTAAGCACAAGTCACATTTGAAAAGATAACTTGAAGATGTGTACCAAATTTAATCTTTATACGAATTTTTCCATTGTGAAATGTCTCCTTTTCGTGGACTACTCAGTGTGTAACTCATTCAAGTTTGTAAAGAGACCTCGGTAGCTATAAATGCATATTTAAAATTACTTTTGCATATACAGTGTATCGTTTCGGGAAATGAAATACGCACAGTGTGATAAAATACACAGTCGAGATCGGGGACGAAGGAAATTTTAAAAAGATGAATTCAGAGACAAATTTACGCTGGACTGGCACATTGGCGAAGATTAAGTATAAAATATTTGTAAAATATGTTACATATAAGTTTTTTGTAATTTATCTTCACAAGAAGCCCGTAACTTAAAAGAATGCGGGCAGATTAAGAATACACGGGAAACTTCGTGTTAGAAAACAGTAGTTACGCATTTCTTTCACAAGCATGTGGCTCCATGCGAATAGATTCATTAACACTTCAGTGGTCACCCAGAAGGAAAATAAGTGAGAGTTTGCGTGGGCTTCTACAGACACAACGAGTAGCCCAAACGTCTTTTTTATTATAGGAGAGCTATAGTTCAGATTTAATTTCGCATGAAACCATATTCTTGTGAAATGAATGTGTAAATACAACCTTTACCTTGCACGAAATTTTTCGGGATCGTTGACGAAGTAAGACAATGGATAATTGGCGAAGCGCAAGAATTTTGTTATAACATGACAAAGAATCCCCAAATATTCACAAGAAAATGTTTGCAAATCATAGATTTGATTTACTCGCGAGATATGATTTGTTGGGATACGCAGAAATGGAAGTGTATGGAAGCTAGAGGACGCGGACACAGAAAGTAACTGTATAAGAACGTGTGTTTTATGAGGTTCTTAAAACATTCTCTTAAAACACAACATTTATATCATCTCTCAGACCATCATTTTCTTATGCCTGCCACCAAAATATCATAACGCAATCTGTATTCCCCGTAAAGATAGAAAATCGATGCTGTCATTCGAATATGGTTGTCGGAAATCCATTAGTATTCTCTATTCCCAGTTTCAACTAATATGTTCCACAAGAGTGGAGTGTTTTTAGAATTTAACAAAGAGTAAGAGGACAAAGAGGATTATTGTTTGAGTTCAATATTTTATAAAAGGATTTTACTTCATATTTTACTCTAAGCCATCCTTTAATTAACGTTGTTTGTAATTCTGCAAAATGAATAGAGAATGCTTTTATATAAATCACAAGAAACATGCAATCACATTTGTATTTGACAGTATTGCATTGTACATTAGGTCTAATCCTTTTGAGTTTCTCCTCCGGTGTTTTTACATCAATGCTACATTAATTCTGTTTATGAATTAGCCTTCGTCAGATCATAGTCATAATCACATTTTTTCTCTATTTATGCTCTTAACATGCTTTTCTCTCTTTCTATATGGATTATCTCTTAACAAGCTCACGTTTTCTGATTGCCATTTCCTCAATGTCAAACTCTTAATTATTTAAGTCATAGTTGGAGATGATAATAAAGTAAATCTGAGTAACTGAATTCAAGAATTGAATATTTTACACAATATGTTGGATTTGTTATTGCATTATGGTCACTATTTAGGTTGGGATTAAGTCCGAGATTCAAGTTGGATTCGAGTAAAAAGAGATTCGTGAAGTAATAGTGGAAGATGGGATCAGAGGGTTTTATGTTCCTCTAAAACTATACCATGGCGGAATGATTCGTAATTCCTATTGAAGTAAAGAATTGAACCGCCCCAATTACGAACTTTGGTACGTTGTTGGTAAATAAAATCTAATGAATGTATAAAAAGTAGCGGAATATACACAATGTAGCCCAGGAGAATGAATTGTTTGTACATTTAATACAATCATAGGTATTCATGGATATATTTTTCATATTATAATATAAACTGAACTAAAATTTACTAAACATTTGTAGCTCTACAGTATTTTTTAGGTTTAATAACTATCATAAGAGAAAGGAATATAATTTTGGGTTGCAACTACAAAAGACTGACTTACATAAGTTATAATTTATATTGGTAGTTTTATATACATGAATCTGAGACTATATCAGGAAATCTATGAAAGAAATCGTACCGTGTATTAATTTAACACATCAAATAAACTAAAATGTGCAAGTAAAAAACATATGAATGAATCATTGTCTGCCCTCACTGGGATTCAAAACTAACCAACCAATATCCGTGCGCAACTTTCAATAATGATAATAATAATAATAATAATAATTTATTGATCTGCAAGTGAGCAAAAAAACATAATATTTCATAAACATTTATTGATCTTGGTGGCAAAAAAACATAATATTTCATAATATTTGTGTGCTTTCTTATGAACACGAAGCAAATATTTACTGGAATTAATTTCCCAAAATATTTTGAGGAATGTCCTTTCAGCAACGATGTGTTTATTATCAAGAAAGATAGCCCTTACTACGGTTAAAAATTGGTCATTCATCATCTTTTATTTAATTTTGAGAATTGTGGATGGAATACATGTTCAATATTACTCCTCACGTTGCTGAATGATGGGGCATTTCATATCACTATAACACCATTTTTTCCAAACCGATTTAAAGAAATATTTAGTGATATTAAAGTAATATCAAATATTATAAAACAAAAAAATAAGAAATTTATTTTTTATTATTAATTAAAAATAATATTTGTTTGGGTTTTCTGATTTTTTAAATTTTTTATAAACTATTTAATTTGAATCTGCAAGGAGAACGCTTGTATCACCATTTAAGTAACTTTAAGTAACGCTTAAGTTTAAGAGATCTCTTGGGTAACCATTTTAATTACAGCCATAAAAAAACGTTTTTTTATTGGCGGAACATTAAAAAGTTACAATTTAAAACGATAAATAAGAAAGTATTATTTATTCTTGTATATTAACAAAATTAAAGCTATTAAAAATTTATTTTGACAATAAAACAATGAATCTATATTTGTGAGGACATACTTCACAGGAGTTCATAGTGTCAGAGATTGAATAAACAAACCAAAATTCGTCTAAATCGGTGAGAGAAAACTGTTTCTTATTTGTGTTCTGATTTGACGTGGAATGTCCCTTATACAGTACTCGTCTGCATGGGGTTTTAAAAATATTTTTTTACTTTCTGACAAGACAACTTTGTATTTGGATTTGATTCAGACTCTATCTTTGTAGCCAACTCCCCCTCTCTTCACTTAAGCACATTTTGATGATTAAATGAAAGACTTGTCACTTAAATAATTATAAAGTTCATTTTCCCTGAAAAATGAGATTTTAAATTTTAAAGTCAAATTCAAATTCAAAAGGGCTATATTTTAACCAAAAAAAATACAATATATATTGCGGGGCTTAATACCCTTGCGCCTTACAGAGGCTTTAAAATGTACCGTGGGCTGTGCATACTATACCTTAGTATACACACTTAATAAACTGAAACAGTAACTAAAATTAGAGGTAATAAAATATTTCGATTATTTGGGAGGTAAATGATATTAGTAGCCGAAAAAGAAATTAATAAGTGTTAATAACTTATAATAAGAAATTTTTTTTACTGTCATGGCTATTTTTTTAATATTAATTTTAATTTTTAATCTCAGAAATTGTTATATTACTTAAGTGACTGTTTCGTTCATTGAGCACCGTTGGGAAACACGGAAAACCAACGGTTAGGGCAAGCGCGCTAAGCATAAAAACAATCTGGTTGGTAACTGGAAACCTGTAACAGAACAAAAAATTCGGCGGCAGAATCAAATAAATTCATAGAAAGAATACATTCTTATCTGCGGGGCAAATAACATATGCATACATACCAACATACCCAAATAAATCTTGTTTACATATTTACCTATATATACGTACATGTATATGTACCCATATCCGCACATGTACACATTTTTAAATCAATGAAAACAGACTAAAATACGATACTAATATTACTACTACCATCACTTATTATTATTATAACAATAATAACAATAATAATTTAAACATATTTAAATTAAGTGAATTCATTCTCGTCAATCTCCTTCATCAGTTCCGCCTCCCTCTTTTTTCGAACCATACTCAGAAACGTGCCAAGGAGTAAAGTAACGGAGATTCTATTATCTCGCATTATTTCAAAAGCTAGAGTGTAATTTGTCTGTTTACGATTATATCCCCCCTCAAGAAGAAACTTTTTTCGACCTATTTCAGTGTTAACGCAATTTAGCAGAATGTGGACCCAGTCTTCTTGTTCTGTGCACAAAGGGCATTGCGAATCTCGATCCCCCCTCAATTTCCTTAATTTCCATCCTCCCCCCAAGTCGAAACCAAGCGTAACCTGCTGCCTTGTTTAATTTGTCTATGTACGGTTTTCGACCCCAGTTTCCTGCCACAATATTCTGCACGATTAGTGACCTCTTTTCCTATCTCTCAGCCGTTATGTTTTGTTTCTCTATGTCTTCAAGTTTCTGAATAATTAATTCATAATAAGTTCTCGCCGGAGCTGTCTGCCACAAGTGTTCTAGACCGGCAGTTTTGATTATAGTTCTAATTTTTTGACCCCACCCATCGTTACACGTTAACTCGTAGCAATCTCATATATTGTTGTTCCTTTCCCCATTTCATATTGAAATCCAATATGTAATGTCCCTCATCTTAATTTTTACTTCTAACGGTAAAACTCCAAATTCCCAAAGAGTACCACAGAGTACCGCAGTTTTAAAATCATCATTTGTCATCATAGCAGGTTATCTCATTCTTCATGTCTTAGAAATAAATTCTTCCAAAGTTATTTCGCAATCCATGTCTGATATAACTTATGTATTCTCCACAGTTACTTTTGTCATCATCAATTATATTTTTATTCGTATTGAAATTCCAGTACATATTTTCAGAGCAAAAGATCTACGACATAGTGTACTTGAGAGGGAAATAAAAGTGCTATGTTCTCTCAAACTCAGGACAGAAGAGTGAAACACAAATGAGCCGTATGGAACAAAGAAATGGAATCAGAACTTGTTCTTTAGGAAATAATCATAAATTTAAAAGTTTGAGCAAACCTCCCCTTCTTACCAGTAGGTTATAGCAATTATTGAGAACTGCAAGAAACGCTTTGATTTCGAATGTAACCTCATTATCTTTTGCCATGCAATTAAAATAACGCTTAGTGTTTGGTAAGTTCCCAAGATTTTATTAATGGTTAAATTAAATTTTTTATAACTTTCCAAATCAATTTTATCACACATCACTCTTTGGGTATTCTCTGCACTTCTGATATGTTTGAACTTTTCAATACTAATTTGGAAGTCATTGATATACGGAATGCATTTTAGGTAGAGGTTGTTTTCGATTCTGTTTAAATTAAATTATTTGTTAAGAAAAAAATTTAATGATATAAATTGTTCTAAGTAATAGAACTAATGACACTAGTTGAACCGATGAGTTTCACTTCTAAGCAGGTGAGGAAAAAATAAACTAAATAAATAATTCATATTTATTGAATTATTTTTGAAAACATGGCATTAGATACTATCGACAAATAAGAATTGTGATCGAGTTTTTCTACAAATTTTGAGAAAGGAATATACATATTATTAGACAAATCTTTGAATATAAATACTTTTTTGTTTTAAAAACGGGTATAATTTCACTCAGCATTTTTATTACACGCCAAAAATTTAGTTATACAAGATTTAAGTGTTCTCCGTCTTTGATAGTGTAATTTAGTTTCAAATTCAATTTTTCTAATTATTATGCCTGTTCCCATTGTTATTATTCCCTGAAACTACTTTCATGTGTTATTTAATAATGTTACAATTTCTATTCATAAATAACAGGGGAACCACGTGAAATTAAACAGACACGTTTAGGACTGGCACACACAGCGCGTCTGTCGCGGCGGGTAACGATCGCGCTGTCTATCGCGGTAGTCTGTGATATGGCTACGTCACATACACCGTGATATCTGTTTGAGCGATCCAGTGTAGGGATAGCTTTCCGCAGAGCAGGTTCGCAGTAGTGTTTTGCGCAGGTTACTATGTTTTGCAGGTGTCTCTTGGAAAATGAGTAATTTTCACGAGGAGCAACTCCTGCTTCTTTTAGCACTAGTGTACCAGAAGAAAAGAGACGATATTGGGTGCACTCAATTAATTATCCAAGCGAAGTCAAGAACCTATGCATGCGACGTTACAAACAGATGCCACCAATCGAAGATCACCAATGTTGCAATAGAAGTCCGCGAAAATTTTGCTGATTATTTTGCCATAATTTCAATAGGGTATGTTTATAATACTTTTTGAGGTACCTTATAATGAATAATAACTACCTAATCAAATCATTATGTGAAATAAAATTGTGAAACCTGAAATGATACTGTGAAATAAAAACATTAATTCTTACTAGTTATGTTCAGGTCTTCTGCAATCACAATCCATGTTTCGACGTTTATCATCTTTTATGTACAACAGGTGAGAAGTGTCACACAAATACGCGTACTTTCTAACTTTTTCTACCAACATTTCACTTTCTTCTCCCATTTTGAACAAACCTTTCAATGAACAGATTTAAACCACCTGGATAGCGCGGACGATGCAATGTTGCGTCATACAAACGTATCGCCGGATCGCGGCGGNTTGTCAGAGGCTTTAGTGATATTTTCCAGATTAATTAATTCCTTAATGTAGTTCCAAATTTTTATTTTAAAACATCATCTCAATACACTGGATGTCACGTTGGTCACTCGAAAGTTTAAAATGAGCCAAGATATGACAATTGCTGAATAGAGTATCACATTATTTGCAGACAGCAATAGTGAAATTTTTTAGTTAAATATTTCTTTATCTTCAGTTTATCCACATCGGCAGGCATCCCGTTTCAGGACCTACTGTTTATGAAGCAGTCTCAGAATTCGGTTGAGTCGTTATTTGTTGTATATTATTCATACCCGTAACGAGAATCTGGACATGATGCCAATTCTGTTTAGAGATTAGCACCGAACTGAGAGTACCTTCCTTTGTTCTGCCAAAGAATACTTATCCACTCTCACAGGATCGCTCATCCTAGTACCTCGAAACTTCATAAACACTACATCGATAAAATCACCAAAATCTCATAATAAAGTGAAACTTTCGAGAAGTTCGTCGGCAGACAGAACAGGTGGCTTAGCGTAGAACAATCGAGGACGGCAGTTTACCTCAGAATTATAGTAATACCAAGAAAGTTAGGAGTCAGTGTGACTGGAGTTGGTAGAGCGCAATCTGCAAGCTGAACTGCGGGGTTCAAATCTCTGAGAGACCATTGGGGCCCTCAATTTGACCGCACAAGTCATCTACGCTCCCCCTCATCCGTAACCCTTTGCATTAAGACAGGCGAATTATTTAACCCCAGTATGGATAATTCAGAGAACGGGGTATTATTGGATGACTAGCTCCTCTTAGCGTTTTGGTGAGCTTTCTCTAACTTTTGCTTTCTCAAGGTACACTAGTTTACAATGTGCTAGAGGAATTTTACTTGGAAGCACTTCGACTTCGGTCAACCCTGATGGCTGAGTATATAACAATGCAGAGAGATAAGACACAATCATTTTTGTTTCTGCAATCCTCTTTACAGAAGTAAGATTACATACACTATTACATTTACAACTAATAACCAAGTTTCATAACTTTACGAATTTCCCCCTCCCCCCGATTTTTGCACATTTTCATGTACTATTAGTTTTGTTTCACTTGTAACTAAAAGTACTGAAATAAATGTATTGTTCTAAAGCTTTTGTAATCCTGTCGATTCACATCAAATAAATATTGTTTGCTGTGCAGAAAGAATGTTTACTGTAACTGGAATCAGACAGAACTACCAAATGACTGGACTATACAAGAACACTATTGTCCCAAGGCCCACTATCAAAATATTTACAACAGTTTGAGAGCTGAAGCAGTCAGTGTGTCATGAAATTAATAACACATCTTGTATCACTAGCCGATGTAATTCAAACATTAAGACTAGATCGAGTGTTTTGTTTTCGTTCTGAAGCATCTTGTTATTCGATATCGGCACGCTCCGTTGAGACCTTGCCGCTCCTACTCAACCCCCAAACGCGTCTCACAAATCCCTATGCGCGTCCGGTAAGCTCTCAACAATCGACCCATCACTTTATCCTTTCGGTTCCAAACACGACATCACCCTTCAACAATTGCGGTTACGATAAACTTCTGAGCTTGAATTGAATAATTCAACCCACTGATTGTGAACCCTTTAACTTGGAACAATATTAATATGAGCATTTTCAAGTATTGAAATTTAAAAATTCAACGGAAATTTCAACGGAGAATATTTAAAATGACCCGGCGGATTTAAGATCAACAGTTATTCTCAGTTCTTTTCAATTTGAATGTAAACATTTTTGTTATTATTTATCTCGAATTTTTACTGATTTTATTTGCAACGATTTAATTTGGAAATAACGAATAGATTACTGAAAGTATTTGTTAAATAACTTCTTTTAGAAATATTAAATCCACCACTGCCTTTGGACCCTTGATCGAAATTGATCCACCCACAACGTGGTCATACGCAGCAGTTTGTAACTGCATTTTTTTACAATAAAATATATTATTAATTAACCACCTGTAATCGTTACGAGTAACAAGTAATATTTCGTATTAACAGTCACACGCACTGAGACGAGAGAGCTACGTGTACAGTTTCATACAATATATGAGTAAATTGTATGTACTTCATTTATGTTATGGGACATTACGTTTTTACCTACTCCTAATTAATTCTGTTATTTGTGTAATAAATTATTTTTTCGTTATTTTAAAAACCTTTAATGAATTGTCGTCAAAACATATTTGGTGTAAACTAATATTATTGTGAGTAAAAAGTTATTTGCTGAGATAATTTGTTGTTTCGAATAACTTGATATTGGTTTTGTATTCATCCGTAAAGAGGTCACGACTCAAAACTCGAGAAATTTCATCGCAACATCAACTGCTAAGTGAATACTAAGCAACTAGTACAGTCAGGCAATTCAATTCCGTGCTCAGTTTTAGAATAATATGCTTTTTATGTTCTCCAACCTTTTTCTTCAAATTTGGAGTATGCTTTTTGTGCTGAGGTAAAGCAACTATTCCTTATTTTACATCAACAATATTTCTCAATTCATTTTGTCATCTTCACCTAAAAGGTAAATATAAGGGACACAAAATATATACAGTTAGTAAATTCATGAAATTTAAAACAGATTTTTATTATACATCGAAATGTAAACATTTATAAACACAAGAAATATAAGATCATGTCTCAGTTCTCATTTTTGAGCTTTGCAATCTTCCGTTTTCTCCATCTCACATTTCAGTCACTCATGGGAATACCAGAGGTATGTAAGCAGTTACGTAAAATATCGAACAAGTTTTAAATTCAAAAATTTAATAAGGGTATTATTGTGTATGTTGATTTTGTTGTTGAACCTTCTCTTGATTTTGGGAAGGTTTACATTTAATTTTTATCTCCGTCGAAGTCAAAATAAATTGGCGAAACGTTGATGTAAAATAAATTCAAACTTACGTGACAAACATACTCTAAATTTATTAATAGAATAACCTTGAATGAAAAAATATCCTGAAATTTCATCCTGGTCAACAAATCTAGGAACACACAATATTGTAACCTTTACTTTTGAAATTTTATAACAAATTTGATTGGTACAGTTTTTCAAAAAGAACTTCAAAATTCTGTGTTTAGGGCAATGAAAACAATGAAGGGCGAAATAATATGAAGCGTTAACGAGGAGAATAAAGCGACAGGATTGTATGAAGGGAAAAAAAAATTTAATGTATAGATGTCTATGTTAAGTATTCCGCTGCTTATTATCTTTACGATTAAATGCCTTTATGTCATTACGATCCGAAATTCTTTGAAGTGCGGAGTAGGTCGCTCATTCGATCCCTATGTGTTCAGAAATGTTATTAAAAATAACTGTAAAACAACGCTATCATCGAAATTATATTTGTGGATTTTCAAAATGCGTTTACTCGCGAACGATTTTTTTTTACCAGACTTCGTTTTGGGAAGATTTGAACACAAGCATATGTTTTCCTGTTTGGAATGAGTCGTTGAACGCTTGCCAATATTTTATAACATCAATGAATAAATGACATCAATGTACGTAAATATTATGAATCACTACTATGGCAAAACGTCTTCTGAAACTGCATTGTAGCAGTGATGGGTTCAATTGTCCTGTGAATGACACATGTACCCAAAACTAAGTGGTGAAAGCTTCAACCACGTCGTGTTTCCTGCATGGACAACCTTCAAGTGGAGATATAGCGAACAGTCAGGGCACCACTTGTAATGCAATGACACTCCGCTTTACTCATTTAGCACTCGAGAGAATTGGAACACAGACTGGAATATTCACAGTGCACTTATGTTTCTCTTGTGGCTCGACGTATATTACTGAATCTCGTTGGTGTATATTCCACGCGGGAATATACATATCTCTCAAGACTTTGTACTCTCACTCTCTCAACTCCCCGTAAACAAACAGTGTGGCTATATCAGTGGCATTCGGAGAGCATTTGGCGCAGGTTTGGGGTGGAAGTGCGTGTACCAAAATTCATTTCTCCCTAGTCCACGAACACGTTTTAAAACTCCTTCTCCAAAGTGAAAGTCAATTATAAAAATCATTTCATTGAAATTTTTCAATCATTAATTCAACGTTTCCATTAAAAACATATTCCTATATATAGGAAATCCCAGTGCGCCGTATTAAACATAACGCCTTTGCAGCGTTCATTGATCGTATGTTCATTTCAGGGTATCATAATATGATAATCATGTTGGGGTAAATATGAGAGTAATGAACATTTAATTGAATATACGAAAATTTTTACTGTACAAATAATTGAGTACAATATATTTTAATGTTAAATGATCACAAGGTACGGCAAGGTTGCGTTGATGGATGATACAATACAGTACTAGTGATCTTCAATTCTCAGAGACGGACATAAGCTGTACCCACGACATGTATCTCATTGACATATAGCTTACTTTTACGAGAAGAGAGATTTGTTGCCTGACAGTTACACTAACGAATTGAACATTATTAATAAAGTGAAATAGTACTTCAGCTATAAATTTTTATTCTTGTCATTTCGACGTATAAAACGCACATTGTTTCGTTCGTGTACGTGAAACCTATACCATTTCGTTCGCAACTCTAGAATGTATCGTGAGTTCAGCTTCATAACGTGGTATCTATAATTATTTATAGATTGATATACGGTAAAAAATGAAGGATGAAACCTGTCTGAATTTAGTACCAACGTCACGGTGAGTGGTGGGAACGTTCGCTGTAATGTGTTTCAATGGAAACTGTTACGATGGTGTAAAATTAAAATAGTTCGCGACTCCGAGGTGCTCGAGTGCCACAAATGCTCATCTCTAGCTTACTAGATATACACCACTGGTCAATCTATCTGTGTTTGGGTGAGTTAGAAAGTTACAAATTTGTTGATATTGCAACATGCCCACGAGTCTTTATTTTGAAGAACGGGTTCAATAGTTGTGGATATTACTGTAACACGCCGACGTTTTCCACAAATTTCAGGACAGATCACAAGAATAAACGATTCTTAGAAATATCTTAATCGTCATATTAACAAAGTCATTGACTCGCGGTTTACCGGAAAAGAAATGTCGGAAGAATGAAGTTGACTTGAGCTACTTCGATGTCCAAATGTAAACCAACTCTTGTACCATCATGAATTTTGAAAACCAAGTTGTAGTCTTTTTAACCCTGTGTGATTGCTAAGTATAGGTTTGATGATTTCGGGAAATAATCAGCTTTCAATGTTTATCGAAATAAATCGTGGCGTCACTGTAACCTTTATTCAGTTCGTAGTAGATTGAAGAGTTTTCTATAACAATTCAACATATCAGGAGTTCTCTGACCAAACGAAGTTGCTGAACTTCCGAGTAGACATTTATTAACCTGAGCAAGAATGAAACCTGCATCCCTAGGTATGGTATAAAGTATTACATATGTGGTAATTGTTTCAGAATTTTTATGGTATTCCAATCTATTTTTTATCGTTGTAGTATTTTTTAAGGGAGTGTCACAATTTTCTTAATTTCATTGTTATTTGTAACGAAAACTTAGGGTTTTCAATTTTGCAAGATACTATACAATTTTGCAAGCTTTGTTCAAAATTACCCCTCTCGTCTCACGATTTCTTACACGGTATATTTGCCATTAAATCAGAATTTTTGATTGTTTTACCAAATCTATTTTAATTATAAAATTGCGTCCTACAGTGATTCGTATTCGATGACATGTAAACACGAAATGCGAAGAATCCGAAACTTCTGGTACTACCCTATTGACAAACCTCGTCCCTCTTTTGTTTGTATATAATGTTTGAACTTAGCGACTATATTGCTTGTGCAATAACGGGAGTGTTTCTCCTCCACCAGTGGCCGCATTCCTCACGCGCATCTTCAAGACAGCTTCCAACAATACATTAATTCACTATCATTATTTGAAGTTTCATTTTTTGCTTTATTGTGAAGGTAAAGGCTATTATATTATATTGTTATATTGTTGTAACTCAAACGAGTTCACCTAAATTTCTCATAAATCTACAAAATACTTCAAAGTGTTAAGATTCTATTAAAATTAGTTCCTGTAAATCGTCAAGATTTTTAACCAACTTAGCAGCCAACTGCGGTGCAATTTTTCAAATTGTCATAAAATTGTTTTAATGATCTTCAATTATATTAAACATTTTTGTGCCCAGACCGGTCTATTCAATTTTTATTTGGCTTTGTGAGTATAATGACTAGAAATTAGGAAATGTTAGGAAGTTTCTCGCAACATGTTTCTCGCACGCCCACATCACAACTCTCAGATTGCGGACTTGTGGCAAACCCCAACTTCAAAGTAATGAAATAGCCCTTGTCGAAAGGCCCTGATATCTTTGGAGCTGTTACCACTTAACCCGTCTCCATTTCACCATCATAGGACGATTCCACATCAAATCAACACTGTTTTAATAGACTTCTAACATGACCATCTCAGATTTTGATGAAATTTGGTAGAGAGGTAGACTGTGAAATATGAGCTATCAAAAATACCTAGTATTGTTGTAATATTTCAACTCGTTTGGAATTTACAACAATGTAAAGTTTAAGTAAGACGCACCAAAACGGGTCTACACAGTATAGGCCAAACCTGAAAAATTACAATTCAGTCAAAATTTTAATTTCTTAGTTTTGAAAATTTTCAAATTAGTACCAGGAATAGTTAATACCCTTGTACATTATCTGGAAAACATTCATTGTGGGATGACAAAGGGTTCAGTGTAAAAAAATAAAAAATATGGTTTTTATACCGTGCACTGCGTGCGGTACTACAATTTTTCTTTTAATTCTTGCCAATGCATTATTATTAAACTGGAAATTTCTCCAGTATGCTAATTCAATGTATATACTGTGAAAAGTGTCTGATATAATAAGGAAGAGTTCGAAATTAATAATGTTAGAGATTTAATATTATATGACATATATTCAACAAAAATATTCACTACATAAGGTACACTAGACAAATATCTCCTATCCAACTTTAAATTTTTTTCCGTAAATACTGTTTTAATGAAATATACAACTCTATAGAAGCATTTTATTTTATAAAAATGGTGATTGTATTTATTTAAAAAAGATTATGTCAAATAGGTCCTGGTGTTCTTGAGGAACGGATCGTCACTAGCAATATGGTGGTAAGAGAGACTTGCGTTCGAACTAATACGCTCCAAATGCTGTATAGTGTTGAGTGCGTGAGCCATGACATACAAATAAAAATGTTTTTTTGCAGCGTGAGCGTCCATTAACCGTTTTCTGCCGTACCTAACTTGTGTACTGTGAAATATTCAGTAAATTTAGATAATCTCTTACATGCTTATGTACACCGGAATAGACTGAATAAATATCATATTTTTTCATTAAGTGTACTATACAGTTTGGATTTCTCTTGTGTCATACTATTTCTTGAAGACATGTACGAATCTAAACTACCTCTGATGTTGCGATTGAGTCCAGTTCTCTATCTTAAGTTGATTCTGAGGCTTAAGAATCTTCAGTTTTTCTTCATATATTGGCTATGCTGTATTTTTTCAATAAAGGAATATTTTACTCGAGACACCCTTTTTTTCGCTATTTTGAAAAAGCTTAACTCATCCATGTTGTTGCATTCGCTTAATAAGCGCTTGGTTGAATCTGACTCTCTCTTTCAGAAATGAGTTTACTAATCTCACCTGTTTTTCTCGTGTATTCCTACAAAATAATTGTCTCTGGAAATTATATTCTATAGTAATTCCTCAAATGCGCCGTTTTGAAAAACCTTGCCCTCACTTGACTTATTTTCATTCAGAATTCCTTCCTAAATCCTATCGCTTCCTTAATTCTTGGAAACGATAATTACAAGTGCAGTGCGATTTCATATTAGTATTCTCGAGAGTCGCCTCACTGTGTATAATATCTAGAATTAGGAGACCTAAGTGTGTGATGAGATCACCTACATGCATTTGGGCATGATTTGACCTAACGGCACCAAGAAATTTGGTCAAAATAAATTCTTTAAACATAAGTTTAGATGGGTAACTATCTGTCAGAAGAAATCAACAGGTTCTATTACGTGGAGTGACCAGAGAAATCAGAAAAATGAAACTTCTTTCAAAAATGTTTTAATTCGAACATTTTGTTTCAGAAGAAATTTTGTTTCATTTCATTGCAGTGTAGGTAACTTTAATGGGCTCGACATTTCAGCAAAGTATTTTTCACGTTACATTCTCATAAACCAAGACACATGAGTAGTAAATTCAAATACGAAATGTGTGCGTGTTTGACTTAATAATTCTGTTATTTAAATATCTTCATTGTGCGTTATTTATTTTGTTAAGGTAAATATTTACATGTCTCTCTTGTCAGTTTAACAAATGAATTTTCTCCACACAAATCGTTTTCAGTTACATCGACATAACATTGTACATTCATCGTATTATAATGATGTGGGGTTAGAATAGCTAGAATTCTGGAACTATTTGTATTTTGCCTGATGTTTATATTAGTTCGTCGGCACTCTTTTGAGTATAATGCTCGTCCGAAATCAATTGTGCAGAGTTGAATTAATTTGGACTCTGCAGACTCATAGATGTTAATGATTTCATAAATGATTCAATGTCAATCCGATATGTTTGAAATATTAACAGTCCTATGAAGTTTTCTCGATTCAAAACAAATGTGTCAGAATTCTATAGAACTGTTTTAGGAGATAAAATTCATGGATGGGAGTGCTTACATACCATATCATGTTTTAAATTATCATGTTTCATATTTGAGATAATAAATGTTGTCATTTCGATGAGTAACAGTGTGGTTAAGGCATAGAGTTGACATAATTGATAGTTAAGAAAAAAGAATGATGTACAAAGTATCACTGTAGGTGAAAACTGAGAAAATAATTGATTCGCACTATCTTCCATGTCTATTACCTTTTGTTTTATCAATATATCACCCAAAACCTTTTTTAAAACAGCAGGTCTAAACTATCAAGATCTTTCTTAACTTTTATACACTTAAATTAATAACATACATCGTATTACGTATTATTAAATTTATTCTGAACATTAACACGAATATAAACATTTAAAAAATTGGACGTTGACCAACATGCAACAAAGAAGAATAATTCCATGAGATTTGGTCAACAAAGATAAACAACATTACAACGACAAAGTTTTCCGCAATTTATTTTGCCTTCACTAAGGTTGTATAACCACAACACCCTCCACATACGGATCCAACCAACGAAGACTACACCCAACCCAACAAAAGTCAATACATCTCAAGCAATGTAACTACATCTTTTAACAACAATCTTACTAAAAAATAAACAGGTCTTTGTTGGTCAGTCACCTATTTACATCGCGGAGTAAAATCATGAATTCTGTTTGCGATGTAAACGATTTTCTTCGTTCCCTGTTGTTTTTCGCCGGCTAAAAAGAAAGAAACAAACTATTATTTATAGCAATAAAAATTCCAGACCATTAATGTGATGGTGAATATTTCATGTTGCAAACTGAATATTTCTGGAGAAAGTATGTATCAGTGTATTTTTAAAGAGATCTTAAAAATATTTCACTTAATGCCTAAGTACAACGATTATTATTTCTAAATGTGCCTGTCAAATAAGTGCATATACAGTCAGAGTATAATAACCAGTTGAAAAAATTATGTGCCGATTCACTGCGACAGAATTAATCATAAGGAATTTCTTACGAGTGTCTCGACGAGAGGGATGTAAATTTTCTTCGTGTTCCACCAAACCTGGATATCTTTGGCAGTGAAGGAAGTATGTTTAGTGCTCCATTGCTGTATTTAGCAGACTGACTGACACCCGCTCCCCTTATTTTAGGTAACTGGACCATCCACTACTTCGCTTTAGCAAAGCAAAGTCTCAGATTCGCTCTGAAAAATGTTTCGAGCAAGTATGTAGAAAGGGAGGAGCGTCCAGTCCAAAAAGCGCACTGCCTGCGGGAGGCGAGCGGTGGGAGCGTTGGCGCGTCTCTCTTCCGAATCACCAATGCGAGTTAACTCAAGTTAGGTGCACAGTCGAGCACATGGCCAGGGGAAAAGGGGGAGAAGTGAGAGCTCCGTGCTGGAAATGGGGGTGGGGGGGGTAGAGCGGAGGGCGGAAAACGGAAACTGCGGGACATGAGGGTGACACGGAGAGGCTAGAAGCTCTGCCCGCCGCTGGGGGTTGGAAAGGGGCGAGGGAGGAGACACGGGATGGAGACAAGGTCGACACTGGAGCTTGACGCTGCAAGAGTCGAGGCGAGAGAACAGGCAAGGACATGCAAATAAGCTTGCGAAAGAGAGGGAGGGTGCTGATAGGCGCGCGGAAAGGGCACTGCCGAGGGACGGCGCGGTGAAAGAGCGCGCAAAATGTCAGGGCAGGCAGAGATGCTTATGGAGAGGGAAGAGTGGAGGTGGAGAGAGAATGACTGGCGAAGGAGAAAGAGGAGGCGAAAGGGCGCGCGGAAGGTCGTGAAGCAGGATGGCGGGGCAGAACGAGCGCGCAGGTTGGAGACATCTAACGAGTTCATGTTTGTCGTTTGAACGTTCACTGGGTTGCCTCAGGGTTCCTTTTAAGGTCATTCCTTAATAAAGAGTGGCTCATAAGGAAGGAATAAGAACTTTTATACGGAGGTGAAATATTTGCCGAGGTTTGAGAGGATAGTCAATTCATTAATGTGCTTCATTCTTTCGTCGTATTAGTTCTTTCATCAATTCTATCCGAACACAAATGACGATAAATCCATAGTGACGAAAGTATTTCATTAATAAAGCCATCTAACGCGTGTATCACATCCCTAATACCCTATTTTCATCATTTTATCTTTTACTTTGAACCGAATTTTTACCTCCTCCATACAGCAAACTGAAATCGATTGGTTTACAAACTAAAACTATACTAATCGATCGGTCTACAAATTAAAACATTACTAAAACAAGCAGAAAGTAGTACAAATATGTGAGAACTGTTGAAACTACGTATATTTATAAAAGAATTGCCATTCCTTCAGTTTTAATGATCCAGGTCGTAAGTTCTCTTGTCAGGAAGTTCAGAAGCCCAAAGAGAAGATTTCCCTCAGGATTGAAACTTAAAAATGCTGTTTCCAGTGCGAGTGGAAAAAGTACGCGAGACATTTTAATAGAACAATTGTCATTGACGGTACGTATCCTTGAATTGCAAATTGATGCCATTATTCCTAAAGAATATTGAAAGTGTCTTCGAAATATTGAAAAATGTCTTGTACTCCTGGAGGGTCAAGAGGTCATTTTAGCGAAATCTAGGAGTAAGAGTAACGCTGCGTGAACACTATAAACCAATCTGCTACATAGCAAATTGTATATAACACTTTGCAAGACAATTTCATGAGTCTGCTACTTGTAGCACTATGCTACTTGAAACATTTGCTTTATGTAGCATTTCCTCTAAAGAAACTGCTATATGTATCAAAATGCTACATGTGGCTAAAAGTTTTGCTATATAGCAATACAAACGTATTTACACTGTCTTCTATATAGTAAATGTTACACACGTCGCGAAATGTTACACACGTCGCGAAATGTTACACACGTCGCGAAATGTTACACACGTCGCGAAATGTTACACACGTCGCGAAATGTTACACACTTCGCGAAATGTTACACACTTCGCGAAATGTTACACACTTCGCGAAATGTTACACACTTCGCGAAATGTTACACACGTCGCGAAATGTTACACACGTCGCGAAATGTTACACACGTCGCGAAATGTTACACACGTCGCGAAATGTTACACATAGCTAAAAATTTTATATATAGCAATGTTACACGTTTCCCACTTAGGAGTCGGAAAAGATCAAAGGGATTTATGTAGCAAGTTTCGACGTCCCTGCTGCCGTGTCTTGTGGAACTGATAAGAAATGAAGAAGTATCGGCATATCATATGTCAGCCATATTGGAAGGACACACGATCGCGGGATACAATATCAAAAACCTCATTTTTTAAATGTGGGATTACCACATGAACTTCCCGAAGTGGTGTCACCACATGAACAGCGACAGTAGGTTTAATGTTTATCATTTAAGTTAATTTAATGTTTATAAAAATGTTTAAAAAAATTATTGTTCGCAATATTCTTTATTGTTTGTATTTTAATAGATTACAGCAAATTAAATAATTTATAACAATTGACATCTTTCATGAAAATTTCATTTCAATTTTATCGATTTCAGTTGTTTTTATTTTAACATTAGAATTGATTTTATATTATAACTGTTTATAACAATGTTGAAAGTTTATAATAATTTTAACATTGTATAAAAATATAATTATATTAATTATAATCCTTTATAATTATTTAACTGTTTATAATGTTAATAGTTTACATTAATTTTCATATTTGTTAATAATTTTTGGTGTAAATAAATTTAACTGTTGTAAACATTAAAATTTGATATAAACTTTTAATATATATAAACAACTAAAATACCAATTGAAAATTTGATTAGTATACTATTTTAGATTGTATTAGCAATCTTAATTACTTATAACAAATATGATGGTTTAAAAAAATAATTTCTAATGTAATGTGTTTATTGCTCATTTAATTTGTCGTGTTACAATATCAAAGAATAGAGTCCAAAGTAATTGGTATCGTATGTTCCGTACTGTTTTTGAGAATATATTTAAATTCTCTTTGCTCGCTGGGGGTTTTACCCCGTCCCCCAAATAACGGGTAGCGCCCGTGCTAAACCATCTAGAGGAAAAATTCTTATTGCTAGAATAAAATGATACACGGCGTAGATCATCGTAAGCGGAGTGTATCCAATTACACTAGATGAAGGCAGAAAATAGTTTCTGCTGCACCGTATAATTCATTGCAATAAAAATATACAGAAAAATGTCTGATTTATTGTATATATTTACTGCATGTGTTTACAATCATGAATAATTAAATCATTAATCGTATGCACCCTACGTCGAGGTTGGAAACCAACGTCCTTAAAAAATATCAATGTAAAATTACAAGTCATGGTATATTCATTCCCTATTAATTGGTAATTAAATACTAATAAAAAATAAACACAAAATGAAATAAACCATACAAATTTTCAATAAATACTCAACATTATTGTATTGGAAACTGATAATTTATTATTTGAGTAGTAATGCTCAAGGCTAACTGCATTCAAAGAGTAAACAATAGGCCACCTGCATGCAAAAGATACAAGGAGTGTCACAACTTACTATGATGCGTATAAAAGAGAGATGACTGGTAAAATTTGTATTTCACGAGAAGCGTTGTAACGAACTAAAATTCTGTATCGTAAAGAGCCTTAAAAATTACATAAATAAAGAAAAATATACTCACAGTATTTGTCTGAGTGTCTTTGTAATGAACATAAAATGCAAATACGGTCAATTGTTGGACGTAGTGTAAGAGATTCAGAAATAGTGAATTTTAATCGAAAAATTGATAAATACGTTAAATGTAGAACACAACATTTTAGTGAAATATAAAATTTACCTTACATTCTTTCACGTAGTAAAAGTTTTTTTCTTGCCTAAAATTAAATTCTTTAAGAACGTAAACAAACTTTTGAAATGAATCAAGGAATCTATACAAATTTTCACCGACTGCTGCATATAAGAATTGGCTAGACCATACCTTATTAAAAACACGATGATCATAGTTTTTGCTCTATTAAATATCGTAAAACGAATTCCAATCTACAAAAAAATTCAAAGCAAGTAATATTAAACATGTCTAGGAAAATGATCCATTCCTATGTATTTCACGTATTTAAAAAATCACTTTTGTAATGTAAATAATAAGAATCTTCGCAATGTAAATAAAATATATAAATACGTACCTGAGCTAATCATTCACAAATACTCATACGACACATTAATGTATGAAAGCTATTTTAACGAATAAAACTTATTTGACAACTTTATCTTTGTTACTCTTCAGATGCCATTTCAAATATGTCCACAAAGATCAATTTTTGTCATTTTATTTGCACAAAGATACAAAACAATTAAACACATATGGTGTTTATTATAAACTGATTCTAAATTAAAGCACACAATATTTCAACACTTTTTTCTTTTCTTTTCATTTCTTGGTTACCCAGTGCCTGAGCAAGTGTTCTATTACCTGGGATGTTATCATTTGTTGATTTTGCTATCTCAATTGCCTTTGGCCTGTCCTGGTCTTTGCCAAGTCAGTTACCATTCCCGTCACGTGGAGGCAGGAACATCTCTACTTCTAGCATGTTCCTTATGTAAACCAATTCCTGTATATATGTTACAAACACTTCATATGCTCTTTCTGTTGCTATCAGTTGTGTCATGTCTTGCCAGTCGTATATTCCTATCCTCTTAAGGTTGTATAGCCATGTCCTCCGTTCAGTATTATTATAGGGACATTCAAATAGCACTCTTCAGATGCCATTTCAAATATGTCCACAAAGATCCACTTTCGTCATTTTATTTGCACAAAAATACAAAACAATTAAACACATATGGTGTTTATTATGAACTGATTGTAAAATTAAAGCACAATATTTCAACACGTCTATAAAATCTTAAGTAACTCGATAAGTCCCAATACGATTGTCTGTATTCAATTATATTTTCCCAAACGATTGTTCCGACATTCACCGCTATACTATTTTTTTGTAATTGAGGTGGCTTTGGATTGTACATGGCACATCCAAAAGCTAATGCTCGTTTGCATTAATTCCCCGAATAATGTACTTTAAAAATAAAATTCTCGAATTTTTGGGATTTTGTCATTCATTGTTGTTCTATAACTATGAGATAAACCAAATTCCATGTTTCTACAACTAGTAAAGTATGTAATAATTATGATATATAAATCAGTCAGTTACATACGGGCTTATAAATATAAGGATTTGCATGTATAATGTCTTGCGAATTATAGACGTAATTATCAATACAAAAATTTATAAAACAGCGTTGTGGTTCTGAGGTGATGCATAGTTGCATTAATAGGTTATATCAAATGCCCGATAAAATGTAATCTAAATGTAAACTTTTCGGTAGTAATCCTTTTCGTAAGGTTTTGTACATGAAAATAAACATTTTAACCGTACATACAGTATACTCGTACATTCGTTTCATGAATGAGAAACACTGTTGTGATGACATAATCACAGATAGTTCTGATCTCCTAAAGGACGAACACTAGCTTTGCCAACAGTGTACTGTCCAAAACTAGTACAGGTTTTTGAAAACGTCCAGAATTAGTTCTGACAAATCATATCTTCCAATCCTAGTTTGGTCGTATCTTCCGGTCAACTCAAGAATTCGGGTTTTGCACACAACGTATGTTTTCGCTCCCTCCACAACGTAAAAAGGAAGCAAACTATCGGAACCAAACTTAAGAATTTGATTTTATTATACTAGGAATATCAGACTTTCTGGGCATCCCATTCCGATTACACTAACAGCTCTCGTTCCAAAACTTACGATTTTTAGATAATGAATAGAATATTTTTGTATATATTGAGACTTGATAATTTGTCGCTCTTTTGAAACCAATGTCCAAAGAGGAAAATGTCAATAAGTGCAGGGCAGAGAGGAACCTCCGGCCATACGTGCGGAGGGAGCCGGATAATCTCCGAGACAGAACACATAGCAACAATCAAATCATTTATTATTCATAAATGAAACAAAATTAAATCCAAATCAACAACAAAAAATTAAACGCTCTTCCGTCCTAGATCTCTTGTTCTCGGATCATGACAGGCAGCCCAGCGGCCGCGCCGTTTGAGAACATAGTAGCCTCCAGCCACACGGGTAGATTGTCCTATATTGGCGCAAATAGTCGCCTTGGCTCAGTCCACCAACTTTCCCTTGCGCGCCGGGGTAGCGTGCCTCATACCTGCGAGAACCGTCGCCTCCTTGCACGCCGGTCTCGTCTCTCGTCTACTGCGTAGTGCAGTCTTCTCTTTCGGCGTCTCGTGTCTCTCGCCGCCTCCACCGTCGATTGGTAGTGTGGGGATATGCTTCACCGGTCGCCGGCGCGACGCTCTCTCTCTCTCTCTCTCTCTCTGTCTCTCTCTGGGAGCGGAAAATAGCGCTCATGGGAATTATAGGATTAATCCCATAAATTCTCAATATATTAAAATGTGCATTTAGATTGCCATTATCGTGCAGCTTATAATTTTCTGATGCAGCCATATGATTGCCAAAAAAAAAGGATATTAAAAAGTTAATAAAATGTGTACAATACGATGTTAACTATACATTATTTTATAACAACGTAACAATGTTTAGACAAATATTTTGACCTATTATTAAGGGATATAATACGTAAGTAGGTTACACTCCAGATATTAATTTTTTCAGGTAGGTTGCGTAGAGGGAATACTGTAGCTAATGAAATGATTTCTTTCATTGCTACAAAACATTTTATGAACTCAATCTAACTTTTACGTAAATGAGGGTTAAATAAAAGACACACAAATCATTGTTATGAAACAGTGTCAACGAAGCGGGACTCCGTCCTAGTCTCTCCTCGATGCAGACGTGCTAGCTTACAAATCATATTTCTTATTTTATTTAAATCAATTTAAACATTTGTTATTTGTATAAATAATCTGATGAAATATTCTGTACTTCACGTGGCTTTAGAAAAGCGTGGAGCATCGATTCGTTCAGTTCAATTTTCCATGACGAGAACAAGTAGTACATGTAGCAAAGTGCTACATAAAATTTTCTTTAAGTAGCAAATGTTACGTAGCAAGTGCTACAAGTAACAAAATGTTATATAACACTTTGCTTCATAGTGTAAACGAGCCTTAATATTCGTTACATAGCTAGTTATACACACGAATGAATTAAGAATCATTTTTCATCTCAATTTTATGCTACATTTGGTTCGGAAATTTGTTACAACGAATGGAATTTTATAGCTATTTTTCAGCTTTTGGAGGACAGGGAAGAGAAGAAAACAGGAAAGTGAAAAGGGCACAGGAACTTTTAATTAAATTTTAAGTTGTACGAAAGAGAAGTTTTAGGTCATCGGTTGATTACGTTCTGTTTGCGCATGTTAAGTGATAAAGTCTCCCAAAAACTGAAAATAGTACACTATGATGATACTTTCCAGAGAAATAACTTAACTAGGAAAGTGGGGTCAGTACATAAAAAATACTCAAATATGAGTTTAAAAAATGAAATATTGTGTTTTCAAATGTATTATCGATACTGCTACCATAATATTTACTACTTAAAGCACATTGTTTCTTTTCTATGTAAATATAATTTTGACCATGTAAAGGTATTTCAAAAACTATTTTTTCGAACAAGCTAATTTTCAATGTCCTGGTAGAAAATAATTAGAGCCCTATCATTGTCATCATACATTTTCATCCTTGCCAAATGACATTTTGCTGCATTCTATTTCATAGTAACATGCCATTGTTCTTACCCTTCGTGTTTGCTGTCCACCGTTGCGGCGTTCGGTCTTTCGCGTCAGAATCAGGATTTTCTAATCAGAAAAATTCGCCTAGATGAAACCCCTATTTAAGATTCGTAAGGCCTCTACGTCAACCACTCAGCCATAGGCCCCAACACTGGACAATGCAACTTTTAATCATTTATTAGTTGCGATGCTGCAGTCACTATTACCTGATTGGAAATTTCAGACCGTAACGTCATTCGTTGTGTGTCCACAGTGGCGGATCTAGACCGAAATCAAGGGGGTGGGGGCTAACTGGGGGCGGGGGACCTGGGAGCATTTCTGTTTGAAAATAATGGTTTTACAACAAAAATTTTATAAATATTATCTTTTAAATAAAATATATCAACTCATCAACTAGATAATTAATAATAATAAATAGTAACCAAATTTATTGTTTAAAGTAGCAAAGTATGCCTTTCTCTTTTGAGAGTACAGGTCTAATGCTAAGGGGGTTATTGTCCCCTCCCCACCATAGATTCGCCACTTTGTCCCCATCTAGATGTCCTCTCAGAACTGCAAAGATTGTTTTCTATGCGCATTCCAGGTGGAGGACGTCCGAGAAAAGGTTATAACGTTCTGTCATCAGAGGACGCAGATGCCAACAACGCCAATGCACACACTCAACTCATAGCGGAGTCTGGAGGCGCAGCTGCATCTACAGACAGTGACTCCAACGGGACAGATGTCGATGTGGAGGATGAACTGTCAGAGGATTCAGACTACGGTAAGTCGATATCTAATGATTTGCATGAATTTTGGCACATTAAAATGTCACCGGTTTTACACCCCGTATAATACTTTGAGGAAAATAACCCAACATACAGATTACAAAATATATCTGTACCAATGTGTTACTCAACATACCAATCAAATGTAACATCCTTCATTGTAGTAGGAAAGTGCCATTCATACTGACCAGAACCGGCTCAAATATTTTGAAATTCTATGAAAAATTATGATTATGAATCCCACTCGCTAACATTGGAATATTTTGCAATACAACTATGCTCTTCGTTGGCATTCCAACGTTTTAAAACTTCATGTAGCATTCTAATACTTCGATAAGAACGTTGACATATGTATCAAGATAATGCAAAATTAACTTCTTTCGTCTTTGCCGTAAAACTAAGCAAAAATATTTCCATCTTACGCAAGACAACCAATAATTTAATATATTTTTAAGTGACTTTCTCGTTAGCATCGCAGATCTTGTACATCGCAATATTTAACAACGATGGATGTCGATAAATCACGATGAATATTCGATGTCTCTTCTATTTACGAAAGTAACTATTCTAAGAGGATATTAATTTTAGATAATTTTTACTTTTCTGTTGTAATTATTTCTGGGAAATTACCTTCCGAGGCACATATATATTGTCACTTTTGGTTCAGAAGCTCGTTTTTGAATTAGATAGTTAATTATTATAATTAAAATATATATAGCAAGTGTCAAGTTGGTGGCGTCTGAAACTGGTGAATCATCCCTGAAGAAATTGCTGCATTAACCTTTAGGTCGAACAGGAAGCTGATCCAAGAACATCTCAGAGGTAGTAATTTAACACTCAATATGATCTAAAAGTACTGAGAGAACTCACAGTTGTAGTTCACTTGTGATACTCTTCGTCCTCAGATGAAATTTATCGAATGTTTAATATTCTCCTTCAAAATATGGAGCACTAAATCAACATCAAAATTTTATACCGTGACATCGGATAATATTCAAAGCCGTGGGTGTTAATGATGTTGATATGATTTTTTCTGGGAATCTATAATGTTAGTTCACTATGTAAGTTACTTTCATTACACAAACTCATTTAAAATATGATTCTTGGTAAACAGTAAAATTACTGAAATTCCATAATTCACGTCACTGTTAATGTCAGAATTCATATACCATTTGTCAAATAAAATGTATACATGAGCTATTAGAACAGATAAACAGGCTTATTCTATATATCACGTTAAATGGCCTAGTATAAAGTTCATGTCGCAAAATCTCGACAAATCACTGCTACTTGGGCACAGGGGTTCATATCTTCAAAGATAGGGAGATAAAACACTTTCTGTGGATCAAATTTTGTCTCTTATACAATTAGCATATCAATGCAAAAATAAATAAATAATACAGTTTAACACCTGGATTGAGGAATTATTGTATAGGCGAAAATGAAAGAATTACAAAATATTTAAGGTTATATACATAATAAAATAGTGACAAGATTGCAGATGTACGTCCATAGTCTCCCAAAATTGAGATATGCTGAAAATAATCAGAGATAAAGGAATAGAAGGGCAAGAAGAAAAGGAGTAAAGTCTATTTAATATAATAGATGACAGAATGGATTTACAAGATAAAAATAAATAAAGACAGTATGCAGAGAGACACCGACAAGAAAATGATAAAGTTGAAGAGAATTGAAGGCGGATCGATCATTAAAGATTTTCAAGGAAGCTGGAGACATGTTGGGAATGTCAAATTCACGGAAAAAACAGTTCATGATATTGTAGAGAATATAGACAAAAAAAATGCAAATAGGGGAGAACGAAAAATATTGTATGGAACGTGGAAAGGAATAAAATGACATCAATGATATCAGTTACGTGAGTAAAGTATATTTTTGACAAATCAAATGTAAGAAGTGAAGGGAAAACATTTTGGAGAGAAAAAGATAATAATATACCAGTCACAAACAAAATATTGACGACAAATGTAAAACAGGAATTGTGTCAATATTCATGCTATGAGGGATACATAAATTCTTACAGTGACATTGGAAAACATCTCGATTCTTGATATAAAAATAACAGTACGAGATGAAGAAATGTATCACTTCTAGTATGACATTAAAATACTGTAATAAAATTAGGTATTCTTGAGTGTCTAAGATTCGTAGACTGGCCCACTGAAAGATGATACAGTGGATATGTATCTACCCGGATATTTTACATCACTCCGGAACACCGGCCGCGGAAAGGCTCAGTCTCCACATAGCCTTGCTGACTTCGGTACAATGGATCTGCACTGTAGAGACCTTCGTAGCATATACATTTAAATGGGACCGTCCCCACATTCAGCGTTGCCTATATTCCCCGCCCCTTGGTCATTTCCACCGTTGGTCATTTCCACCGTTGGATCCGGGCGGCTCGGCCAAAGAAATGAGGGTTTCACACAGAAACATATGACACAGTCCCCCCCATTGCGGAAATGCAGCGACTCGCTGCCTAGACATTTAATACAATCAGAACGAAAGACTAGGAGTGAAGTGAAAATCCCATCTATGGAAAGGCTTTTTGATTCAACTGGAACATAATAGAATGATTGATTTCATTTTTATTAAGTTTACAACTTTGTAATTTTGTCAAACTAGATGGAGACAATTTACTGGGTTCGAACAGTTTACCTTTTTGCCCCTTTACATTTTGTAACGAATTCACTAAGAGTGAACGTGAAAAACATTGTTTCTTAAAATTATTTAAATTTTTAAGTTTTTCTTTTAAAACCGAACTTGTTGATTACCATTGCTATTCTTTGTGTCTTTGAAGACAACTTTTTAACATACTGGAATAAGTATGTCCCAAATTTTAAAAATTTGTAACTTCCAAAAAATATATAATTCAGATCCGCAAGTTTAATGGTTGCACTAAATTTATCATAAATTGGACAAGATTGTACAGTATTTCATTTACAAAATTCTGCATTATTATATGCGTGAACGGGTTAATTGCAATTTTTAATCGTTATGGTGACAATACCTCTGCGAGAAGTTCCTGTTGTTCATAAAAATATATTTTAAAAGAAGATATATTTTATGTTAAACTTTAAATTCACTTTCTTCTCCAGTATTTTCATTGACACTTATTCCTCACAGAAATTTTTTTTAATTCAATAGGCAAGAACATTTACTTTCATCTATATAAAATAATTTGTATGAAAATTAATTATAATGTTATTTGATGAACACTTTTTACTCTCCGACGTAAATGTTCAATTGGGAGAATTTTTTTTCTATTTTTTTACGGGGACTAAATCGCCGGTTGAATAAAACGCACTCCGTAGAGACACGACTATGCAGCAGTCTCGGTTTGCTCGAGGCGGCAGCAGCATTTCACGTGACTGCTGACAGGCTCTGTGCGGTAGCAACGGTTGTGTGGAGACGGATGAAAAATTCAAGGCTGCGTTGCTCATCCGATGTATCTATGTGGAGACAGAGCCTAACACTGACAAACAGTTGGCAATTGCGGTGGGATACGGAAACTCACAGCAGAATGACAGAATTCCATACAGAATGTGTAATAAGAACAGTAAACGGTTTAGTCCAACAAGTAAAGAGTGAGAAAAATGCAGTGGTCAGAATTTTAAGAAATATCTCTAAAAGATAACTAGTGATTGTACACGAGTGAAATTGAAAAGGAAATTGAGATCCAGATACTATGGGAGTACCATATTTATGGACCTGAACAAAAAAGTATTCGTACAGGAATTTTTATCATTTGTTACAATACATTCCGGGATTTGTAACAGACTAATGGATATGAAGCAGAAGTACAAAATATTCCAGGAGTAGTGTAATTAAGTAAGAGAAATAAGATATAATTAAGAGGAGTCGAAAGAATGATGAAGTTAAAACGAATCGTTCTGGACAATGGAGGAAGAGAGGTGGTGCCGTGTAACTTGTAGATCGGGAGAGCCCATTGTGGTGTGACGAAGGCAGCCGAGCGCCGCGCCGTTCGGAAGCATTCAGAGCAGCTCGGTTCTTTAACTGAGGGGCATAGTCAGAGGAGGAAGCTGAGGACTCGTAATGAAGCTACAAGGATGAATTTAAAATTATAACAACAAAGACACTTATTAAATCAATAATGATAACATTGAGTTCGGCATTCTTGTTTAAGTTTTTTTTAAATTTATCACAGGAAAGAAACAGTAGAAAAGAATTAAGCTTATATTTAACGGTTCCACAGGTTTTATTTATTTCACACTGGTGTCGGTAAATAACTTTATATTGACATAATAAAGATGAGAGAAAGAAAATTTTCAAAAAAATTAATCAGCCAACTATTAATTCTGTAACTGTTACTGAAAATGCTAACCTTGCATTACGATGAAAACAATGTTCTCAGTGGGTCTTTCGATGTACTTTACACTAAATCCTTCCTTTAATAACTTATTCCACTAAACACCTGTTGCAAGGATGTTGTTCACAATTCATAAAAATGGTTGAGACGTTTTCACAATATTTGTATAAATGTCTTAATTAATTCGTATTTAATTTCTTTAATTTACAAAGCAAGTTTTTTTCCAAGTCTTATCTCGCTGTATTAATTTCAAGTTTCTCTGCATTCAATAAATAAAATACATATTCTTACAAATATTTTTTATTAAAATATAAACTTTGATTTGGCATTTCGTGTTATTTGGCGAGATCTCTTTCAACCGAATATCTCTCGTCCAAATTACGTAATTATTTATTATTGATAAGAAATATATGATTAATATAATCAATAATCCATACTAATATAAAAATGCGAAATGTGAAAGGGTGTCTGTCTCTCACCTTTTATCAACTAAACCATTTCGGGGACTTTCAGATAAAGTGATGATTCCATATAAATACAAGTTCATCACATATAGGGGTTAAATACCCCCAACTCTAAGGGTGAAGTGGTGTGCTATATTAATTGGTAACGTTTCGATTGATTTGTTTTTCTCATGGACAACTTAACGTTTCTTGCTCAAGGTTGATTTCATCCAAGGATTGATTTATTCTTGCTGCTGGAAATGAAACTCAAAATTGTGTTTACAATCAAGTTTTGTATTAATATTTGTATTACAATGAATTGTAAAATTATGATTCTGTACGAGTGTTTTTAGAAAGCAGTTAGTAAAATCATTTTAATATTATAATAAAGATGAATGTTATTTTTTCTGGGTAAAAGATGGTGTAAAAAAACTCCCGGGCAACGCTGGGTGATCACCTAGTATTTTTTCTAATTCTATTAGTTCAATTCTTTTTTTAATCAATTCTGGATTAATAGTATTTTCTGAAAGCTTGTCTTTTGGAAACGTTATCCTGAAATAAGTTGGATCAATGATGAAAGGTAAAACAAATTGAAACGGGATATCAGTAAGTAAGGTTGTCAGTAGCACACCCACTAGTAAAATGCTTAAAAATCTTTTCTCTGATCCTCTATTTTCTTTTATATTACAAGTATTAAGTATTACAATATCTGCAAGCATCACGTGAAGGAACACACCGGATAAAAATTGCGTTGAAACATTCTTATGCGATCGTAGGCTTCCGCGGTCGGTGTCAATGATATCTTGGTTTCCGGGTGGTTTCCGCGTCAATTGTCGAGAAGCCGACGCGGCGAGATGTTCCGACCTCCATACTAAGGGTACGTATTCTTCCTCAGAGTATGTGCCCTTTTTGTCGGCACGTCGACAATTGACGCGACAAGCACCCGGAAGTCGAGATACAATTCATATGCGATGTTTAAATGAAATGTTTATTTTCAATGTTTTTCTCCGCTAAATTCGTAAGTTCATATTACACATATTCATTAAACATTAAATTTATTAGATTTCCAAATATTGAAAAATTTCCGTCTTGTATTATTCAAGAAATGCAGATAATTATAATCGTAATTTAAGGCTCTAATGACCTTGACATTAAGGACTAATGACCTTTATGTTGACGAGCTTTACAGCCTCAATTTACAAAATCGTAATTTCTTCAACTCATTCCTAGAATGCTCGAACGTCTTAATCTTACCACAGGATTGACCAGAATGAGTTCAACCCAACTCTCAGAAACCTGGCCACAAGTTACACAAAAAGAACGCAAATTACTTCCTGAAGTAAGACAGGTAGTGGTCCCTGGCAAAGAGTGGCGATACAGACCTTCGTGAATCCACAATATGCTCTCCCGATCCACAAGTGTCATAACTTTTTAACACGAAATAATTATTGGTAGTCTGAGCAGAGAATAGTAATGAGAGATAATATTTAAGTAGAAAATCTTGCAGTGACAAAGTTGGGAGCAGGGTTAAATATATGTAAGTAAACGCAAAAAGTAAATAAAAGATTTTTGTACTGTTGAGTTCAAAATGTATTAATGAGTTAACATATGAACAATACTTTACTATCTCGAATAACTAAATATATTAAACGACCTTAAGAGGGACAGTTCACAATATTTGTTGAAAGTTTCAAACAAAGGAAGGGTTGAAAGAATTGGGAGTTAAGGAATTTATCACAAATATTCGACACTATCCATCTTACGGTCATTTAATATATTTAATTATTCTTGACAGAAAAATGGACGTAAATGGCAAAAATATTTTATCGTGGAAGTCAATTCTTACGCATTACGTTTACGTTTCTTGTGTAACCTGTGGTTCAATACTAACATTGAACTGGTTATTCTCTCGAATTAAAAAAATTAACGTAGCTCATTGGATGTGTAAAATTTAGTAAGGTCATTTGTGTCAAGCAACCTCTCCATCAAATTTAATGAAGATTGGTCTTGTAATGCAGACGTTACGTGAAAAGAACCACTTTTACATTCATAACATTATAAAGAAGTCACTTTCATTGAATACAACATTATCTCAAATACGAAATGAAAAAAAAATTATAGTTAGACATAATGTAAAGCTATGTTCAGTTAGCATTTTTATTATGCGAACATTAGAAACTTAGATATTAAATAATTTCGCTAAAAGATTACCTCTCTAATCGTGGAGACATTGCGCAATCCATTATGTCCGATACTCATGTTGCATAAGTACTTTATTCAGTTATTTAAGTGTTAGAGAGTAATGCTATCAGAAACAGCTCTGGTAAATAATAAATTTACCAGCACTATAGTTTCATAACATGTGTGTTACGCTTGAAGAGAAAGACATGGTGGTCAATGTCGGAAGGCCCTCGGAACGTCAAAGATGGAATAGGTTGCTGTACTGCAATATTAAATTCTAACCATTTCGGCGGTCTTCTCACACATCGTCCGTTCATTACGGTAACATCAAATGAAGCAGTCAAGAGAGCCAGCGAACAATATCTCCAAGGATACAAGTCCCTTCAAAGAGGAGAAAGATTCGCTGCAATAAATTGGATCACTTGTCAATTTCAAGCGAATTTGCCAATGCAAAACTGAGTAAATACGGGAACGAGCATTCTGGGAAGAACTAAATTCACTTGGATTGCATAATTGAACTTTGCGGAGAACCTTTCTCATATTGAATCGTCATATCGTTGTACAGAGGCGTATGAATAGGACTTGCAATACAGATTTTCACACAAAAGTGACTGATATTATCGAAAAAAACATAATATTTGTAAAAGGTGTCGCAATCCTCGTAAACAATGTGTTTTGCTTCATATGTTTTAGGGGAATTTTAAATCAAAAACTGATTGCTTCTCTGAATTCCGAGGGCGTTAATGATCACCGTATAACGCAAAGTGCGATGTTCCATCGTTTATACGCAAATCATTTCATCTACAAAATTATTTTCAAGCCTTAATGACGAAAGTATTTCATTATTAAAGCTATTTAACGAATATGCGTTATATACCTAATACTTGATTTTCATAATTTTATCTTTAAAAATCATTTCTTCCTTAAAGCGAGCGAAATAATTATCAGTCAGTTTACAAATTGAAACTGTACGGATTTGGCACAACTAGAACATCCAGACAATAATATAATTATGTTCGATTTTGAGAAGTTTTGCTGAAGCGACGCATATTCATAAAATTTAGAAAGCCATAGACAAAATAAATTTTCATACCGAATCATCCATTTGCATAATACAACTGACTTGTCTTCACCTGTTTAACAAAATTTTACAGAATATGTAGACATTCTTCAAATGGAAAATTATCTGCTGGAGGAAAATACAAGGTGGGTACGACTTGCCCTTTCACCTCCCACACTACCCGGCATTTGTTTGTGAATTGCATGAGTAATGTAACCAAGCGTTATTTTCATATTACAACGCAGCGTAAACTAACTGTACTACACGGATTTTCAGCGATGCTACCGACCTTGCCATTATATGTACATGGCTTTTGATATTTTCTCTGAAAGGGGGTTGCAGTGGACAGCACACCTGTGGCCATAGAAGATCGTCCCGGTCAGTCGCAATTTTCACCTGGCCGCTGACTATCTGATTTTTCAGGATGAAAATCGAATCACAAATACTTCATACTAAACCATTCTACCAAACAAAACCCCTAGGTAACGTGCTGAAACTCTTTAAAGGTTTTTAGATTCGAGACTTCTAAGAGACAACTAGGGATGTGACACCATGAATTTATAGTATAACTTCTATCTCGCAGTTTTCTTTAGATTTGAAAAATCGTAAGGTACCTGCAAATAATCATCAAACTGCAAGAAGGTGCAATCAAAAGTCTTACAGTATGATGAATCTGAGAATATCTCCTAACGTGACTCGCAAAATTTGAAAGGCGTCAGCTGCCTGCTTTGCGATAATTTTTGAAATTACAACATGTACTTCTTCAGCCCACTTGCTTTTTATTTTCAACTTACTATCAGCTATTTCATCTTGAAAGACAAAAGAATGAATGATTTTGTATTATTTCAAATTAATTATTAATGTCTAGCTCTTGAAGACAATTAGATTGCCAGTACTGTACGAACAGCATGATGTCATAAATGTCCGTGTTGCGTATTGTTTTTATGACGTTGGAAAGGTGTACAGAATTTAATGGGAAAATTGCGGTACATTCGGGTTGAGATATCGAAGGACCAGAAATGTGATAAAGGTGGTTGAGATGGGAGTTGAGCAAGAGAAGTGCCAATAAAATAATTTAATAACAAATTGCAAATAGCAAGATAAAGCATTAAAACGAGGAAATCAATGAAGGAATACAAAACTGAAAATGTAGATGCGATGAGGTGACGGCGGGATGACCCGATTCTCCAAATGCCTCTTAGCTTGGCTCTTAGTTGGCTTGATGTTGATTGCAGTTGATGTGGAAAGGCCGGCAGTTCGCGGCCAAACGATGCTGGCAGGTGAGCACGTGGCAATTTGACCTGGAGATATCTTGTGAGCGATTGCTTGCTGATGCTAACGAGATATGCGGTTGCCGGCAGAAAATAATTCCAGCAGCTGTCTTCTATTAGAGGCAGAGAAGTTTTCGGCGTAGGCACCGAACGAGAAGTGAAGTGATGAAATGATGACTGGTGTCGGTCCGAGCGAGTTAGGGAGATTGAGAGCGGTCGCTCGTCGGAAGCATGCTTGCAGTCGCGATGGCTCGCCCGCCAGCTCGTGACGTCACAGGTTGACCGCGTATCGATCTGCGGGTATCGATCTGTCTCTTANCGTCTTGTTCGTTAGACTTGATACGTGATGCAAAGTTATTTTAAATTGTTCTGGCGGGGAAACATAGAATATAGTTCGTGTGGATTGCGTGATGATTTAAATAGCTCGTTTATTAACACAATTTCCGTAACTCAATGGCGTGATTTTTTTAATGAACCTATGAGATTTGAATAAATAGTCTATATAAGCTCAACCATCGAGAGTTATCACTCAATTGGCACAAAGAACGTCGAGTCCATAGATTGTTCACTTCTTTTGTCGCGATATGTAACCAAATCGCTACAAAAGGTTTGAAACGTTTGACCGGTTATCGTGTTCTTAGAGGTTAGATATAAAAGGAAAGTAAAAGTAATATCGTAGTCACTTCAAACATAGGAGTAGAGCTTACTAATAACACTTAGTGTGACCAAAAACCACAAGGACATTAATTCACTCTCAGCTTCCACAACAAAATAAATTCGGCATGCACAGAATATATTCTGGGATCATCTTTATTCTTATACATGGTACCCGTAAACAACAGTTGTAAGAACTAGCATTAGCTGGTACTGTCGGAAGGTCATTACTGTCGAACATACCCCTATACCTCATTGCAACTTCTGAAAAATCATGAAAATCGATGATATGGAAAAAATGCAGCAAAGGTGTCATCCGTATCTGGAGAGGAAGTACGATTAGGTGAACGTTCTATATTACCCAGCTCTTTCAAGCGACCTGCTTAAAAGATACATTTTATAAACGTCTTACTTGACTGGAGTACATACATTCGTCTGCAGTGAAAATTTAATTAATGTTTGTATAGACGAAACATCGATGTTTTCCGAAATCCTTTACATTGTTCACTACAGTTCTGTTGCATAAAGAGTTCAAGTGAAGAAAAAAATAGGTGCCTTTTTTTGAGGGTATCACGACTGCATTATTTGGATACCCATTGCTGCTACCACCAGTTGGAGAAGTCAAGTATACTAACAACCTCATCATTTATCTCCAGCAAAATATTTATAGTGATTGTTTCCTCTCGTATTTAGTGAAAATATGAAAAAAGACACCGCTTTTATTGATTTTCTAAACGCTTTGAGAATTGGACAACTCACAGCTCAACGTAATTGAATTTTAATGAAAAGTATCAGTGATAAATCGATTGGAGTTATTTCCACTGAAAGAGATTTGCTAATATATTCTACGAATAAGCAAGTAATTTAACATATCTGGCAGTAATTTAACATTTCAAAAGCAAAAGGAATATCACACGTAAATAGAGGACAAAACTTGGGATCATCCTGACTGATGAAACAACAGGAGGTATGCCGAAAGCGATAGGAACTTTTGCAGGAGCTACAATCGTGTATCTATCAAACGTTCATGGGTATAAAGATCTTGTTAATGATGAGAATAAATTAATCACAAATATATACGCTTATTATTATGAAACAGACGTACTATCAGTTCCTACGCATTTTGTTCCCGCCGAAAAACATAAAACTGATTCGCATATATTTCTTCCGTGTACCCTACACGTGGAGAAGATATGTGATAACTTTCGGTCAGGTGAAAATGGCGACAAGACGGGAATCGAACCCCTTAGATCAAAGCAGGCGTCCCGGGTTCGATTCCGGGTTCGTCGCCAATTTCACCTGACCGATAGTTATCATAAAACTGATTCAATCTCTGGTGAATTTCCTACACATGTCAATTATGGCACTACTGAAACAACAACGGTACCTATAATTTTATCGTGAGTTTCAACATAACACAAAATTCATGGCTCTACCATGGATCTTGCGGTTGCTTATTTGAGGTCAAAAACCTTTGCAAAATAGAAGACATGCGTAGTTTATAAAAGAAATAATATGTTAGAAGAATTTCAAATAGATGAGAAATAGATCATTGAAAACTCCTAAGAAAGAAAAATTATGACATTAATGCATCAGCTAAAGTGAAAGGAATGCAACCATACCATCTAATATACATGTTGGGTCACTTAAAATATGATTCAACTACGGTGTAAACTATGGTAATTATATAAAATTGTATTTAATATATTAAATACGAGTGATATGTCAATACACTGCAATGTGCGAATGCAATTGTGAAAATGCCGTCGTCAAGCAATTTGGTGTATTTTAAAGCAAAAATACTACTTCTATCTACTTCGAATTCATGACTACTTCTTATATGACTCCTTATTTCTGGAATCGTTTTGATTTGACATATTCAAGTCACAATACAAGAAAGAAAATGTGTTATCGATTATCATAGATAACTTAGATGTAATAAAAATTATGTCATAAGTACTGAATTCTTTCTTTTCGTATAGCGGGTGATATAGCAATAGAAAATTAAAATACCAAAGTAGAAAACAGCATGGCAAAAACTGGCGGCCAAATTCAGCCAATTGTTACCAGTACTCCGTACTGATAGTCAAATGTCTTCCCACTTCCTCGCTTTAACGGAAATTTAGACAGAACACGATTAAGCCAATCCGAATTAAGTATAGGAATTAGATAAACTCTTCCTTTTCACACACTCGGATTGCCTAGTGAGCTGTCATTTGCCAGTCACACCAGCTAGAGACCTAAATCGAGAGAGAACCGTCAGCCGTGTCCACAACTTTAGAGCGCGGAATTTCTCACAAGAGAAATATTTACTACGCAAACTTGCATAGCCCCTCTGTTGCCAGCTGTCATTCGATTGTCGCCACTTATTGGTGGAGTAGAGGGACATAACACAATAATGTGACCAACTTCAGCTGACTGACACCACTATGAGAAACTGCTGGTATTTTCCGGAAATATGAGAAATTCCGCATTATATTTCCTTCCCTAACAGCTCTCTCTTGATTAAGGCCTCCAACGCCTCCCACTACTAAACGACTGGCGAGCTAAATGGCTACGAACTCAATCACATTTTTCATGACCGTTGAGGTTGTTAAATTGACGCAAACGGCACCAAAGAAGTTTCACTTCTGTGATCGAGATTACCCAGACATATTAAGCTTAGGAGAACCAGTTTTCAAAGTTGGAGGGATCACGATTTGTGTATTTACCAACTTAGTCTTCGGACCAACAAATAAATCCCTGCATTCAAGTCAAATATTAAAACTATAATCTGAGATCCCGTTTTATTTGCGATCCATAACCTATTTCTGTACAGCTCACGAAAATACAAGTTACGTTTGGTTCATCGCTTTCTTTCTCCAAAGTTGAGTTCGTTTCCGAAAATTAAGTTATACCTATTTAAAACGTCGCATTTAAACTGAAACCTTTTTATTGAATACACTCAATTAGCATGCCACTATTGTTGTATATAAGTAAATGGGATGAATTGTTAAATGCCAGAATGGGGAAAGTATACATATTTTAGAACAATTGCACGTTAAATCATAGAATGCGGTCATGTTTCTGCTGCAGATTATTAAGTCATCATTGTTCGCTGTGTATGCTTTAACCGTTCCTTTCTTACAAATACGAATTTATCAAATGCGGAATGAAATCTGTCCTGTAATTACTGAGAAAATCGTGCTTGGACAGTTAGATAGACGCGACGGGATACATTGTTTTATGCCTGTACTACGAAGTGAACGTGTGAACTTTTATGTGATATAGGGTAACAAAGGCCAATCAAACTCTACCGAAACATTTAAAAGGGGGACACAGCCAAAAATAAGAGGAAACATCTTGAAAGCGAAGAAAAAACTGAATCGAGGAGACAATATGTCTAATCTGCACGCAATCATACTATGACAAAGACGGGATATATGGTGGAATAGTACGTAATAGTTTTGGGAACATCACAGTTACGAAGGCAATGTAGCATTTGTAACCAACGACAGTTAACTAATATATTTTTGTTTCTTACTCTTGGAGTGGCGTCTTGTGTACCCTCACCTGAAATATCAGGTAACAGAACACGAGAGAGAGAAAGAGAGTAGTTCACTCGACCTTAGAAATAATTAATAATAATTACCAACACTTAGGCAGAAGGTCAGAAAATAAAATAGACAATTTCTTCTTTCTGAAGGTTGGTACTTGGGTCATTCCACATCAAATAAACACAGTTTTAATAGACTTTTAACACGACCATCTCAGATTTTGATAAAATTTTGTAGCTAGGTAGCCATCATATAGATTAAGAAAAGTGCCCAGTGTCGTTGTAAATTTTCAACCCGTTTGGAATTTACAACGATGTAAAGTTTAAACAAAACGACCCAAAACGGTTCTACGCAACACTTTTGAATAGTTCTGGAAGCTGTCCTAATTGAGAGCTTTTAGAGGTGTCATTTTATAGCTTATTTAATTATTTTTACAATGATATGCTATAAGACATATGATGGGAAAAAATTAACATGTCCAAAATCAAGCGTTTGATTTTTAATTTCTCAAAATGCGCCTCCTTGAAAATTATCAAATTAATACTTAAAACAGTTTATATCCTTGTTAATCATCTGAGAAAATATGAATGTGGGATGTGGAAATAGGTTCAGTGTTAAAACAATAAGAGAATGTTAGTTTATTGACGCGTACCGCGTGCGGATCTAGAACTCTTCTCTTAATTCTTGCCATTTACTATTATTATGTTAAATATATTATTGTAAAGATCATTAAGTAAGCTGTAAAACGACATCTCTACAAGCTCTCAATTACGAGAGCTTCCAGACCAATTCAAAAGTTTTGTGTAGAACCGTTTTGTTAAAACTTTACATTGTTGTAACTTCCAAACGGGTTGATATTTCACAAGCGTATGAAAAGTTCACCCTCTGCGGCTAACAACCGCCCTCTGCGACTAACCACCGCAGTTGTAATATTTTAATACAGAAATCTGGATCCTATCTAGACGCTGTTCCTCCTATCTCAAATTCACGATGTTTCTAGTGAGTAAACTCACAATAACTGAGCCTTACTAGCAATCGTCAGACAATTGGATGTCCAAATATTCTAAACATATTTTTAATCATTTTATATCGCTGATCGGCTGCAAAGAGCTGAGAAAAACTCTATTTTTTCATAATAAACACCAGGATCTGTCCCATTGTTATATTCTAAGCACAGCTGAAGCCATGAAGCAAAGGTCAAAGGACTGAGGTCAGCCTGAGGACCAAAGCATCCTTGTCGGGAAGAGGATAAAGTGATGAAGTTCGTACTCGACCAAGTACTTCAAGCGTTATCATGTGTTGGAAACAGAAGAAGGGAGAGACCTAATTAACATGAACCATGGCAAGAGATGAGCAAATTTTATGAAATTTATTACGTACTCTGCACCGTGCATTTCTACTTTGCAAAATAACTTCACTCCGAAAGTTTTCCAAACTCACTCAGGGCCATGTAGAACAAAGAGTATTTGTATGTTGTAGTTTTAAAACGGAAGTATGTATTCGCAAATAAGTAATAAAGGTAGCTAGCAATGAAGAAAGTTATGACTGAAATTTACATAAAATTCCCAGATGATAATGAAATTTATATTTTTCCTTATTTCTGGTCTTTACCAGAATTAGAACACTACCTCTTTTGTAACTTATTTTTATGGGGATTTTAGGGCTCGCCAACATCTAGGTCATTAGAGCCCCTTTTGTAACTGAACTGCAGTACTTTTCTCCTTCGGGTTCAAAACCTCATGTCACCCAATAAAACCCACTTTAATACTGCGGCGAATATTTTCTATCCCGGAAAACATATCGAAGAATGGTGTTATCAGAAACATTTTAAACGAGTCAAATGACAAGGAGTTTTCAATCAAATATTTGTCACTCTGGAACAAGAGTGTACTATAAAGTTGATAGACAGCGTATAATAATATTTTATCGTATAATTTAAAACAAAAGCTATCACGGAAAAATTGGTCATCAGAGAGAGTGTCTTGAGAATTTTCTATCTTAGCCAAGTCCTAGAAGCAAGGGCGGGTCCAAGATTTAATTTTATGGTTTTTGGGATCTCGACTGGTTAGTCTGAGATACCTCCCTCGAAAATACTTCTTCAAACTGCACTTTAAGATTCATTTTTATGAATAATTTATGAGTATGAATGCCTTAAATTGCTGTTTATATAAATAAATCTAAAGTAAATCCTAAAATGTTTACGTTTTTGAAACGTGGTTTATTGTCTTTGCTCAGTAATCTCCACACTCATTCGTTGAGCAGCTATATTTTCCCCATTCTAGAGGTATTTTTCGTTTTAATTTTTTTATGTCTACTTTTGGTTATTTAGATAGTCGATGTATTGTTAACATTATGTATTTTCAATCGACTGAGTGACGTTAAGATATTATAAAAACACGATAAAAACTAAGTTTGTAACATCAAATCATTTGTCCATTTTGTAGTTACCCTTTTTATTCCACACTTTACCTTGATTTGATATTTTATTTCCAGTCAATCTAAATGACTAAATAAATGTGTGGCAATGGAGAACAAGAGGGGGGTGCAAAAATATCTCAATAAAAATTTGGCATGACTATAATCAATTTTCAAGCTATCGCTGTTCATTTCTTGTTTTGTGATAATACTATTGTCAACTTCAGCGTACAATTGTTTCGTCAATATTACATGAAAATGGTTGTTTTGTATGATTTTTCTTAAAATTTTATGCAGAATCCAAAATGAAACTAATTTTTGTCTTCTACTTGCACGGCAGAAAAAATAGATTGCAATGAGAATTATCCAGTAGGTGAATCCCCCGGCAAGAGAGTAGTGCATTTGACTAGTTGACTGAAAATCTCGACCAACAACGTTGTCTCTGTGAATGAGGGCTTGAGCCGACAGTTCCGAGTCTAAGAACCTTTGACGTTCACTTGACTTAAGGGTGTGGCCTCTTGCCCACGCGTCGGTTGGACGTGAACTCTGATTATCGTTTAGGAGTCACTAACCACCCCCCACTTGTATTTACTCAACAGCTAGTGCAGAAGCTCTCGGAAGCATTCATTTACGAGTAAGCGTTATTCGCAGATTCGATAGAAGGGGAATAAGAATCGAATTTCTGCTGATGTCAGTCACTATTGTCACGACTTCAACGTGGGACGGAGATCTGGAATTAATTACGCGTATCGATTAAAGCGAGGGTGGACGCAGAGCGAGGCTGTCATCAGTCACGCCAGAGAAGGTATGATTGTTCGTTCGGAGCCAGAGGCGAGAATTATAGAGGAGGTTGGATCGGAGACCATACTTGGACCTCGGGACTGGGAAGAGAGCAAACTGTGTCGACGGATGAATGGAGATTCCAAGAAGCTTGGATGTCTCTGGCATAGTCGGACAAGAATGCGGTTAAGATTCCAGGTAATGGGAAGTGGTTGCGTTCAACCCTAGAATTCATTGAAACACGATAAAACTTCACAACTCCTGACTAAATTATCTTTCTAGGTCTTCCAACACCTAAGAATACATGATCTTTAACTTAAGAGTATTTTACTTTAAAATCTGCTATTTCCATTGAGTTAGTATGGTTCGACTTTTTAAGCTCTAAAAAGCATAATTTTTTATTATTTTTTTCCTAGTTGATGTAATCTAAAAAGAACTTATTCCAGCACAATGATACGAAAAATATTTAGAAAATTGGTTGAATTTTCACACGTAGCTGGTAGTCTTTTGGAACCAACATTTCAACTCGAATTTTTTGGTGAAATATTTAGCGTGCATCGTACCGGGTCCATGTTCCGCTCTTGTTCAGCTTCAGCTGCAGCATCAATGATTCAAGTTATATTTCAAATACAAGTGTACTATTCCAGACGCAGTATTAAACTATTAACTCTTTCATGTACTAATTGCTGTTGTACACACGTCACATAATATGCCACTCAACTGAATCCACTTGATCAATTTATGTTTGTACGAAGTAAAATACTGTGAAATTTTATTTAAATAATCATATATACTTTGCATTTATTTTTCTTATCATTTGTTGTCAGCAATCATAATACGATTATGGACACTGCAAGTTCAATTTGAAACCTCGAAAGCTAATTGGAAGTCAAACTCACGCGAGAAGTTCAACTTGAAATTTATGAAATTAATTTCTTGTCGAGTTTATCTTCATGGTCTTACAAATACATAAATATTGTACATGATTTCCAGTCAGATCAATTAAGAATGTCCGTAAATCAATCACAATATATTTTACGAGATTAAGACCATATGAGAATTCGTTCCCGAAAGGATTCGTCTAGATTTAACCCATTATTTACATGGAAACTCTCATTCCAGAAACACCATACTTGACTGAATAACGTTATCTTACCAGTAGATTTCGGAAATGAATATTTTGTAGTTGCTGATGAACGTACTTTGTTGGGTTGCCTCTAAATACATACGAATCCTGGACTGGAAATTTAATTTTTGAATCATTGTTGAGAATTTTGCTTATCACCGCAAAGCAATCCCTCGATGTACTGGGGTGTGGAACGTCCATGTGTGAATACAGAGTATAAATTCGTCCTCATTCTCCACTCTCAGTATCCCATGTCCGTGTATCCCTGTGATGATATCACACCGCTTCAGTAACGAAGCAAATAGCTTGTTACTTTGACGCCCGCAACGACATCGCTACGGCTGTCATCTAGATTAACTACGACAAACACTCTGTCATTCGATGCACGATCATGTGGTAGTTCGCCTTGCAAACGATGCAATTAGCGTGGGGAAATCATGCATAACCAAAGCACTTGTAAAACGTACATTTGCCGACAAGGAATCCAACCGCGAGTAACTGAGATACTAAAGTCTCGGTTTTGTAATGAAAAAGAGGATTAATTGAGACTTGGTCGGGTGGAATTTTTCTGTCTTGAATTCAATCGGTGACTATTCTGATCGTCATTCGTTGGTTTGCTATATACTTATAACACTATCGGGTCGCTAAAGTTAATTAAAACCCACTACACATTAAGCAAGAACGTTAAAAATATAATAAACTAGCTGAGTACCCGCAGGTTTGCTCGCGTGAATTCTGTAATATGTCTCCAGCTTTATTATTTCTTATAGGGGTGATACCATTCATCTCGGCGTCACCGAAAACTCTGAACTCATCACTGAGATCATTTTCGATAATTTGTCTATGTCATACCCTTGAGGTTCTCGGGTTTATAGGACTGCTGGTGGATTTAAGCAACATCGGAAACGTCATTAATAACCTCAGAGACCCATAAACCTTTGATCTCCACCTTTCGATTATTCTTACTTGTCAACCTATTCCCATTCCTTATTCAGAGGGTGCTAGGAGTGTCTAATTTCTCATGGGGGCTGAATATAGTCTTGCACGATTACAGGATGTTACAATCATCTCAGTAATGCTGAAAATTGTGAACTCGACACTGATATCTATCATTTTCAAAAATTTGTACATAGCATTCCCTACCCTTGAGGTGCAAAGGATATATACGGGCTGGTTTTGAACTTTAGGGTCTTCGAAAATGTCACTACTAGTTTCAGCGGCCCCGAAAACTATGACCTCAACACTAATGTAAGTCATTTTCGATTATTTTTAAATTTCATTCTTTAACCAAACGAGGTATATTCTCTCATAAGGGGTTATCGTGGACTTAAGCGGCATAGAATGTCTCTTCTCTTCTGAAAAGCAAAACGGATGTATTCAACACCAATATGGGACGTTTTTGATCATTTTAATCTTCCACCAGTTCTCACCCCTACCCCAAGGATACTAGGGGTTTAATATCCCAAATGTGGACTAATTGTGAACTGACAAAGCTTTTAGGGCGTCCTTATCCATCTCAAAAGGCACCGTTAACTATGGCTTTAAATATTTTTTAGGATTTTCCATTATTTTTACATATCACCCTCTTTCCACCCCGTCCCAAGGGGTACCAGGGATGTCCTACCCCCACAGTGCTTATTGTAAGACAGTCAGTCATATGTGTAAAAAGTTTGTTTGAAATTGCTCCAGACACTCTAGAGTTATTGTGGGGTACATTATAAAATATTTCAACCCTCATTTCACTCTCTTAGAGGGTGGAATTTTGTAAAAACCTTTCTTAGCGGACGTCTACTCCCTAATAGGAATCTATCTCCCAAATTTCAAGTATGTAGGATATGTAGATTTCGTGATTAGTCAGTCAATACGTCACTCAGTCACTCAGTAGGTACGTGAGTGGTACTTCGCTTTTATATTCATGGGCTATGTATATTTCGTACTTACAGTATTATTTTCCAACTCTTTGGATTGCATTACTTTTCTCACACAAATGGTAGTAACTATATTTTTTAACGCTTTATTGGATAGACATTTATAAAAAATTGAGATTATAACAGATAATCAAATCAAAACTTCAGAGAAGACTAATTTGGAGTTAAACAGTCGAATTTATTTTTTCAGTTCCTTTATTTACTTGAATTTTACTAATTACGTGAAATCGTTAAATAGTTGCAAGACACAAAAGTGCATTTAAATGATCCATCTACTCATTTTTCTCGCTCTCTAAAAAGATTAGACTTGAAAAATATCTGAATTATAGATGACAGCGAGAATCGCAACCAATTTTCATGAATGAGAGACAGATCATAGAAAAACAGTGAAAAATGTTTCAATATGTACAAAAAAAATCTTGAAATATGCCTATTTTTTCGGTGGATGGGTGGCATTTGTTCAGATGTTGCTTTGTCAGCGTTCGATCGACTCCATTTACAGTGCGTGTGATGCACGAATTTACAAATCGAATATGAAGATCATGCTTGGGGAGCAATTATTTTTCGGCGAAAACTAGTTCATATGTATTCATGAGAGTTGAGGGTTTCATTACTTATGAACTACAATAGAACTATACTTCTAGAATGCGCGTGATGGCAATACCCCCTCATGAAATACAACTTCTGTTTTCTGAAAATACGTTTTCGAGAAAAGCGTCGAACATTAGTTCTTCACATATCTCAAACTTCTACATGATTTCGCAAACAATTTTTCGGTGCATAGTACCGTGTCAATGGTAAATCGAAGTCCTCATCCAAGAGGTGTGCGAATATTCACGTACTTCCGGTTGGAAATCTATCGTAAATGCCATGATAATCACCCAGGCATGCAAAAAATAAAAATTGGTCTGTTCCAAAGACTAGACCTACGTATCCTTATGTATTTTAACACCTGAATTCGAATATTGGTCTTAAAATATCTCCAGCACCTTCCAATTTTTAAATCGCGAAAAAGCACCCTGAAATACAAAAGAAAAGAAACTGGGGAGAGAGTGATGGAACAATTCTGGATTCGGATTCGAATACAGCGCGTCAAAATACACAAAGTTACATAGATCTACTCTTTGGAACAGACCAATTTTTTGTAGGTCTTTCTCCTCTATTATAGGTTGTTTTTTGCGATAAAAAATGGAAGGTTATGGAACATTACTGAATTCGGATTCACCGCGTCAAAATTCATAAAGATATTTAGGTCTAGTGTTTGGAACAGACCATGCATTATTCATCCATTCTCAGTTGGAAATCTAAGTGTCGTGATATCACACAGGCACACACAAAATAAAAATTGGTATATTCTCAAGACTATTATATATTGTATATACAAGGACTACAGTGTATTTTGACGCGCCGAATTCAAATCCAGGGTTAGAATATCTCCACCGCCCTCCGTTTTTTATCACGAAAATCAACCCTGAAATACAAACAAAAAGAATTAAAAACTGTGGTGGGGGGTGATAGGGCAATTCTGAATTTTGATACAACGTGTAAATATGCGTGTAAACATACCATACATAGATCAAGCCTTTGGAACAGACCAATTTCGTGTGTGTGTCTGTGTTATGTATATTTTATTGGTCCCCTATTAATACGTGGATATTTGTTTTGCGAATCCTATGGAGTATCTCTGCGTTCATCGCGCCTCGACGCGACATGCCGCTTCACAAGAGTCCCCCTTTCATCTCCGCCTTCTCAGTTGTTTCCTCTTTGAAAAATCCCGCCGCCTTCCACCCCCGAGGCCAATGACTTCAGCGTTCACAATGCTTAAAGGCAGGATGCAATGGCCAACGCTGCGAGCAGCAGGGGAGCAATTGATGCGCATAATTCACGTCAGATGCGAGGAATTCGATATTTATTCTCATCTACAAGACTTGAAAATTACTCCTCCACGAAAATGAAAGTTTTCGCAAACGATAGCCTATGATCGTCATTAAAATTCGAGTAGTACGCGTGGGGCATATATCGAACCGGCGATTACGCTCGCGAGTGACTGCGAGGTTCTGGAATGGAGATTGGAGTGCTGCTGTGTTATGCCCTGAGGGTGCGCGTAAAACGTGGAGGAAGAGCTTTAGCGGAGAATATTAGATGGACGGAGGGCTGTATTTCTGAGAAGCAGACGAGAGATGAATTTATTTTTACTGGAAATGATAACACACGGAGGGTGCGTTGCAGACAAACAATGACTATTAAAAATGAGTTCGGAATAAATTCAATGGTTGAATGAGCGGGAACATTACACTGAAGAAGAGATAAAAAATACCAGTCATTTGCATGAAAGAACACTAATTGCGGGGGAGGGGGTAGATATTGGTCCCTGACATGGAAAATGAATATTTCAAATTTCACGTGTTTTGGGAAGCCACTGGATTAACATTTAAAAGTCAACAAACAAACTCATTCACGGAATACGCTTTATTTTAAAATCGAATTGTTCTTAACTGTTTCAATGAATATAACACTGAACGGTGCAAATCCTTAAACAAAAAGAATAAAACAATGTATGATAATGCTACGTTCCCAATAATTAGTCTCTCGCATGCTCACAAAAAATGGAGAAAATGTTTTGCACAAGAAAGTCAATTTCAAAGAATTTAGTGGAAATACAGTTGTTCTTTTGATGTCATAAAATCAGTTAAATTCAATTGTATGGGTCTCCTTATCTCCCTGGTTTCTTTGGTTCATTCAGTAAACTTCAAAGAATATAAATGCGGGCAACCTACATAACGCAAATTGGCACACAATGTTAGACAGATATCTTAATGAAAGATTCTCAATTCGAAAAGAATCTTTTAACTAATTTTTCTCCGCATGTACAAAGAGACACGTATGGAAAATAAAAAAAGAGAAATGTACTCCCTTTCAACATCTGACATATTTTAGGTTCAAAATGTGGATTACGCATTCCACGAAATTTTGATTAGTGAATCCTGTAAATTAAAAACTTCCGCAGCCGTTTACACAGTGGATTCGACCATGATTCTACGGGTTCTCTTGCAAATATTTATTTTAAAGTATTCTATCTCTCCTTTTGTAACTTCCTATGGATCTATGACTTATTTAATGATTAATGACGTAAGTAAAAATATGTCGTATCCTTCTACTACGTATGAAATATATGGCTATCCTCTTCTTATGAAATGATGTAATGGTTTCCAGGTAGACCAACTAGCTGAAATTCATGTAATTAATATTCTGTATGAAAATATGAACGTTCAATTTTATTCAGCAAGACTATTTAATGTCCTTAATAATACGTTAAACACTATTTTTCACCATACGTGATGGTTGTAAGCAAGTTTCACTCAATTTCATATAAGGTAAGTATAAGGCATTAACGATGTAAATAGGTCATCAGAAAAGTTATGAATAGTATATGACAATGCAGCTTTAAAATGAAATCTTATATAAATCTTGACTCACAATGAATGAGATTCTAATCTAATCATGTTTTATTTTATTCTTCATGTTTCACGTTCACTCAACCAGCTTGGACGAACCTTTCGACTCGAAGGAACGCAATGTAAAGATAGGCATGATTTACAGGAGGTTTTTTTGAGGTAAGGTCCATCTAGTATATAATTGAATTCACAATTTTACATAGCCAATGTTTCGAAAACATATATTTTCTTTATCAGGGTACCTAAAAAGAATAACAATAACAAGATTTATGGTTAACTACTACAATTGTGCACAACAATCTATAATTACATACCTTGTAATGGATTACTAACCTAACGTCTTTTGCAATTATTGCTTAACATTTCGCCATATCTCACTTTTTTTCCTTAACATCACCAGACAGCTGCAAGATATTGACATTTTGAAACATTCTTAACTAAGTAGTTAAGTAAAATTCTTAACTATATAGTAACATTAGTATAAATAGTTGTGTACAGTTGTATTAGTTAACCATAAATCTTGTTATTGATATTCTTTTTAGCCCTGCTGAAGAAAATATATTTTTTCGAAACGTTGGCTGTGTAAAATTGTGATTTCAGTTATATAATAGATTGTCCTAACCTCAAAAAAAACCTCATGCAAACAGTGTATTTCAAGGATCAAGAACAAAAATAGTATGATAGGCATGATCACAGATTACCAGCATGGTCGGACGCGCCAAAGCAGTTATTGGTTAGGACCCAAAATTCAAGTAAGATCTTCCCCAGTGAAATTCTGCCCATCATAAAGGATGAGGAGGGCGTTCAAAAACACGACATTCTGAAATTTTGTCATCTCGAAACGGTAAAGGTAAAAGATGAAACAATAGGAAATTGTTAACACATTTTAATGCTGTAGAGGACAGTATACATTCGCGAAATTTGCTCCATCCGGTTACCCCCAAAAGTAACCCCATTTTTCTGGGATATTTGTGTATCACTATATATGGTTACCGCAACAGTATTGCGCATACACATTTTTCATGCTCTGTATTAATATGAAATATTATGGAAGGAAAGTACATGTGTAGATAGTTTTTTCCATGATATTTCATATTAATACAGAGTATGAAAAATATTAACATTTCTCATTGCTGCACTGTTCTCATTTTTGTCGGCATGATGAAATGCTAAACACACTTTGAATGAGGAAACAAATTGCTCGATCCCTTACAAATGAATTTCAGCGACGTGATAAGATAGTTAATTGGTTTTGTCTATTTGGCAAAAAATTAAAAATGCTTTTTTATTTTTACCTACCTCACAAAATTCATTAGATGCTATGTTACTTTATCAATACTTTTCAATAGATGTTTACTATCAATAGATTTGCTTACCAATAGATGTTATACCACTTTCAAAATATCCTCTAAGTTTTCCCAATTCTCTTTCTTCTTTCTACATCATATTACGTGCTTTTCTGAAAAGACATAAAACACTATATAAATGATGTAGTTGTAATGGTGAGTGATACAAGCAAGTGGCCGCATCTATATTCTTGGAATAATATAGACACTTTGATATCGTCTAGTATTAAATCTTTTTATACAATACATAAATATTATGTAAGTGTAATAACGGCGTATATGCAAATGAAAGTTAAAATTTGAAATTGATAACCATTTATCTATTATTTCGGTTATGCTAACTAATGCAAATTTTCGACAATATTGTTGCAACGGTAGAGTAAGTTTTACGGCCTGAATGTGGATGAATTACACAGTAAATGTTAACTTCAGATGTGACCAAATTGAAAATTGCTTTTCCAACATGTGTTATTAGCAAAGAGGATCGTGTAAAGCGACAAAAATGTTAATTGATCATTTTCATTCTCTCACTCACAGGACAAAATTTAATGAAATTAGCAAACCATCAGAGCAAAAGTAGGAAAAACTAAACATATATTTGATAACATAAATGGTTGTATTTATCGTTTCAGTATAACGCGCTTATATTTTTAAAACTTCGAGTTAAAAATGTTCATCAGAATACTGATCTACCCAAGTAAGTGCATGCAATATATGTAAACCCTTTTGTGTTGACAGCAATGTCGTTGCTAATCATTGGCGAACGCAGAAATTATTTGTACCTTAGCTATCTCCATATTAGCCTTCTTTTCAATAATTTTTAATACAAGTTATAAACATGCTAGTTAATTTATAAAATTTATTCGTGGATTCATAATTTTCACTGAGATTTCCGTTTTTCATTAAGGAGAGTTTAACTTCAATAAGAAAGCGCATAGCTCACATTTTCTAATTGTGCAGGAGCTGGATCCACCTGAACCAGACTCCTTTGCATACGTCACCGCACTTACAACGAAATATCTTGCGGTAAGATACGTTGCAGACCGCTTGTTTTCTGTAATAAATAATTCAGGTTAACTCCAAAGTTATTTGTCCTCATATTCTTAATTTATTCAATTCTTTATTTCACGTGATTAATTAGTAAACCGACGGTAAATAGACAATATTATCTACACATATCACTGAACATTAATTGCCCTATCTGGTGTCCTTAATTCTCTTTTCCAACTCTGATGTCGCATCAAAATGAAATCTTCCTCCGTGACAATCTCCAACCCAAGTTCAGTGACAATTTCCATATGTTTTGTAGTTTATGTGTAAAACTTTCAAGTGACATACTGTGTAGATAAGAAAATTTGGTGTTCCTTTCCTGCAGTCTGGAGAAAGTGGTCGATAAAACATTCTTTATAGCTTGCATGGTTTGTAGCATTACAAAATATTATATTTAAATTTAGTACAATTAATAGAAGAATAAGAGTGTATGTTGAATACGTGACTCATTAGAGTGTGAACTAAAAACGTGTGTGGATCAATGTTTCAGATGAGCGTATGGGAGAGAGAAAGAAAGGGGCAGGTAGAGAAAGAAATCAATCGATAATCAATGAAAGTGGTTAAAGAGAAAAAAAATGTAATTACTCTGCTGTATGTTAATATTGATTGTATATTGATGTGTATATCCATATATGATTTATAAGAATAGTTCGAAACGTTGTGTTTTAAACTGTATGTTAACTAGTAGTCAGAAAGTTACGAATTCGTGTTTTACTATTTGATTTAAGTCCATGATCATAAGTGAATCCGTTTTCAAAGCGTCAATATTTCGAATTTCTCCTCTACTGTAACCCCGCTTTCTTAATTTTTAAAATCATTTTTGTTGGATTTACATGATTGTCAGTCTTTTATTTTTAGATATTTTGATACATTTCTTGTTCATTTATAAGATTTGCGTGTTTTATTCGAATGTTCATCTTTGCATTTGTTTGATCTTATTGGCTGTCACAACGTGGAAGAGTCTTATTCGCAATTAATATGAGAAAATAAGAATATCCTAAAATACATTACATTTATCTGGAAAATAGTGTCACACGCATTGTTTGCCAATATAACTCTTTTTTTTCTTCTACTTCAAAAGTTTCGGTTGTTGCGAGGATGACCTCTTTATATCAAGAACCCTTTGATGGAATTGGACAACCAATGTCATGCAAATTTGCCATAATTTGTTCAGTTCGCCTTGGATTTACCAAGTGTACATGGCGATCGGTATTAAAAGACGAACCCGAATGAAGAAAAAGGAAGTAATGAGAAATTGTTAGGTCCTCCAAGATCAGCCGGGGCAGAATTAATGATTTAGAAAAGGTGGTGAAGGGTCAGATTGTGCTTCGTCGAGTCGTCAGACTTCAAAAAGTATTAGTTCCTTCGGGTCAGGAGGCGGCGGCAACGCCACGTGATTCGTCGCGCTTCCGTCCTTATGACGCTGACGCTGTTCGTAAATTGAAACCCCGTCCTCTTGTAGCATTTCCATCAGCTTCTTGCCATCCTCATCTCAGCCATCTGTGTTACCGGGTCTCCCATAGGTCCTTTGTACGATGCTCGCATTTCTTTCTTCTGTCTCGAGCTAAAAGAATTCAGAAAAAAATGCGAGATATAATGATCATTTAGATAATGAATTGCGGAGATACTCTTTAGAGAACATGCGTTTTGAAGACGTCTGTTAAAGTCAAAGACAAAGGGATGCTTAGTATTGTAGTTTTTTCGACGATTCCTATTGTGAATACGCGTCGAGGTGTTTTCTTTCTTTCCTACTTCCAGAATATTTCGTCGAGGACAAAACAATTGTTATTAGAGACGTAGATGATGACTCAAAAGGAAGATACAAAGAGTCGGCTTTGTGTGTCACGTCGAGCGTAGATCTCGCATCATATGGCCGCAATAGTTATCTGCATTTTAGAGGCATGACGGAAGTAAAAATGTGATTAAGGTAGTTATTTCTTTTTAGCTATCGATAAATGTTAGGCAGTAAATTTTTGCTATATTACATCGTAGAATGACTCTCTTAGCAATCATGAGAACAAAACACGAGTTTTCAATATTCTTCCTTTTCATACGAAAACCAATGAATGTATTGGAAGCTAACTAAACACTGGCTATTTTTACGAGTTTTCTTAGTTGAATACAAAACATTTGTTTCACAAAATAAAATTGAGCCAATTTGATCCACAAATGATCAAATCACAATCTTTAGACTTCTATTGGTTGTACGACTAACGTATTTAATAGTTCAACTAGGACTTATAGCAATATAAGCAATATAAGCAGGCCTCATGGCCTGAACCTCGCCAAAAGGCATAAAATAAAATAAATAAATATATCAAAATACACAAAAACAGTCCACCAACCTGTCCTTCTTAGAGAAGCCCATGCTCAAAGATCACCTTTAAAGAATACGAAACACGCGCGAAAATCTATTCGCGAGTGACAGTTTTAAAATATCGAACTGTTTCTTCTAGACCGTTTCACACAGTTTCACCAAGTTTGATTACAATCAATCAAACTGTACACATTTGCATCCCGAACAATTAAACATCCCAACATTCATCTGTATACATTAGTTTCTGCATAAGCATTTACATCAACTCATTGTTTTAAACATCTCTGATAATGTTTCAGAAGACCTGTTATACCTGCCAGTAGATGAAAAGAAATAAAAGCTTCAACATGTGCGCAAAATCTATAATGCGCTGAGCATTTTCGTGTATGGACCAGTACTTTCGTCCATGAATATCCGATACTGTTGCGGCTTAACATCTTTATGTCATGCGATACCCTGCACTTCGGTGAATCATCTGTGATTAATAGAAAATGCAAAGGGCGGTGAAAGGTCTGGGGTGGTGGTGTTCCGAGGAAAGGAGGATGTAGGACACCATGGATAAAGACCTAAGCAGAAAATTTTCAGTTCTTTATTTTCAAAAAGAAAATGTACGGATCATTCACATCAAACAATACATTTCCGATAGCTTATTAAAGGAAAAAAAATTATAGATATTTTGTGGGAAAAGGCTTTGATTATATTCCTTACATCTCACATGTTGTGGGAGTTCGGATCTAGGACGGATTTATAATTTAGGAATTTAAAAAAATTAATTGTTCATCTACAGAGTTTACGGAAATTCGTTTTTGATAGTGGATAGTGCTGGTAAGATGCGGAAACATAAAAATTTTATTAAAAATTTATAAATCATTGCACCCAGGAAAATCATGGTTGGTAATAACGAGTTTCAATGGGGGAAAGCCATTACTTTCATCTCAGAAGTAATAGAGCGATTTTAATTCTTCTCTAATTCATAGGTTCACGAATGTTGAATTTTTTTGTTTTATACTATCTTATAGACATAGTCTACCACTCAAATGTCATAGACTACAAACATGGAAAAAATAATTTTTAATTAAACATCCCGATGGGGAAAACTTTGTCCTCAGTTTATCCCGAAGATGTTCTTGAAAGATAATACGATAATCCCTAGGATATCTTATGAGATTATCCTGAGGTTATCAAAATGGCGCACATAGATCCTCTTAAAGACATCCCTGAAGATAGTCTTAAGCATGTCCTTAGCATATCCTAATGATATCATCTCAAGTTAATACGTGTAAGATATCTCTTCAGATCGTCTTTAAAATATCCTATGTATATCTTTACTAGGTCATCTCTCTTTCATACTATTAATGTGCTCCTTAAGATCGTCTCTACAATATACTATTTATATCTTGAAGAGATATTTTTGAGTTAATACAACGAAGATAATCTTCAAGATCATATCCAGTATGCCTTTTGAAATAATAAAAGATATATGATTCACATCCTACATAAGTCAAGAAGATTACAAAAAATAAACAATTATGTACTTATCTCATTTATTATAAGATCAGGATATAAAACAAAATACAAAGTTATTGATTACAAGAAAATGAATTGATATTGTATAATACACGATGAATACAATAAAGTGTGCAGATTGTACTGCATGTTACATTTATCAATCAAGAAGCCACTTAAAAACACGAATTATAGAACATATTATCATGTATTAAATTCAATGGATAATTATCTTAAAATATCATAAATTAAAGAATATACAGTACCAAAATATTATATAAGAAACAAAATTATTTTAAAATTATATATCTTAGAAATGTCTACAAATAGCCAGTCCAGGGTAAAATTGGTTTTGCATCTCCTGCTTTCAGGCGAGTGTCATGTTGTCAAATGACGAGTAGCCTCCTGCTCCACGTCCTTCGAAGACACAATTGTCCGTTCTCACTACCAATGAATAATTTATTCTGGAAAGAAAAACAACTATAAAACTATTATGATAACAAACAATGGCTATAACAAGGAATTCCCTAATCCCAAACTTTGCTAGCTGCAGTAAAATTTACCCTTACCTTCGAGTGCTTTGAATAGCGTAACGTGTGATTTAAGGGCAAGTTTCTGCAGCTTTGTTTTTCTGCAGCACATTCTTCCAGACGCCATTAGTGTAAAGCCTATGTGGGAAGCCGTTTTACCTGCTGCTACGCTCCTTAATATGACTCCTGAATGGAATAAATCGAACTATTAACCACCAATTCAAAACTCAATGAATATACTGTGACCTTGGAGGCTTACCAAACTGACATAAATACATTTGTCGTTCAGTTTTTCATCTAATATTTACTTCAACTATTTACCTAATCTCTACATTATAAGTATACAACATTTATTTATACACAGGGTATATTATATTTTTATTTCCTAAAGTGAATTGAGTCTGTCAAGATACTTTCTGCGCCACTAAATAATGAGTTAGCAAGAACTATGATAAATATCCATGTAATCGTATTGCCAGGAAATAAACAATGCACAATTGACATAAAGCTATGAATTAGCTACGTAGAAAAGTACAAGGAACACTAACTCTTTAGTTCAATCATTTTTCAACAATATTACTCATGTATCGATGCTATTGACAAGCTAGTGCATAATGCAAGTTAAAAATAATGATTGTTTCAGTCAGATATATTGAAGGCTTGGAGCAAATTATCCAGAGAGTAAATAAGTCTATCATTCCCAACGTGGTCATGTGTAGTTTTTAACTGCTTTTATGGCAAAATAAATAAATTGTTCCAATACTTAATTCGTATTTCAGCTTTAAATTTCAAATAGAAATTCAATTTACTGATTTAAAATAGTTAAAACCTGCGTATGACCACGTGGTGGATAATAAGCTACTTTAGGTAAGTAGCATTTAGGTCTTACAAGAAAAAATAATTAACTTACATGAAATGGTGAAGTATCCAGATTACTAACGGGAATGAAATAAGCACAAATAGTTTCCCTTTTGACGAATATTCAACACAAGTGCAAATATTATTTACCTCTCCTCACCAAAGAAAACCTGAAATAAATGCGAACAGACGCCAAGCTGCCACACGCATTGAACTACAGCCAAGGACTAACATAAACAATTTTTTGCGCCTAATGATCCCTAATCTAACAGATTATGGGCCCAGAAATCGCGATATTACCTTGTAAATTTTGAAAATTTGTGTTTTTGTGCGCGTTGTGTTATTACTAACCACACCGTGCTAAGATGGCTGACTCATACGGAAATGGAAGTGGGCTTCCGTACTTCGAAAAACTCGAGGGTAGAGCAAATTACCTAAACTGGAAACTTCAAATGAAGAATAGTTTTCGGCACGACAATTTGTCGTGTGCAGTCAAAGGATATTCTGCGGAGGGCACCACTGAAGAAGGAACGAAAGTGCGACTTGACGAAAAGGCACTTTGCCGAATCAACTTGATGGTGGAGAAATGTGTTTTTCCCTGCTTCATCAACGCTGCGACTGCAAAAGAATCCTGGGAATCGCTGGAGAAAGCCTTTGAGGACAAGGGACTGAATCGTGTGCTGTTCATACTCCGAAAACTGTTTTCACTGGAGCTTGTGAACTTTGGTACGATGGAAGAATACATCAACGAAGGACTTGGGTCAACAACTGGCAGCCATGGGTAAACCATTGGATGACGAACTAGTTGCTGTACTTCTTCTAAAAGGACTTTCTAGTAAATATGACCCTATGGTGATGGCAATAGAAAGTAGCTCTAAAGCTGATGAAAATCTTTCGTCCGATTTTGTCAAAAATATGCTGTTGAAAGACAAGTGGAACAAGAAAGAAAGGAAAGCTTTGTAGACGAGCGCCAAAAAGAAAAATAACAAATCTTTTATCCCCAATTGTTGGAAGTGTAAGGAGGATGGTCATTTCCGCCGGGATTGCCCTGAGAAGGACAAGGATGCAGCTGATTGTTCAGGGGATTCTTCCCAGAAAAAGAAAAATTCTCACAAATCTGGGAAATCGCGATTCAAAAAGGCGCTGTTTATCGCTTTTGGAACACTGATAAGTAGTGATAAAAGATGGTACGTGGACAGCGCTGCTAGTCGACATTTGTGCGGGAATAAAAGTTTGTTGAGGGACTTTTCTGAGGGAGAAAAGGGAATTTCAATTACGTCGCGAATAGACGATCGTTGCTCAGCGGTGGATCGGGCAGTTTTCCGATTGACGTTGTTGGCGACAAAATCTTTCAACTTTCTGACGTTATTTTTGTGCCAGGACTTTCAGTAAACTTGCTGTCTGTGAGCCAACTCACTCAAAAGGAATAGTCAGTTACGTTTGATGCAAATCAGTGTGCTATCCTGGATGATGGAGAGGTTATAGCCACTGCTACTAACGTCGATGGTGTCTACTGTTTGGATGCGATAGTCGATCAAAACAAAAACAACGAAGTCAGAAGGTCAAATTTGAGGGAGAATTTTGGTCTAGCCGCGGTCTCTGGAAAAATTTGAAAGGATTTGGCATCTAGTTTGGGACATTTGAATGCCAGTGACTTGAAACTATTGCGTGATGGCATGGTTGTTGGTGTGAACTACTCCCAGAAAGATTCTCCACCTTGTGTAGACTGCATGGTTGGTAAGCAGCCGAAGACACCTTATGTCATCAACAAGGACAAACATTTGAACCAAAGTAAGCTAGATTTGGTTGGAAGTGACGTCGCCAGACCGTTTCAAGTGAATTCTTTTGGGGGAGCTCGTTTCTATGTTACATTCATTGATGGTGCTACACGGAAAGTGTTCATTTACTTCATGGAACGCAAGAGTGAAGTAATGGAAAAATTCCAAGCGTTCAAGGCTCTGGTGGAGAATGAATGTGTCCGAAAAATCCGAGTCCTCAGAACTGATGGTGGTCGTGAGTACATTTGTAATACTTTTGAAAATTTCCTTAAGAAAGAAGGAATTAAGCATGAAACCACTTGTCTTTACGAACCGGCACAGAATGGTTTGGCTGAAGGGACAAATCACACAATCATGAACAAAGTGTGTTCGATGCTGGGCAACACGGATTCCCGTTTTTGACTGAATGTGCTAACACGGCTGTACGGTTGATGAATGTTTCACCGACAAAGCGTCTGGAGGGTGTCACTCGACATGAAAAATGGTCTGGGTTAAAACCAGATCTGTCCTCTCTGAAAGAGTTCGGTTGCGACGCGTACGCGCACATTACTCATGGCTCCAAGAAACTCGATCCTAAGGTCAAGCGAGTGGTTTTTGTCGGGTACGGTGAGAACATGAAAGGGTACCGACTCCTTGACGTGGAAAATGATATGACCCTTCATGGAAACGTGACATTCGTCGAAGAGGCCTCTGCAGCTCGAGGTGACTCAACTTCTCACAAGGGAGAGGAACCGCTCGAGACGTATCTACCTACGACCCTGCTATCTGATGACCCTGAAGAAAAAGAAACTCGTGACCATGAAATTAACGACTCAGACACTGATGATGACGACGGCTCTCTGATTGGTGAAACCGACTTTAAGAGTGCTGCTTCTAACGCGAATGCTGATACTGAAGACTACAGCCCTTCTGATGGAGGATCCAGCGAAACTGATAACGTTTCTACTCCGGATCATCAAACTAGTCGCCACTACCCGGGAAGAAATTGACAACCAAAAGTTTTTCCAGACTTTGTTACTTATCTCTGTGCTTTGGACGAGATGGAACCCCACTCTGTTTCTGAAGCTTTATCTGGCCCTCGTGTTCGTGAATGGCAAAAAGCCATGGATGCTGAAATGGCATCTCTGAAATCCAATGAAGCTTGGGTACTTGTGGACAAACTTTCCAACAAGAATATTGTTGGGTGTAAGTGGGTTTTTAAGATTAAGCGTAACGAAAATGAGGAAATTACAAGCTCGCCTAGTGGCGAAAGGTTTTTCACAGAAATATGGTGTGGATTACACCGAAACTTTTCCCCCTGTCGTGAGACAAGCTAACTTTAGGCTCTTGCTAGCTCTTGCTGTTGAACTAAATTTGAAGGCTGATTACTGGGATGTAGAATGCGCATTTTTAAATTGTGCTTTAAATTGCAAAATTTTCATGAACCAGCTAGAAGACTGCGTCTTCCCTGGCAGTGAAAATAAGGTGTCTTCTAAAGAAGAGTCTGTATGGGTTGAAGAAAAGTTCTCGTAAATGGTATGCTCAAGCAACTAAGTTTTTCAGAATGTGGGTTTCAGAATCATTCAAAGATTGAACCTCGTATATATTTTTAGTGTTCTGAAAATTCAATCATAATTGTTGCTGCTTGGATTGACGATTATTTTTTACAACGATGATACGCAGATGAAAGCTGTTAGAGCCAAACTTCGAGAAAATTGTCATGAGAAACTTAGATCCATTGTCCCATTGCTTGGGAATGAAAATAGAAAGAAGTAATGACAAATTAAAAATTTCTCAGGAAAATTGCGTTGATCAAGTTCTGAATAAGTTTGGTATGCAGGATTCTAAAATTCAAAAAACGCCAATGGAACGAAACAAAAAAAATTCTTTTGATGGCGAGAAATGCTCAGATATACCATATCAACAGTTGATAGGTTGTTTAATGTGGCTATTACTTCTCGGCCTGACATTGCTTTTGCGGCTATTTACTTGAGCCAATTCAACAACAACCATCCTATGGAACACTGGATTGCAGCCAAGCGTGTGTTGAGGTATTTAAAGGCAACTAAAGATAAAATTCATGTTTTTAAGAAGTCTAGTCATCGCGATAGTGATTACGCGAATAATCCGGTGGATCGTAAATCCTTTACTGGATTTGTCTTTAAACTTGCTAGTGCTGCTATCTCTTGGAAATGCTCCAAGCAGAAAAATGTCACTCTTAGCTCAACGGATGCTGAACTGAGTGCCCTGGTTGAGGGGACGAAAGAAGCTATATATATTTCAATTTTGAAAGGGGCTACATTTTAACAACAACAAAAATATACAGTATATATGGCGGGGCTTAACACCCGTGAGCCTTACAGCCTTACAGAGACCCTAAAATGTACCGTGGGCTTGTGCATACTATACCCCAGTATTTACTCTCAATGAACTGAAACAGAAACTAAAATTAGAGGTAATAAAATATTTCGATTATTTGGGAGAAAAATGATATTAGTAACCGAAAAAGAAATTAATAAGTGTTAATAACTTATAATAAGAAATTTTTTTTACTGTCATGGCTATTTTTTTAATATTAATTTTAATTTTTAATCTCAGAAATTGTTATATTACTTAAGTGACTGTTTCGTTCATTGAGCACCGTTGGGAAACACGGAAAACCAACGGTTAGGGCAAGCGCGCTAAGCATAAAAACAATCTGGTTGGTAACTGGAAACCTGTACAGAACAAAACAATTCGGCGGCAGAATCAAATAAATTCATAGAAAGAATACATACTTATCTGCAGGGCAAATAACATATGCATACATAACAACATACCCAAATAAATCTTGTTTACATATTTACCTATATATACGTACATGTATATGTACCCATATCCGCACATGTACACATTTTTAAATCAATGAAAACAGACTAAAATACGATACTAATATTACTACTACCATCACTTATTATTATTATAACAATAATAACAATAATAATTTAAACATATTTAAATTAAGTGTATTCATTCTCGTCAATCTCCTTCATCAGTTCCGCCTCCCTCTTTTTTCGAACCATACTCAGAAACTTGCCAAGGAGTAAAGTAACGGAGATTCTATTATCTCGCATTATTTCAAAAGCTAGAGTGTAATTTGTCTGTTTACGATTATATCCCCCCTCAAGAAGCCACTTTTTTCGACCTATTTCAGTGCTAACGCAATTTAACAGAATGTGGACCGAATCTTCTTGTTCCGTGCATAAAGGGCATTGCGAATCTCGATTCCCCCTCAATTTCCTTAATTTCCATCCTCCCCCCAAGTCGAAACCAAGCGTAACCCGCTCTTGCTACCTTGTTTAATTTGTCTATGTACGGTTTTCGACCCCAGTTTCCTGCCACAATATTCTGCACGATTAGTGACCTCTTTTCCTGTCTTTCAGCTGTTATGTTTTGTTTCTCTATGTCTTCAAGTCTCTGAATAATTAGTTCGTAATCAGATCTCGTCGGAGCTGTCGGCCACAAGTGTCCTAGATCGGAAGTTTCGATTTTAGTTCTAATTTTTTGACCCCACCCATCGTTACACGTTAACGCGTAGCAATCGTATATATTGTTGTTCCTTTCACCGATTCTTATTGAAACCCAATATTTAATGTCTCTCATCTTAATTTTTACTTCTAACGGTAAAACTCCGAATTCCCAAAGAGTACCACAGTTACCTGTACACGGAGGTACGACAAGAGTATTTTTCAAGAATTTGTTTTCAAGCGAATTAAGTGATGCGCAATCCTCAACACCCATATTTCAGCTCCATACGCTACTGCAGGTACGAATAGTGACGTGTACATCGTTACTACAATCCTAGGATCAATGTCCGGGATGGTACCAGTACTTCTTTGGATTTCATTTAGAACATATATGCCTTTTTGTTTTGATTTTTGTATATGTCTTGACCAGGTTACGTTCATGCTTATTTTGACACCTAGATAAGTGTAATCTTTAACTTTCTCGAGAGGTTGACGTTTGTAATTCCAAATTTCATTTTTACTAAACATCTATCCGTTTTTGAACATAATGACTTTAGTTTTATGTATGTTTATATGTAGAGATATTTTATCACAGAACAGCTCCAACGTATCTAGACCGATCTGAAGTCGCGACGGTGTTGTGGAGAATAGAATAAGATTGTCCGCAAATAGCAACCCCGGTATCTGTTTCTGTTCAGGAGGAGCACCTATTGTTGGGGCATCTGTGGATGCCTCACATAATTTTTCTATTATATCGTTAATAAATAATATAAATAGCAACGGAGAGAGAACACATCCCTGCTTCACTCCCTGAGTTACTTGAAAAGTTTGAGCTAGTGTAGTATTATTTGTTTTAACGCATGCATTGTAGAGCAATATAAAGCTTGCAAAGTACGTAGGAATTTTCTTGACACTCCCTTGTCCGCCAATACACACCAAAGGATGTCTCTGTTCACAGTGTCGAAAGCTTTCTCAAAATCTACGAACACGCTGTACAGCTTTCCGCGTTTCTTTCGAGTTTCTCTCTCGGCTAACGTGTTTAAAATAAATGGATTATCTATTGTGCTATTGTTGCTTCTAAAACCAGCCTGTAATGTCGAGAGTTTATTTTCTTTCTCGGCCCAGAGTTGTAATCTCCAGTACAGAATTTTGCAATAAATTTTTCCAATAACATTAAGTAGTGAGATTCCCCTATAACTATTTGGATCGTTTATATTTCCTTTATTTTCATATATAGGCTGTATTACAGCCGTAGTCCATGAGTCTGGAAAAACACCTTCATCGTAGATATAATTACAAAAGTCGGTTAAAAATGGCACAATATCATTGGTTATTTCCTTAATAAATTCGGAAGGAACACCATCTACTCCAGACGCTTTATTGTTTTTTTAAATCGCGAATGGCAGAAGATATTTCATGTGATGTAATACACGCATCAAGTTCAGACACTTCATCGGTTGTAAATATTATTCCTATTTCGTTACTACTTCGGGATGTGTTATCATTTCCTGCTAGAAGATTTTTAAAGTGCATTACCCATCTTATTGCATCTATGTTATTTGATATAGTTTTATTTCGTCTTAATTTACGAATTGTACCCCATAGGTCGCGGCTACATTTTTTAATAATATTTCTCTGAGACGTTCAGCTTCCATTTGTTGCCAGGCTCGTTTACTTTCCTTAACTATGTGTTTATATTCTCCCCGGAGTTTAAGATAAGATTTACGCAATTCTATCCCACCTAGTCACTTTTCAGGGCAGATATTGCGGATGCTTTTGCATACATGCAGGCATCATTATACCACACCGAATGTTTTCTTGGATTTTTGTTTCCCTGAATTATTTTCATACTTGATCCTGATTTTTGTAAACAATGTGTTATGGAGTCCGCTGCAGTGTTGTAATTTTGAACCGTGAGTTTAATTTGGAAATCGTTACGTATCATTCCTTGAGAAATTCGCCCTATAGACCGACTTCTTGTCGTCATTCCATTTGTATTTTACTAATTTTGACCCCATGTGTGCGGGTGTTACTGAAGTGTTTTGATGTGATAATTAGATTTTGACACATACGGCCATATGATGTGAGTCTATTCTGGGTTCAATCCGAAAGTCGTCTATACATTGTAATAAATTTTCCGTGACTAACTCGTAATCTATCACACTTTCCCCGTTTTCGTTAATAAATGTTATATTCCCGTCTAAATCTGAGCCGTACGTACCATTTAGTATAGTTTTGTTGTGTGTGCTGCAGAAATTTAATAGGTCTCGCCCTTCCGGATTTAAGTTTTTATCCTTACTATTTCTCACGTTTACAAGCACGGAATCATCGTCAAACGGTGATGAGATATTATATTCTCCGATTCGGGCGTTAAAATATCCCATTATTATTATTCTCGCGTTGGGATATTTATTTTCGAAACTATTTATCAACTGGCTCATTTCTGTATAAAAGTTTTCGTTGTGGTACTTTGACTTATACCCGTGTCTGTAAACAATTACTATTATTAACTCAGTGTCGGCAATTATTACTTTAATGCATAAGGTATTATCAATTTCTGTTTTCATTTCGTCATACCGATTTGAGTGTTCATTTTTGTACATAACCGCTACTCCACCAGGGTGACGTCAGCGCGTGCCCCTTCTCTTAAGATGTTTTGCTACGGTTGTGAATCCGTGTACATTATTTTCATCTCCCTGCTTTGACCAAGTCTCGACCAAACACAAAAGGTCAAATTTCTCAAGGAAACCCAGAAAACCTCCCTGGCAAAGCTTCTTCCTCAGACCTTCCACATTCCAGCACCCTATCGTCAGAGTTGCATGCAATAAGTCCTACTGCAGCCTCTGCGCTTTACCTGTTTTGGNNNCCGGAGTGATTAGTCACAGCTTTGGGCGTCCACTGCGCTGCCTGTTGTCGGGTGACTCTGGCCTCTGTGGGAGGGGGTTGTTGGCGCTGGCGCACTGGCAAAGAGGAAGAGGGGCGAGGGCGCTCGTTCCCGTTTCCAGAACAGCGTTTCTCCGACGCTGTCGGCGGTGGCGATGGTGGTGGTGAGGCTCACAACGCGGCTTAAGGTTGAACCCGCGCTGAGGACTGGGGCGGTGGCAAGGGCTGCCGCTGGTGAGGCGACGGTGACGCAGTCGTCGGCAGCGGTGGTGGTGAAGGTGGCGACAACTGCGTTGGCAACGCAGGTGTCGCAGCCGGGGTGGCAGTGGAGGTGGCAGTGACTGCGTCGTCGCCGCCGATGACGCACTCGGGCTGGTCACGCGCTCAGGACCCTGCTCCTTCGGAAAGGCTTCTAGTTCCGCGAGCGAGTAATTTCGTCCTTCCACCACAAGCTTATCAAAGCGGATGCTAGCTCTGAAGCCTTGCTCCCACGCGTCCTGCAAATACGGGCCAAGTTTAGCGCGCGTATGGCACACAGCCGCGGAGAAATCCTCTGACACTCGCAAAGGAGAGCCACGCAGAAACTTAGCTGCCGCCTTCAGCATTTCCTCCCGCTTATTGTATGAGGCCAGCTTTACAACAATAGGCCTTCTGCCTACTCTGCGACAAAAAACTCGATGCGCCCTCTCGATGTCCCGATCATCAAGCTGCACCTCCAGTTGTTGTGCAAGACCCCGCACATGGCTCTCGGAGTCGTGCCACGACTCGCCCTGTCGGTCCGGCACGCCGAAGATCAAAATATTATTTCTCCGGGACTGGTTCTCCAGGTAGTCGACCTTGCGAGATAGAAATTGGTTTTCTACCTCCAAAGCAACAACCCGGCACTCCAGTACCTCCACCCTCTCTCGATACCATTTAATATCTGAGAGGATTTTGGTTTGCCCGGCCAACAAATCCCTCACTCCGGCCTGCAAGCCCTCCAGAACAGAATCGTCGCTCGATCCAGGCCCGGGGTTCAGCTCGACGCCACCTATAATTAAAAGCATGCAAATAATACTTAAACTTATATACTGCGCAAGGCAAGCGCCTACGCATGGTCCTCGTCCGCCCTTCGGGCGAGGACCTGCTACCCAACGGCCGATGACCGCACGCCACTTTTCCGTCGACTCCATGCTGCAAGTTTTCTGGTTTCTTCTTTTTTCTTCTCTATGTACAACCGTTTCACATAACACGCACCGCCGCAGGATCAGGTACACGCGGGAGGAAGCGAGCTGTCGACGGGCCGAAACACTGATACCAGCAGGTAGCCGGCTTACTGCGGAGCACTCTTACAAACATCCTTTCTCTTCGGAGGTTCGCACTCAACAATATATTCTTTGTATAATCTGCCAAAAAACAGTAGCGAACTTCAACAAAAACTTTTTTTGTTCTGAAAAACTTCTTAAATCGTGAAATACCTCGATGTAATTGACTATAACTCTGTCAATTATGAAAAAATGGAAGAAATTTTTACCAATGAAAATTCAGTGCATTTGGGTATTTTGTAAATAACAATTGCGAAAATCCATGATATTGTATTTTTTTTAATAATTTTGAAAAAAGTAGCATTTTCCATTTTTTAACTGAAAAATGTTCTTCGTTTGACAAAAATAATATAATAATATGGTTGAAAACAATAGAATAGAGTCTAAACTTTTCGTATAAAACACTATAATTATCTTTATGAGAGTACTTTTTAAGCATTTTTATTTGCTGTTCATGTAGGCTTAATTTGTGAAAACAGGCTTAATTTGGATTCACTTAATGGTAAAAAATGACAAAAATATGGAATCAATGGACATAAACTTCATTTTTGGCGTAATTAACTAGAAAAAAATGTTTTTCTTGAAGTTCGCGATGGTCGATTGTTTTGGCTGATTTCACAAAGAATGACCCATATGTAAGCTCCTGCTGTCCACTGAGTTAATTACCTTATCTTATGATCGAGCGAATCTCAAGTTGATGAAGGGAAATGAAGTGGGTCCTCAATTTCGTTTCTCAAATTGTATTCGAGAAAAGGTGAGTTAGAAAGAAAGACAAGAATTATGCTTTGGTAAATAAAATTTGACACTGGAATCGGTTTCTTTGAAGCTGTAGTTTTTTAAGTACCATATAACTGATTATGAACAGTTAGAATGTAGGATACAAATGCAAATGATCCCAGTCAGTCTCCGCCATATAGGTTTCCTGTCAGCACCAGTTAAAAATAATGCTGCATAGGTACCTGGTCTACTTATTTCTAGGCAGAAAACTATTCCTCATTAGATTATAAGCATAATTACAATATTTTCATTAAATTCCCATGTCCGATTTGGCAACATGTGTGTTTTATTTTTAAAGAGGCACAAGTTTGCGTTCGACAACACCGTGCAATCACTCGGGGAAGAGAAAAGGAAGAGTTAACCGGTTTAATGAGGAGCCACTCTGTATTCTTCGAGAATACTGAAGGAAATTTGCGGAGAAATTCCATAAGTCATCCCGTTCACTTTCTCGTATACTCAGGCATAAATTTGTTCATTTTAGTTTTCTCTAGAATTGCATCAGTCGCTTAAATATTTAGTTCAAACAAAGATTTCCGTTTTCAACTAGCATTGTATTTGTATACGATTTACTTTAGAAAAATGAGCCACGTTTTGTACCCCATTCGAAGTTACGTCCTTAGAACTGCCAAAGAATTACCCCTATAGGAACAACTTTTATTGTGCACAACAAATGAAGCACTATCCTAAAAGTTAAGATGAAAGCTGTAATATTACAAGTTTGTCATGGAACTATGCAGGGTTCTTTAAAGAAGTTTTTCGTACTGCATAAGTATTATGATGCCCGTCGTTCCATCTACTGCCCCCCCTCCCACTGCAAGGGGAAACTTTCACAACCAGTACTTTTTTATCCTACGAACATGTTAATCTCTCACTTTTCAATAGCGGCTCCCTAAAAGCTTGAGAATGATTAGTTATTAATTAAGGAAATGACAATTTATTTGTTGACGTGTGATACGATTTTTCCACATATGATGACTTCTTAGTGTGGATTCAAGGTGAGATAAAACGTACAACAAAAATTCAATGAATTTAATATATATTAGAATAATTTGTTTTGGTACATTTCAAGTATCCTACTACATTTGTTTCGTATCAAGTACCTATTTCCGCATAACTTTTCTAGCACATAAATACGTTTCCCTTACTGTACAATTCAAGGTTTTGCTTACTTTACAATTCAACTAATGCATGCCCGTGCTGCACAATTTCTGCTGTACTGCGCGTTAAAAAACCCTGGAATATATATGGGCAAAAATGGTTTTGCATACGATTATTTGCATGTTCTAAATGTTTGATATTCAATAAGAAATCTAAAAAAATATTGATTTTATTTTTAAAACACACAGCTAAAAGAACACATTTATTAAAATTAAGGTCACGTATTCGGGACGATCGGAACCATTTTTCAAACTTAATACATACAGAAACTAGTACAAAGTTGTAATGATAATTAAGTTCAAGCTACCTGATACATATTACTTATTACCTACAATAGTTACATCTGAGGGTCCGTGAATTGAAGTAACAAACTGATTTTGCAAAGAACAAGCATTTACGAACAAATACCACTGTGTACTAACATTTGGAGTTATTCTCTTCAAATTAGATTAACGGGAGAGAGAGAAAATTCAAACTATACACTAAAATTGATTTATTTACACAAAAATTAGAATTCTATTTTGCTCGCTGAAATTAATATTTCACCGTTTCGAATTTTCAAAAATGGAGGGAGATGAGGCTTTTCCCTCTTACCGTGGAGACACTCTCTGTGCATACTACTCGCTTATAAAATTACATGTGAAAATTTTGACGCCTTCAGCATATATTTTATACATTGCTTTTTGATCAAATGCAATCTTTTGACCAAACATTATAAATGTATGATATTATTTATATTTCTCAACGCACTTTTTCACATACAAATTCAAGGTCTGAAAATATATGCATCTTTCTCGATGCCAAATGCATGAAATGTATTGCAACAATTCAAGGAAGAAATCATGAACTCTGAACTTAGAATACTCTATTGTATCTTTGAAAATCTTTATAATTGGAGTAATTGAATTAAATTCTCTTTTCTTCTTATTCGCATAATATTGATACTAATGCTTCTATAAGAATTTCACAAAATCAAAGATGATCGATCGTATTAAAAAAGAACAATGTATTGAAAATGAAAGATCACATTCGTAAAAGGATGTTGTACAAAGTTCTTCATGAATATGCGGTCAACAGCAGCAAGAAACAAGAGTCCTCTTAAATTCCTATTACCCTATTTCGAATCACAAAGATGCATCCACTTTAAGTTCTTTTAATTTAACATTTATTAACTAAATTACAAAAGTTCCAGAAGTCTTAGATATCGTGTATTAGTCGTCTATTTTCTTTTAGATTGATTTTATTTCACAATACTCGATGGAAATCATCATTTACTACAAGAGGGTTTTTAAAATAAATCTAAAATTACTAACTGCTGAAAAATAACATTAATTCCATTTGTACTCGTTAATTTCAAATTCCATTTCCTGTAAAATCTCATTTCAAACCGGAAAACGATTTCCATTATTTCATAACCCTCTCGCGGTATGTTATCTACCATTTTCATGATCGTAATGTATCTTCGGTGCTCGAAATATTTAGACTTTACGTCTCATGGCAGCCTAATGTTGCTTGATTCTGGAGATAAGATATAAATCTGATCCAAAAAAATAATGTTTCTGAAACATACTGCTCATGGAAATTTCTACGAAACAAAGCAGAAAAAGGTTTTCTTGTACTTATGTTTCATTTTACTGTACTACTTTACGATGTAGTCTCTAATATTAAGTTACATAAGTAAAACAACTTCGTTTACGCACTCAAAAATGTTTCCATAATATATTGCATTTTTACACTACATCTTATAAATACATCTTGTTCACGAGGAATATTTTGTAATTTTTGGATATCAAATCCATGGTTAAAAGCTTCGTTTCCTGTTATTTGTCTTCTGTTAAATAATATCTTGAGTTTAATTATCTTGAAATATGTTCTTGTTTTTACCAGTCTGCACAAACGTATAAACCTGAGAATGAAAAGGATTCATTGGGCTTCTCCTCTTCTGCATCCACTTGCGAAATTGTATTGGTTTCCAGCAAAACTAGAATTACTTCGGTGACTTTTTTTCAAAGCTTTCTCTGAATCAAAGCTTGAAGCTATTTCAATTTTGAGACTCTTATACTTTGGAATTTGTAGCAATTTCTGTAATGAAAACTTCCCTATCCTTGAATAACGTCGTTAGTGTATTTTCAAAGTGGAATAGAAATTTTTAAAACATTGGATGTGGGAAATAAAAACGCTGGAATATTTTGCTTCCAATTGATTCTCTGCATCAATCTAGAACATATTGGAGGTTGCTGCAATATTTGACCGCAGGAAATCTATTATGTTTGTACGAAACTAGAAGTAGAGAAACGCCTTATTTTAAAGAAATAATGTTGAGTTATTTTAAAGAAATAAGTAGAGGTTGACTCCGTCACGGATTTGCTTATCAAATAAACCTGATGCAGTCATGTCGTAGTCAGTAGTGTTTCGTAAATAAAAACGTTTGGCTTTGTTTGAAATCATTTTCAATGCGCGTTTCATATTACGAAAATTCAGCTTACACCAATGGAGGACCAAAGCCTATGTCACATCTGCGTCTGCGGAGCGGAACGGAGCGTTTTTTCTGCCGACCTGTATTATCTTATGGGCGATGTCACACCTAGCGGGCGCGGAGCGGAGATCTCCTCTGCTGCCTGCGCGACCTTGTCGCCTGTTGAACGTCACAAGTGTTAATAGATGGGTATATTGAGAGAAGCGAGTAAGACGGCGGTTGATTACTTTCACAGTGCTTCCCTGGGATATAATATCCTTCAATTTCTACGGACTGATTATTAATTATATCATTGTTCATATTAATTGCAACACTGAGTTATAATATCACTGAGTATTTGTTCTAGTGCTTCCTCACTTCTTTATTTAAAAAACTTTTCGCTTCCTTTTTAGGTGAGTTCGTTTTTGTGAATCTTTCGTATTTTCGTGTTTTACTATTTTTGACTCCTTCGTGTTTGCATTCTGTCTTTTCAGATTTTAGTTATGAAATTGTCAAGCATTTTGGCGTGGTTTTAGTTACAAAGAGAGATATACGCATTTTCACATTTATATTTTAAAGCTTTACATTTCAATTATTTGCAATATTTGTTCCTCAATTTGAGTTCCATGTAATACTATTTTTGTGAAGTCATTGTATATGTTATATTCAGAATTTTCATTGTGTTGTGTTTTTAATTATCAAAATTATATATTAACAGTGTTTGAACATAGATGAAAGATCGTCCTACAGTTGGTATTATTTAATACGTAAATTAAAAAATGTACATTACTACTTAATATGAACTGTTGTTAAACAAAAATTATTGAGTCAATCATATTAAGTATTTTGGATGGTAGTTATCTATCCATAATTATTGATAAATTACATGGAAAGAGTACATTTTGAAAGAGAATTATTTTAGAATAAATATGTAAGTGCAACATATAACGCACAACAAGCACAATATATATCGTATTAAAAATTAAAACCGCAACTATCCATTCAATGAGAGCGAATACCAGGGCATTGTATTCACAGCCCACGGCTCTACTTAAGGGGCATTTTTAAGGCGTACAAACAAAAAACCTCGCCACATATTTGTACATAAATAATATTTTTTGTAAATAAAGCACCCTATTGAAATTGAAAATATATCGTAATCGTCCGTAAAAATGTCGTACGTTGTTATTTATTTCTTATATAAGTATATTTTACTATTACTGTACATTGGCATCTATGTATAGTGGGTCTATTTCTATTATTCATAAAATACGAAAATAGTCGCCGTGGAGGCACAGTAAACAATAACTATTACGTTAAACATTTTCATTACACATAGCTATGTGTTTTACATTAAAAGCATTGTGTAGTTATCGGGCAGTTGCGTGGATGCTCAGTACAAGACCTGTGCGAAGTATGTCTGTTATCGTCCTGAATTGACCTTGTTCCTTCCACACCTACTCGTTCCCCTACTCCTGCCCGCAGACGCCCGCTCCGCTAGGTGAGACATTGCACGAGCGGAGCGGAGAAAACGCAGATGTGACATCAGCCTATGGTTACCCGTAATAAATGTTGATTAGTTCAGATTAATACTTCACGGTCGAAAAGTATGTCCTCGCACGAGATAAATTTATTCTGGGGTGTTTCCAGTTACATCGTGCATTGCCTCTTGGAAGAAGAATTACGACGAATTTTTCCTGGCTTCTGTTTCCCAGACGTATGTTTTACCTTCAAATATAAAGAAGTTCATATTCTGTTCACACATGTGAGCTGTAAATCGCTGCCAGATGAAAGAGCGTAAGTACCCTCTAAACACCGCGTGCTGCTTCCAGTTGCTGGCTCCGAAACATTCGACTTCATCTCTCTCCTGTCTTCCCTCACCCTCACCATCCTCTGGCGATGTCTCACCCTCATCTCCTTGCAAATTTTTTTCCCTCCGCCCACTCACACACGTCAGCGGTTTGCGCTGTCCAAACGGTTTCAGTTACCACAGGATTGCCTCCCCTCCTCTCCCGTATTTCGGACGCGCGATCTCCAAACATAAGCCCCTCCTCACACTCATTCCCCTGTTTCAAAAATATTAGAGAAATGAAATCAGTTTAGTCTCAAATGGTTCCGGAACGGAATGATTCAATTTATCAGCATGATTTTAAGGGAGCAATTTCATTACAGCAAGATTTCCGTAATCAGCTCCACCAATCTTCCGGATACCGAGGTATTTCCAGAACAAATAATTTATTCGATATTTTCATCCTAATGTTTTAAAGTTACTTTGTTCATTCCTCCCTTTGATTTGTGTAGAACAATATGCGCGTCGTTTTGTATAGCCCTGCCCTCTCAATGCACAGACCGCCTCTCCAGCCATCTCCGCACCTTCTCTCGGAGCACCCCGTCGTGTCGGCAGTTAGTACCGTCCAACCGACACTCGCCCTGTCTCTCAGTTCCACCGACAGCCGCTGCCGCCCTCATCCCCGCTTCAACCCCGACCGCCGAGCAACCCCTTCCCACGGTATAGCGCGTATTCCCCGCGCGCGCCTCGTATCATGTCCCGGTGCCTTATGTTCTCAATTGAGCGCGGTTGCCGGCGCCGGCGCAGCTAGGCACGGCGCGGCGAAGCGCGCTGCCTCGACTGGCGTTCATCCGCTCTCCCGCGCACCCCGCTGCCGAACAAGCTTCACCTGTTTCTCTGCATTTGCCATCGCTGCTGCCCGACTGCCCGACCGCAGAGGCCAGTAGCCCTCGACCCTCCTTGCGACGCACTGACTGTGGGTCTACTATCTAGACGTAGACGAACTTCAACTTTCGCTCGGCCTGAAAAAGAATTGCTCCGTCGCCAAAGGTTACACAGATTTGTGAGCAAAGATGCAAAGTTCGAATTCTTTTTCAATATTGAAAAATAATAGCTTTCAAAGTTGTTAAAATATATTTCGTTAAACAACAGAAGGGTAATGTTGCAGCAAATTAGGGGTGGACATTCTTTAATATCGTTCAAGAGGACATTTGAACCTTTCCGTCGCATAGTAAAAATACCATGGAGGCTACGGGTTTTCCTTCACAAGATTGCGCCTAGTAAATATTTCTACGAACTCTTTTAAACAGGTAAATCATGAATAGTGAGGGCCAATTCATGAAAAAATAGTTTTTAATGCAATAAATATGTTCCTCTTCATCGGATGAAAAAAAGTATTATGTCGGATGTTTTTTAATGTATGTCTTAAAAGGTTTTTCTAACAATTGAAATTAGACAAAAAGTGGACGCAGAAACGTTTTCTGCTTTATGAGATCTGAGAGTGATTTCGTTTACAATAAGAACGAAATTTTGCTTATAATAAAAATATATATTCTTCACAAAATCTAAATATGAAATTAAGAATTTGAATAATTTATCTCGCGAATTTTTGGGTCATAAGATAATGATAACAATTTATGAGACAAAAATCGCCCTCTCATCAATTAAAATGGCACTAGGTTGATCAATCAAAACGACGAAAAGGCATTACAGATTATTCTTTAAAGAAAACGTGCGTTGGCCTACGAGGTGTATCATATAAAACGTTTCTTCAATTCTTGGGGTGCTGAAATAAATAATGTCGTTCTGTTCTGTGAGGTTTTATTACCGTAAAAACGAGGAAATGTTATAACTTACGTAAAAAATGAAACATTTTTTACGAAAACAATCCAACCTATAAATTTGATTAAACCTTCTCTATTGATCGTTCAAAATAAAGTAAATTATTCCCAAAATTATTAGCATTAACACAAATATATGCAAAACATCGTTTTTATGAATAACTTCCGATATCCTCTTTTCCAAATGACACCGACAGGATCAATTTGTCGCAATAAAATATTTATTAAAACGCAATTAAGTTTGAACATTTTCAAAACAATCTCCTCTGTGCGCAAACAGGTATGGGATGTTACTGCGCTTTACTGCTACGGATTCTCCTTGGCCCAGGAAGCTTTAAACCTCTTCAATCTCACCCCAACTACTAACTTTTGATTATATTGCTCTTACCATTCGAGATGCGCTCCTCACCAATTCTCTTTGACGCAATTCTCATCAAACTCTTCAGTCTCAAGCGCAATTATATACCGGCTCCCTACATCCTTTTCAGCACAATTCTTGCTGGCTTATTGTTTTTCTACATGGGGAAGAGGACAGCTAATTTATTTGTTGAAATGCAAAAGTGTTAGCATTTCAGCACACTCATACGTTTCAACGTTTGGACGTCTTTTGAGTGGTATCTTGGGCATCCCTGAACGTCATCATCCCTCCTGTCCCGTCCTCTCTTCCGTTGCCGATTCTCGCCGCTACGTCGCTGTCACCACTCTCTTCCTCCCTTGCCACCCTAAGGACTCCTGACGACTATAACCGCGCCAATGCTTCCACACGGTTGCCGCTGCCACCGGCACACCACGCTCTTAGCATTACTGACCTTATTGCCTCGACCCCAGTTTCTCTTTCCAAATTTCCTTTTGCAAACGTTTTTTTGTCTTCCCTTTCTCTCTTTAATGACTTAACAGACCATGAGGGACGGAATTATTTTGTCGTGAGTGCAGTAATCTCGGTAGAATCGCCCAACCCTCCGAGGAACCTCGTTTGCGAGAGAGAAAGAAAATCGAGCAATGAAGAATCAAGCCCCGTTTATTGATATACTAGTTCGTCATTCAGCCAAGATACGTATAGAAATAACATAAATCTTTGTACAAAGAAATTAGCATGTACATCCATTATACTAAGTAAAAAAATCGTTGCACGCCTCTATTTAATGATTTCTCTTTCCTAAGAAGTCGTAATCATTTATAAAACCCCCACCACCGCCGTCAATATTTCGTTAGTTGCTAACATAACGAGTTTCGAACCGAAAGAAGCATTGCCTAGTCTTGTGCCCGAAAAATATAAATATTCGAATTGCATCTCAGCAAAGGCTCCGGTTTTACTGAGGTCAGGGTATCTTTAAAGAATGTGTATTGCGAGTATTGCGAGTTACCACATACATTGCCAAATATCGCCTTGAATTGATTGAATATTATTTATGGCTCATGGCGACCACACAAGTCCTACGGCAGACGATATCTATCTATCTATCTATTCTATCTATCTATCTAATCTATCTATCTAATCTATCTAATCTATCTATCTAATCTATCTATCTAATCTATCTATCTAATCTATCTATCTAATCTATCTATCTAATCTATCTATCTAATTAATCTATCTATCTAATCTATCTAATCTATCTATCTATCTATCTAATCTATCTATCTATCTATCTAATCTATCTATCTAATCTATCTATCTAATCTATCTATCTATCTATCTAATCTATCTATCTAATCTATCTAATCTATCTATCTAATCTATCTATCTATATATCTAATCTATCTATCTATCTAATCTATCTGTCTATCTAATCTATCTGTCTATCTAATCTATCTGTCTATCTAATCTATCTGTCTATCTATCTGTCTGTCTATCTATCTGTCTATCTATCTGTCTGTCTATCTATCTGTCTGTCTATCTATCTGTCTGTCTATCTGTCTATCTATCTGTCTATCTATCTATCTATCTATCTATCTATCTATCTATCTATCTATCTGATAACTACCACGAACAGACCAACGACACGTCGTGGTATAGTCGCAAGATCTATACATACTATAACATTATTTTTAAGAGGAAACCAAAGGAGCAGGGGTTCGATCCATCTAATAGATCGTTAGCATTTACCTGGCTCATTGAAGTCAGCTTCCGCTGTTCGATAAAACAATTAGGGCATTTAGGGTTCGGCCCATCTAATAGATCGTAAAATATACCTCGTCCTTCGAGAAGAAAACACAACACTGTGTAAAATTGATCTTAATCATTTATACATCCTAATTATACATTATTCTTACATACTAATTTTTCACACGCAAGCACTTTCCCCGACATGTACCCTTTCAATGTTCCCCCAAAATCACAATGACCATGTATAATGAAAGAATACTCTCTTCAAACAATTATCATACTGGTTAGACAATTGTTCCAGTCAAAAATCAATTACGCTTGGCAATTGAGAGTATGATTCTTTAAACAATTAATGTTTATCTTTAATTTCCTTGTCCATTAATGTTCTTAAACCGCAAGTGTCTTTAAACAATAACCCAGACATAAGAGTTCAATTCACTAGTTCTTCTCGCAGCGAATTATAAACGAAATACTGGATGCAACCAGTCAGTAATTACCTTAATTATACTACTTCCAAGGTAGACCATCTGTAGCCACATGAAGTGATGTCAGACCAGTACGCCATTCGTGATTATCGCCAGGCCTTCGGAATTCTCCCATTCATCAGAGTTAGAAGCAGGCGACCACCCGCTCAGCATACCGCAAGCCATGACCATCTCCTTCCGATCCCATTGAGGAAGATACCGCACTCGATGACATTTATTAAAGTTCTTAATCAATGAAGTGTTGCTTGTTCGAATTCATAGGTGCTCGTAGCACGCCAACGACCGAAACTTGTAACTGATCAACAGCGTAGGTTTAAAATTCCAAAGTTCATTAAAGTTGTGATCAACTCAAGCCAAATGATCAACATGTGACATGCTCGTAATGACACATGGTATGGAACAACAAATCACCAAGATTGTGAGATGTTCATGTTCCAAAGAAAACGTTCCTCGCTCACGAAAGTTAAGTTAATCAGAGTATCTGACCTCGTCATTCACAAACGAGACCCAACTTTGATCAAACGACCACGTGAACCGAAAATCTGAATAACAATACCAAGCAAGTAAGCAAATCTGAACCATAATCATCAGAGCCTGTTCCTGTAGCGTTCGTTATTTTATACTAGTTCCCCCCGCCAGAGTCCCAAAAACTTAGAAATGAACTCCACCTTTTTCTGACGTCAGATTTCTGTCCTCCAATGGCAATCGATTTCTATTACCCTTGAGGTATCTCTAATAGGTCAGTCACCAAATGACGTAGAAAGGTCCTCAGCCAATAGCAGTATTTGTTAATACCCCTGCTTCTTTCTTTCACGAATTCCGAAATCTGTTTATCCTCCAAAAATTTCCTATTAGCTTTGACATTTCGTTTAACTTAGATCATAAAATTTTATGAGTGTCGTTCCAACGAAACCAATTTATTTAGATAGATCTGGCAAATCTCACCAACACCTCTTTCCACTACAAGCCCCCACAAATTCCTTTGAATCGTCATTTTCCCACACCACTACGTTTCCGAAAATCGCTCGCTGGCACGAAATTTCTAATTGGGTTCAACCCGACTGTTATTTATACAAGGCCGATCTTGCCTTTCTTCTTAGTTCTGCGAAACAAAGTATCCCTGTGTCATTCTCGTTGACTCTAGCCAGATGGCTCCCCCAAAATTCATAATTCGCCTTGTGACACATTAACGTCACCTCTCAAAGCGGCTAAGGCACGCGCACAGACCACACCGCGTCCCTTCGAACCGATGAAGTTAGCATTCCTATCTTGTCGTCCCTTCAAGAATTGTTTATCATTTTTCCACACACTTCAATTATTGAAGACAGCTAATTTCGCGTCTCTTTCACTTAAGAAATTTCTATTCCAATTTCGAACACAGACCTTCGCAATATCACTTAAATTTTATTTTGTTTTAAACCTCGACTGAAAATGTTTTTGTCGCGTCGTCTCTGAGGACACATTCCTAAAACCAACTGGCCACCCAGATCGCTTCTCACCGCCGGACATCATCCATTTCCGAATTCTTTAAACTTCCACCAACATGGCTTTCATAATTCTTCTGCGTGTTCCGAACAACGAAAACTAATTATTTGTCAGAATACTCAACGCACTCAAGAATTAAAACTAAAAATCTGATCCCGGATACTTCAGAAGATTGTACCCCCTGGGTACCAAATTCGTTTTCTCTCGCCCTGAACAGAGTTTCTCTCTTCAACGTGACGAGCTTCTGCCATCTCTCTCTCCCTCCCCCTGTTTCTGTCTGTCTCTCTCTCTCTCTCAGAACACGCCCACTTCTCCATTTTATCCCACGCCTTGACCTCCAACATAATCGCCCCTTTTCCGTGTACGCACCATCTCGTTACGGCGCAGACGCCAATTGCCAAATTGACTTTCATTATAGCTCGACGATTTCGGAAATTTTATGAGTTCCATGAGAACTCTTGGAACAACTCGAATGAATAGGAGCGATTTCACTGAACGCCCAGTTGAATCAGTTTGTGAGATGAAAGATACAGTACTCTTCAACAACATTCCATTTTCCTTCATCAAAGAAAATAACATCGAAATAATCAGTGAAGCACGAATCCATAAACGCAAGACTTACATAAAGACGTCTTCATCATATGCCGCCAGAGGGTGCATCATCTTGATTAAAAATGAAATTTCGGTGTATTTGCTTTTGCGGATTTAACTTTCACGTCCCGCTCTTCAATTTCCCAAAAGGTTTCTGCACTTTAAAGATCCATTTGATGATCATAATGTTGGTAGGTTGTTTCAAAACGAAATTTTCATCCTGGAAGGTAGGTGTTCAGCAACAGTTATCTTAAGCAATTTGTAAGCAACGTAGCTAATAACTTTAAATTTTGAAGGTAAGAATGTCATGTTAGGAGTGAAGGAAGTATAGTTCGTGACATTACCGACTGAAGACCGTACATGTATGTCAATTCCGTGTTACCATTATGGAGTCACAAAGAGTAGTATAATAATAAGAGTGAAATAAAATATTGCATTATTATAATTATAAGTAAATACAATGTATTAGAAATAATATTAAACAAAAATTAAATATTTCCTTGTACCACATTTAGTACAAATTTATATGGTGTCAACAACACGAGTTTATTGCATTTATTTCTCATGTTTCAAAATATGCCGTTCCTTTAATGTATTGCGTTAGCACTGGGTGACATGGTGTTTAAATAATGCAACTGTTTCATAATTTGTGTAGTTGTACTGAAGATTTTTCATAATTTTGTCATTTTTACCTTCCGATCCAAGAAGTTTCGAATCAATGAAACCTAATGATACACCATCTTCTATTGGTTAGGGAAGGATTGGGAGGTCCGAACCGAGGGGCACCAATAGCTGAACCTTCATCCCAAACTATGCAAATTTGTGAAGCACATACGTTTTCTGTCTCAAAGACTAAAACCCTGTGTATCACAGAATATACTATTGTGGTACTACTTTATCAATTATTTTGTATCATCTGCATAGGATCTGTAGTCGCAACTATTGAGTATAGTTGATTCGTTGTTGTATACACTCAGAAGTAAAATAGTGTGAGCATAGTTTTCTCCTTTTTCTGTTAAAGATCTCCATGTTGATCTATTGAAAGTATGTTTCCATTAAAACGAATCTCATGAGCCTCTCCTTAAAATTCAAGGTGCATATTGGCTATTCAATATGAAAATTCCTTTCCATCAGCCTTAATGAATATGGTGTTTAACATTTCGTTTATTGATGTATTCGAGGATTTAAAATATGGTTCCTCTGTACAGCAAGAAAACTGCACGAGGTATAACAATAGTTGAAAACATAAAAGAAACTGTTGCAGAAGTAAAAAAAAATGCAAAGTCAATTTGTCAAGCTTCGAGGGACTTGATCATCCCGTCCCACGCTTTGGAGATACTTTATTAAGTTGAAGACAGATAGAGAACGCGTGACTCATCCCAAACTATGCAAATCGTCAGATTTTTTGTACTTAACAGGAACAGGAGTTAGAGAATTTAATGACGAGCATAAAAATGGGTTTTAGTTTAGACAAAAAAATCTGTAGGCACCTTAATGTTGAAAAATCAGTTTCACGTCCCACTAATTGGAATGATGGACTCATGGTTAAGGATTGGTTTCTCAAGTTTGGTTTTATTAGGAGAAATACAAATATTTGACTGAAAATACGCAAAGGCACAGACCTGATGTATTGGATATCCTTTTAAGATACCCTACGCTGGGTTACCATATCCGTTTATAGAGGGTTGTAGGGTTGATGGACATCTAAATGGCAGCTAACAATAAGTAACAAGTATGGTCCCAACCAGTGGTTGTCAAGCGTCCCAAACAACGCTTTATTGTACCTCATATGAGAGATTTATAGAAACTTGTACATTTTTCAGTAAACTTAATTTTACCTTCTTGTAAGTAAAACAAATATCACTTGAGATTTACGAAATTTGATCAGTCAGCATTATGATATTGAATCAGTGATTACAAATATCACACGAGTAAAAAATATAATTTCTTTGGAGATAAAATAAAGTACTTTAGACAGTATTTTTGAAGTACTTAAACTGACTAATATAAATACGTCGTTTAGATTCTGATGAGACTTTTCATCATAACTTATTTAGTTTCTGTGTCATCTATTCTTTATAGTGTCTTAATTTGATCCTTCTTATGTACTTTGTGAATTATGCAGCATAGTCTCTTTGTGAATTATCTAGCATATTTTCTTTGTGAGCTATAAATACAGTACAGACAAGGGTGGATCCAGGATTTGACTTCGGGAGGGGCCCATAATGAGAAATACCAGGGTGTCCTGGTCCTTCACCTGGATGTTATTTAAATTAAATTCTTGAAACTTCAATTTAAGACATTCCTATACGAAATAAAACATTAAGTTAAATTGCAGTTTTAATAAAAAAGACTTTAAAATACGTTTTTGAAATGATTCGTATTGGAATTCAAATTTTCACTTTGAGCGTTCCTGATAAGGCTATTTACTGCTTCAGATTTACTCAATATGATTTCAACGGTAATTCACATGAAATCGAAAACTTTCGGCGTTCCATCTAAAACTGTAATGGACATGAAATTATACTAAGTATTATAATGACTTTTTTATTTATTTATCACCAAGAGGTTTCCTTGTCTTCAACAATAGTCATTACAAGGAACAATTTTAATACATCTCTTATAATACTGAATTTTTCTTTTGGGTTATTTAATCTGTAAACGTGTCCCTAATACTTCCTACTTTTATTACAAATTGATAAAAGATATCGAATTTTTCTTTACTACTGAATATATGTTCCCTATCTCTTAAATTTAACATATGAATTTTCTTCTAACTTTTCAACAATTGTGCCATCTCCGCTCCGCATAGCTCACAATCTCATAATATGTGAGCAGCAGTTTCCTCACCTTTTTGGCATACACAAGTCTCATTATCAATTTTTCCTATTCTTCGGGAGTAATTTCTAAAATTTCCAAGTCACGTTGAAAACTCTTTAAATATGCTAGTCTGAAACTATTTTCTGTTTATCCACCCAAACAGAACGTTCTTAATATACGCATATGTCTATCTGCCCTTGAATGATTTATTCCAGCGAATGCACCAAGCGTTCATTAAAGCTGATGTAATTTGGCTTCTCGCATTCTTGTCTTCTTTGTTTAATTCCTGTCCATTAATGTTTATTGTTCCTGTCATCTTCATTAATTTCCGAAACTTAACCTTCTGTAGATGTACGTCGATAAACATCACCCCAGTTACAATATGTAATGCGTCGCTAGAAACCGTACGGTAACACCCACTTAACCGCAACAAGTATAATCGCTCCAATGTGTGAACCGTTTTTCTACCTACTGTCTTATGTACAAATTTCTTTTATGTACATATTTCTTCCGTGTGCCCTACATGTGGAGAAGATATGTGATAACTTTCAGTCAGGTGAAAATAGCGTCGAGCAGAGAATCGAACCCGGTACTCTTGCTTTGATCGCAGGGGTGTTAACCACTACACCACCCGTTTGCCTTCCACAACCGTACACCATTTCCACCCAGACCTATATTACTGGTCCACTTGAAGATCCTTGAAAGCAACCGCGTGTAACTTTTCGAATTTCTGTCGTCCCTCCCATTTCCAAAAATATGTAACATCTTTCAAAGTATGACCTATACATTTTTCTTATATAGTCAGGTAGTCCCATCATCTTCATATTATCTAAAGCTAACTTCCATTTCACACTGTCGAATGCTGTTTTATATCTATAAAAACACATATGCAATGTTTTGTTTGTCGCTCACTTATTTGCGTCACTAAGCTTTGCAACGCCTCTTCCGTGCCTGTACCTCGTCTAAAACCATATTGTCCTTGAGCCAATTTTTGGTGTTCTAGAAAATAATATATTCTCTGTCAATATTTTGTCCAAAATCTTCCCAACAGTGGAAAGGAGACACATTGGTCTATACGAATTAAATGACCTTGGACACTTGTCTTCCCCTATTAAAAACCTTTTAATTGTACTATTTTCCAACATTTGGGGAAATAAGCCTCTTCTAGACATTTGTTGAATAAAATCAAAATTTAAGCTTGTCCCGGACAAACAAGCTTATATTGTCTCCGACCGCGGAAGCCTACGTTTATAAAATCAAAATTGTTTCCATAAACTTTTCCCTCCCTTTTTAATGATCTCGTATATTATGAGATCAAAACCAGATGATTTGCCGGGTTCTGCTCTACTTCTTCCACTTTTTGCATTTGTAATTCCTCATACCCAGTTGTGCACTCCTCTTCCTTAAAGGCCACCGAAATCACCTAATTCTGTTTCTAGTTTTGTAAAAGCAAGTGACTTGTTCCCTCCCATTCCGTTGTTCCAATTGTATTTTGTCTCAAGGTATGAATCATGTACCGCCGAAGCAGTTTTTGAACTCGAATTACATACGGTAAACCCCAGACATATCCTTGCAAGCTATCTTTCCAGCTTTCCCTCTTAGCTGTTAATATTCTTCTTTTATATATTTTCCTCGCATCCTTATACTTCTTTTCAAAATATCTCACCGTATAACTTGCTTTTCTTGCAGACTGCATGTCCCTTTTACTTCTCTGTACTTCTGATTTGAGCATTGTAAGATCTTGGCACCACCATCGTTGACCTCTTTTATATGTATTTTATTTTTGATACGTACATTAGGAACAGATTTTTAATTAAGTTAACTGTATCCTGTCAACCATATCATCCACAGTTTCTCTATCCTTGTCTCCATGCATGTCACATACCATTTCAAAAATTTTCATCCTTTAGATCAATCAACTGGAAGAAATTTGAGCATAGTTCAAACCTCTCCTTCTCGACTTACTTTGCATGTAATTTCTCATTTATGCTTATGAGGAGTCCCTTATGGTCACTTTCTGCTCCGAAACCTTTTTTGACAA